>BSBK01006783.1:600000-760000 GCA_027943335.1 Chamaecyparis obtusa
TTCTATTCACAAAAATGATCAACCGGTTGATATTTGGGTTTCTTTTGTGGTTTATTTTTCTAATCACTCCTGCTTGCAGGTTTGATCTGCAGAAGAAGGCCAAGAAATATGGTGAATTCGGCCATTTTAGCTTGCAATATGGGTATGGGTTTGCACTCAAATTTCTGGATTATTTTCCGTTTGTTAATATTTCAATTGGTTACAACTTCTATCCATCAAATTTCAATATCACCCAGTGTTTTGCACCTAATTTGTGCATCCATTCAATTTGAGTACCTGCATTAACATATTGAGATATGTTAAAATTACTCAATTTTAACATGTTACCATGTTTCTTGGGGTTTATGGGGATGTGTTGACCCAGTTTTAACAAATTATCAGTCGCTTGGGGGTATATGAGTCTCTTAAAGTTAAAGCTTAGGCCTCTGCTTTGAAAACCCAATTACCTGATCTTATATTATTTGGTTTATCTTTCATGAACTTTTATTTGTTTAGCATTTGAAGTATTTTATTCATGCCTTAATTTTTGTTGTGAGTTCGCTTTTCTCTTAAACATTTTGAGGGTCATAAAAATAATTGTTTATTCTTCAGTCATATTCAGAGGGTGGATTCATTGCAGGCTTAATTAAACTTTATATACAGATCAAACTTACTATTGTAATATGTCTTTCCATTTATTTCAGCTAATTAGAAAAAAACCCGCCAATTTGAAGTATAATCTCTTAAAGATGATTTATAAATGATTTTTTATGGTTGATCATTTTTCATATCTCAGGTTTGAACATATGGATTTGCAAATGAAGACAGGACAGGGTCAACAAATATAGATTGGCCTCCAATTTCAGGTGTGTTTTTTTCGGTCCATTATTGAATGTGCATGCAATATTACTGTGATCAAAATTGCTAAGTTTTTTTCTTGGTGTTTTATTTTTAAATTACCGTTACATACCAATTTAATTATTTTTGACATCCTTAAGTTTTTAAGCTTCTATTTCTTTCAAGTCTGGTATTTGACAAAAAAATACCTTCAATTGAGTGAAATCCCTCCTTTTTGGATAACCTTGTCTTACTTGAACATCCCCCTTGAACAATCGTTATATCTTTGAAGAATCACGGACATCCCCCTTGAACAGCATAGAGTAGTTGGAATCTTCAAAACAAGGTGAAAACCTCTGAGAAACATTCATCAAGTTGTAGATCAGTCTTCAACCTTCATGGGCAGTGTTTAACAGTCATCCCAATTTGAAGAACCACACCCAAACTTCCAAAGATAGCAGAAAAACTCTGAGAAAACAGTCATGGAATTCAAAGAGTGGCCCAAACAACATATTTGAAGAACAACAAACTCCTTGAGATCACTGTCATATAAAGTCCCCTGCTGTTATAGACAGCCACATCTCAGTCCTTAACTAAATATCACTTTTCACCTTTCTTCCTTGAATCCATTGTCATGACTGCCTTCTAAGAGCCGCTATCACTGCACTCTCATTGAAAATTAGCAGTTACTATTCTTTTATCTCTGCAACATGACTGTTTTGGTATTGATGCTCTCTTTTACTTGCTGCGTACTCAACACTTTACTGTTCTTGACCTTCATGTGACTGCTACAACAGTGAATGTCAATGTTTCTAACAGTATATGCCACTGCTTTTGCTTATTGTTATGACATCATCTCATTGACTGATCATGTCACTGTTTCGAGCATTTCTTTGTCACTGTCATGTCCCACTAAAGATCACTGTCATTTTCGTTGAATAGCAATGCATATTTGATGATGACTTCAACATTGTATTTCACTTCATTGTTTTGAAATATTCATTGCAACATTGTTCTTCCATGCAATATGTTAATGATTGTCTTCCATCTTCATGTATATCACTGTCAAAACAGTGGGCTTATCTGCAGTACACCCCCTCATTGTTTCATTAATTGTCTTTTCATACAAATCACTGCTGTATCTTCATGCCTATTTCCACTGTCATTACAACATTACAACAGTCTTATCATCATGCAATGATCTCCATGACTGCTTTAAAACTAGAACATCACTGCTTTCAATGACACACGATCACTGTTTTTGTCCACTTCTTGAATCTGTGTCCTTACAAGTATCTGCTATTTAGAACATTATGGCAGTGTCACTGTCTTTTACTTTAAAACTAGAACATTACAATAGTCTTATCATCATGCAATGATCTCCATGACTGCTTTAAAACTAGAACATTACAACAGTCTTCTCATCATGCAATGATCTCCATGACTGCTTTAAAACTAGAACATCACTGCTTTCAATGACACACGATCACTATTTTTGTCCACTTCTTCAATCTGTGTCCTTACAAGTATCTGCTATTTAGAACATTATGGCAGTGTCACTGTCTTTTACTTTTCTTGAGAATGGCTTTTTTTCATGACATGATTTATCATTTCTGCATTTTTTTACAGTGAGCTATCCTCTCATTTCTCTATGTCATACTAGCGAGTTCTCTCTAAGAGTATTGATAGTCCCCTCCATTCCTCTTTACAACAATACTCTTCATCTTTTTACATCATGACAGTTCTCCTAGTCTTCAATTTGTTAATTTTTTCTATGATGGTAACCTTCATACCAACGAGATAAAATGGACTCTACTGTCACTGTAACTTAATATGATTATGACAGTGTTTTGTCACAATAATGACTCATCCTCACTCTGAGACTGTCTTTATCTTCTCAGTCACTGCCATGATGGATTGTTTGCTTCAGCTTTTGTCCTTCATTGCTCTTATCTTTGTTAATAGCATGCATACCTCTATGATCTAGGACAATCAATCTGTAACTAATCTGCATGACATCGTTTTGCACACTATCTTCTTTCTGACTTCCCTGAACAGCCTTTGCAAACCACCTAAGTTGCCAGTATGGGTTCGGTATCAAGTTTGGGTTTGAAGAACTGATTTGCCAGTACGCCAAAATTCTGAAATGGGATCTGGGTTCGTCAGTACAAAAACATGTAAAATTTATATATATCTTCCCTGAACAGCCTTTGCAAAACACTTAAGTTTCCAGTTCAGGTTTAGGTTCAAGTTTGGGCTTGAAGAACCGGTTTTCTGGTACGCTAAATTTTTGAAATGGTATTTGGGTTTGTTAGTACAAAAACATGTAAAATTTATATATATGTATATTATGCAGCCTGTAAGTATGAATTAAGATTAGAATGTCACATAATATCATATAAACAACAAAAACACCATAAACTTGTAATCATAGCATCATATACTTCAAGTTCAACATCAAAATATTAAAATGTCAAATGATAAATTTTAACATCAAGCTCAAGTATCATTATCTCAAGTTTCAACTAATGGATTAATAATTTATCCTTCTTCATTTTTTCATCATCTTCTTTTTCTTCAATGGCATTAATTGATTCACAAATAGTGCCAAGGCCAATGGGATAAGCTGCACCAATAACATTATCGCTGCCAAATTCTTCCAATTCAGCAACTGCAAGCTGAGAAGTGGAAGCATCCAAATCTGTATGCTCTGGATTTAAATCCCACATCTTTGTCATTCATGTGCACGAATGATTTATGTTACATATGTTTTCTCCATTTTAAAGCCTGTTTTGGGCATTTTAACTTGTATTAAAGTTTCTAAAACCCATTTTTATCAAAACGCTGTAATTTTATGCATGTCACATGAGTGGAAAAGCCCGTATGAGCCATTTTTGTTTCATTAAAGGGCTGCATTCGAGTTTTACAGTCAATACTTGGACGTTTTATGCAGAAACGGCTCTTTGAGAGCTTGTGTTTTTCATACAAAAGCCCGTATAGGGCATCTACAGGTGCATTCAAGTTTCTAAAGCCCGTATTGCGCATTTATGGCTTACAATGGATTTTCCAATAAATGTAAATGACATTAAAAAGCCCATTTTTGGCATCTTCAACTGCGTTTGAGTTTGAGAAGCCCGTATTTGGGCTTTCTATGTTAAAAACGGCTCACCTACAGCTGCAACATTGAAAGAGAAGCGCATCCTAGGGCATTGGCGCAATTTTTAGAGGAGAATGAAGCATTTTTAAGAAGAAACCCGTCTAGGGAAGAGATCATTTCATTTGCAGCTTGCACCTAAGGACGCCATTTTCCTTCCTTACTACATCTATGCTTGTGATGGCATCTAATATCAGTGTGGGACAAGTTTGAACAGGTCTTTGGCTTCCTATCTTCATGCATTTTATTTCTCATTCATGGCCATTTGTCAAAGATTCAAAGAGGACTGAGTTTTGCATTCATTCTTGTGAAGTTTTGGTCAAGCTTGGTTTCCTCTATAGTTGAAATTTGGGGATCCTTTCCCAAATTTGAACCAACAAAGATTTGGAGTTTTTCTTCAAAGTTCAAGCATCTTTTCCTTCACATTTTGGTTCTGCATGGTGCAAGTTATTCATGTTTTAGCAATCTTGCTACATGCTACATGGTTGGAGATTCAAAGGAGGATTTTTGGGTTCAAAAGTTTGATTGTATTGTTTTCAAAACAATGCAAGTTCTTCCCAAGAAGAGATGTGAGCTCTTTCCTTCATGAGAAAGCTCCAAATACTCATTTTTCTTGCATGTGTAGTTGGGATTAAAAACCTCATTCAAGCTAAAAAGCCCACCTATAAGTGTTTCCCACGCACTTTTGATGCTCTTTTCAATGCATACAAATGAGCATGAAGAACCCGTTTGCAAGTGGAAAGTACTTTCCAAAATGACTTGAAATGGGACTTTAAAGCCCCACTTAAAAGAGGAAAATATGTGCTCATGCAAGGAGGTGAAAAATGGAATGATGACAGCATATAAAGCTTTCAAGACTGATTTCAAGTAGGCGATTGGTTGATGCCATCAATACAAAACAATCAAGGATGCAGATTCATATTCTGGTTTGAGATGCTTTCAACAAACTAGGACACATCAATCATTGGGTATCCTGTAGTAACATGAAGACTGACAAAGGATGATGTAGTAGAAGTCATGTCTTGTCAGACACTTAGTCATTTTCAGATGCTTTATAAGTAGGTGTAGTTTTGTTGACAAATTACATATAATTGGGTAACAAGTTGTAATTGCACGTGATAGTATCACTAGCAAACTTGTAAAAAAACTCCCTCTAAAGTTCTACTTCTGAAAATAACATGCATTTTCTCTTTTGAGATCAACCAATGTGGATTCCTTTCCTTCTTTATGTTCTACTTTGGTTGGGAATGTTGGTATCCTTGGTCTTGAACTTGTTGTAGGCATATGCCTAGTTGGAGTTTGATGGTTTTTGGATTGATCTCTATTGCCACCATTGTTTATCATGGATAGCATGCACAAAAATTGAGATAGTCTCTCTTGAGTGCTCTTATGTTTTGCCATGAATTGATTCATGCGGTTGTTGAATTATCCCATACTATTTTATTTGATTCTTTGATGATATTTTTTGTCACCTTATCTCTACACTTTTAGCAAAATTGAACTTGGAAGCACTACCATTAATACCATCTCTATGAGAACGTATCTACATCCTTTGCTTGCTTCCAATTCTAACAATATTTATCTTTTCATTTACTTGTAACTTGCACCAGCTAGTAGGATAGTTTGATCTGATACCACTTGTAATGTCCTCTTAAGTTAATACTGATGAAATATGGACAATTAACTCACAACATTCAATTGAAAAAGACTTCTTTCCAAAAAATGATGATAATTGATACTACTCAATGCAGGAATAATAGATTATGATTCACAATTGATACCACTTGTAATATGATGATATAAGAACAAATATCTTTGCTATCTCTAATTTAGCACTTAGATTTATGCAAAGATGATCTTCATCTATATATCTGATTTTCCCTCCTATACACTGTGATGCATGCTACAATTTGATTAGGTGCGTTACTACTCCTCATCTATCCTTTTGAATATGCAAATATGTCAATATCGCTTACAACCATATACTGCTATATCTCATCTATCTTTATATATCTACCAATATATTCAATATTGCTATGTCTGAACTTGATCCTTGAATTTATGCAATTTTTGGTAGTATGATTATATTTCTATGTCCAATTTGGTTGTAATGCTATGCAACAATACTTTGTATTGGTCTAATAAGACCTATCAATATATGAATCCTTTCCTAATATATGTGATTTGTAGTGATTCTATAAGATCTTCAGGTATGGATGATTTCCTTATATGTCTTATGAGTCATAACAATTCCAAATGACAATGTATTTGATATGTATAACTAGTAAATGTGTGACCAAAGCCAAGGGATTGCTTGCTCAAGATGAGCAAATCCACAAAAGATGAATTAGAAATAGAGGTGTCTAATGATTGCCTATTTGGAATGAGGTCGATCCTCATTATATAACAAGTCTTAAGAGTGAAGGAGTGTGTCTCTTTATAGCATCCTTATTGTGAGACTCTTCATTGCACTGCTTGAATTGAACTAACTAATTTTCTTTAGACATTATTAATGAGTTAATAATTTCTAGCAAAGAGATGATAATAGATAAATATTGTAGCAATTATGATGATCACTCTACCTTGGTTATAATTACTATTGCGATGCTTAAATACATGATACAATATTGTGGTGGAGAATTAAACCATTGTCCTCAATTACTTATCAATATGAAATCAGCAATACAACCCTTTCCAAATAACAAAAAAAGTTGGCAGCTGACTGTAAAGTTAGATTATATTCATTGGACAATATTCTTCATGGTCTAATGTCCTGGAATCTTTCCCGTACTTCCACAAGTTGCAATTTTTTAAGGCGAGTCAAGACAATATAGCCTCCTTTGATAGTCAACTTAAAATTTTGATTGTATTTCAGGTGTAAAAGGTTCTTAATTGCACCTTTCTATGTTTTCCTTAGTATAATCAATCACCATTTTTAATAAATCGTTGACTTTGATTATATTAATATCGAGATCTTTTATCCATGTAGTCTTAGCATTGTTAGGAAAGCAATATTTTAGTAATCGTTGTGCAATGACTTCAATGCTTTGTTTATCGCTGCTTGAACAACTATTTTCATAGCCAATTACAATAATACTAAGATTTGCCCATTAATTCTTGATGCTTATCTTAAACAATGCGCACCATACAATTTATATCAACAATTCCCAATTCACTAAGCAGTCAAGATTGGGTTCCTTTGTGGTATTGACTTGAAACCTATGCTTTCTAAAAGAGATGGGGGTATCACACTTGATCACTTGTGAATGATCTCAAAAGAGAAAATGCATGTTATTTTCAGAAGTAGAACTTTAGAGGGAGTTTTTTCACTCAAACAAGAGAAGAAAAAGAAGAACAAAACCCTAAACATTCTAGTGCCTTACTCTTATGATCTTTTCCTTAGGCAATGATATTGGCTATCATACAAAAAATGACAGATTGTAGGAAGAGAATGCCAAAGGAAAGTCATGACAAGAAATTGCAAGTTCAAAGGAGTAAACAATGGATATATTAATGGAACAACAAATCTCTAGGTAGAACAACAGTTTATCATCAAAGAAGGATGTGGTCTCCATATTGTTTAAGTGGCTATCATACAATGAATAACAAGATTCCTTTAGGACAACTGTCTAGAAATTAGAAGAGTTGAAGTTATTGAGAGGAATGTAGTCCGTCAATGTATTAATTGTCCATATTAAATTTGTTATCACTCTCTGGTAGTTGAGTCGTTTGGTTGAGGGTTGTGTTCATTTTGGCAACAATTGGGTCCTTTAAATATGTCCTACACCTACAAGGAAGGGGGTATGGTATCGTTGGACAAATTATAATTCTTGGTCGACCATCTCTAGTCTTCTTCTCTATAATGAATTCATGAGATAATAAACATATATTTTACTCCATTATCCAGTACACACTGCCATTTGTATAATTATTTCATGTATGTAAATTACTAGGTATAGCAATAAACATTTAACGCAATTACTTTAAAAGGAGCTGGGTCAGCATTGCGTGATTCATGCTCTTGGATCTGTAATGTCCCCATTTGTCGAGTTGTGTCAAAGTTAATGGATTAAGCTTATCATTGGGTCTTTGTAGGCTAATACTGGTGATTAGAGGGCCTTGTTGTGGAGTTATTCGGCTCTCAAGTGGACAATTGTGAGTTTTGGCTCCGTTTAGAGGGACTTACTATTAATAGTAAGTTAATGGATGATTCCAATGACCTTAAATGATTTAGAGGAGTTATATGATGCTTTCAGATGTTATTTATGACTTAAAGAATGAGCTCTCTATGACTGTGAGTTTCCTAAGGGTGAATGGAAGGTTTTTCAATGGTTTTGAGTGCTAAGTTTCTTTGCGGGAAACATTGATTGGAATCTCTAGGAAAGCATTAATCATTGATTCATGTTTCCAGTTCAACACTGCTGTATGCAAAGGTGCTAACAATGTGCAAATTGTCTTTCATCTGATTTTTCTTTATGTTTTTGTGTATCTTTGAGTAGTAATAACATTAGAAAAATTAGTGGAGTTACAATCAATCTATGTCTTTGATATGATTTCATAATTTTGCATAGTGGAATGTTTGAATTCGAAATTATGAACTGTATTTAGAAATGGATATCATAAACATCTTCACAAGTAAGCAATGTGTTTCAAATTTATTGAGGAAAGATATTGAGGAATCGCTAAAGGAAATTTCAGTTATTTTTGTAAATTGAATGAAAATGACAAAAACTGAGACATACAATACAATGACTTCCAATTGCTAAATGGTGATATTTTAGTGGTAAATATTACATAAGTTTCTTTGTGGGAAACTTGGATACTATGCTTGATAAAACCACTGAAATGATGGTTTCCCTTTATGATTCAATGTGTGTTCCTAATACTGTCCTAGTGCTAAATCAGCAAATGTTTAAAGAAGATATGATAGAGGCAATTGACTGTGAAAGTCAAGCTCTCCAAGGTCAATCAAATAATTCATCATTTGAGGCAAATGTTATTTATAATCCTAGTCAGTCAAGTAAATTGGAGAGCCAATTGAAGGTCAATGAAGAGAAAATTGTTGTAGCATTAACACATTTTGACAAAATTCATAAGATGGTTGAAAATAACCTTTATGAAGAAGAATATTTTCATTCACAAGTGATCAAGTGTGCTACCACCATCTCTTTTAGAAAGCATAGGTTTCAAGTCAATACCACAAAGGAACCCAATCTTGACTGCTTACTGAATTGGGAATTGTTGATATAAAGTGTATGGTGCCCATTGTTTAAGATAAGCATCAAGAATTAATGCACAAATCTTAGTATTATTGTAATTGACTATGAAAATAGTTGTTCAGGCAGCAATAATCAAAGCACTGAGGTCATTGCACAACGATTACTAAAAGATTTCTTTCCTAACAACGCTAAGACTACATGGATAAAAGATATCGACATTAATAAAATCAAAGTCAATGATTTATTAAAAATGGTGATTGATTATACTAAGGAAAACATAGAAAGGTGTGATTAAGAATGTTTGACAGCTGAAATACAATCGAAATTCTAAGTTGACTATCAAAGGAGGCTATATTGTCTTGACTCGCCTTAAAAAATTGCAAATTGGGGACGTACACGGAAGATTCCAGGACATCAAGCCATGAAGAATATTTTCCAATGAATATAATCTAACTTTACAGTCAGCTGCCAACTTTTTTGTTATTAGGAAAGGGTTGTATCGCTGATTTCATGTTGATAAGTAATTGAGGACAATGTTTTAATCCTCCGCCACAATATTGTATCATGTATTCAAGCATCACAATAGTAATTATAACCAAGGTAGAGCAATCATCATAATTGCTACAATATTTATCTATATTCATCTCTTTGCTAGAAATGATTAACTCGTTAATAATGTCTAAAGCAGATTAGCTAGTTCAATCCAAGCAGTGCAATGAAGAGTCTCACAATAAGGATGCTATAAAGAGACACACTCCCTCACTTTTAAGACTTGTTATATAATGAGGATCGACCTCATTCCAAATAGGAAATCATTAGAGACATCTATTTCTAATTTATCTTTTGTGGATTTGCTCATTTTGAGCAGGAAACCCCTTGGCTTTGGTCACACATTTACTAGTTATACAGATCAGATACATTTTCATTTGGAATTGATATGATTCATAAGACATATAAGGCAAGCATCCATACCTGAATATCTTATAGAATCGCTACAAAATCACTTATATCAGGAAAGCATTCATATATTGATAGGTCTTATTAGACCAATACAAAGTATTGTTGCATATCATTACAACCAAATTGGACATAGCAGTATAATCATACTAACAAAAATTGCATAAATTCAAGGATCAAGTTCAGACATAGAAATTTTGAATATATTGGTAGATATATAAAGATAGATGAGAAATAGTAGTATATGGTTGTAAGTGATATTGACATATTTACATATTCACAAGGATAGATGAGTAGTAACACACCTACTCAAATTGTAGCATGCATCACAATGTATAGAAGGAGGGAAAATCAAATATATAGATGAAGATTATCTTTGCATACATCTAAGTGTTGAATTAGAGATAGCAGAGATATTTGTTTTTATATCATCATATTACAAGTGGTATCACTTGTGAATCATAATCTATTATTTCTGCATTTTGTATCAATTATCATCTTTTCTTGGAAAGAAGTCTTTTTCAATTGAATTTTGTGAGTTAATTGTCCCTATTTCGTCAATATTAACTTAAGAGGACATTACAAGTGGTATTGGAGCAAGCTATCCTGCTATCCTGTGCAAGTTACAAGTAAATGAAAAGATAAATATTGTTAAAATTATAAGTAAGCAAAAGATCTAGATATGTTCTCATAGAGATGGTATTAATGGTAGTGCTTTCGAGTTCAATTTTGGTAAAAGTGTAGAGATAAGGTGACAAAAAACATCATCAAAGAATCAAATAAAATAGTATGGGATAGTTCAACAGCCACATGAATCAATTCATGGTAGAACATAAGAGCACTCAAGAGAGATCCATGATAAACAATGGTGGAAATAGAGATCAATACATAAACCATCAAACTCCAACTAGGCATATGCCTACAACAAGTTCAAGACCAAGGATACCAACATTCCCACCCAAAGTAGAACATAAAGAAGGAAAGGAACCCACATTGGTTGATCTCAAAAGAGAAAATGCATGTTATTTTTAGAAGTAGAACTTTAGAGGGAGTTTTTTCACGCAAACAAGAGAAGGAAAAGAAGAACAAAACCCTAAACACTCTAGTGCCTTACTCTTATGATCTTTTCCTTAGGCAATGATATTCGCTATCATACAAAAAATGACAGATTGCAGGAAGAGAATGCGAAAGGAAATTCATGACAAGAAATTTCAAGTTCAAAGGAGTAAACAATGGATATATTAATGGAACAAAAAATCTCTAGGTAGAACAACAGTTTATCATCAAGAAGGATGTGGTCTCCATAGTGTTTAAGTGGCTATCATACAATGAATAACAAGATTCCTTTAAAACAACTGTCTAGAAATCAGAAGAGTTGAAGTTTTTGAGAGGAATGTAGTCTGTCAATGTATTAATTGTCCATATTAAATTTGTTATCACTCTCCGGTAGTTGCGTCATTTGGATGAGGTTTGTGTTCCTTTTGGAAATGATTGGGTCCTTTAAATGTCCTGCACCTACAAGGAAGGGGGTATGGTATCGTTGGACAGATTATAATCCTTCGTCGACCATCTCTAGTCTTCTTCTTTGTAATGAATTCATGAGCTAATAAACATATATTTTACTCCATTATCCAGTATGCACTGCCATTTGTATAATTATTTCATGTATGTAAATTACCAGGTATAGCAGTAAACATTTGATGCAATTACTTAAAAAGGAGTTGGGCCAACATTGCGTGATGCATGCTCTTGGATCTGTAATGTCCCCATTTTTTGAGTTAATGGATTAAGCCTATCATTGGGTCCTTGTAGGCTAATACTGGTGATTAGAGGGCCTTATTGTGGAGTTATTCAGCTCTCAAGTGGACAATTGTGATTTTTGGCTCCGTTTAGAGGGACTTACTATTTATAGTAAGTCAATGGATGATTCGAATGACCTCAAATGACTTAATGGAGTTATATGATGCTTTCAGATGTTATTTATGACTTCTAGAATGGGCTCCAAGATTCTTGGAGGGAGTGTCTATTTTTAGTAAGTCTTCTAGTTAGGATCATTCATCATCTTTTGTTGTTAGGATCACTCCTGTGTTATGAGATTTTCGATTCCGATGCTATTAGGCCATTTTCGCAAGTTGGGTGCACTATTGGTTATAATTTAATTCTATTTACTAAGGTTTCTATTTTAATTGAAATTGTTTAATGGGCATCTTAGTGTTATAGCTCGTTGGAATTGGGATGAGAAGTTTTAAATAATGGGCACATTGAAAAGGAACCTTGTGTGTCAACAAACCATTATATCAGTGAAAAGGTTAATTTTGGATCAATGGGGGAGTTTAATTAAAAAAGTGATTTTGGATCATTCATTCTATTGATGCATATTATTTTGATTTTTGGTAAAGATAAAAACTCGTTGAGGGTTTGGTAATGAATCCCTATCAGTATAAATTGTGAATTTCTTGCATGATTCCAAGCACTTTGAATCATCAAATGAATGCTGGTGAATTGTGTTGACTCAGCGGCTAGCATATCAGTAGCCGAGTGTGCTCTTATTGGCGTATGGTTTAGAATTTATTGTTTGTGAATTCAGTGAGTTAACTCACAACCTCTATATTTATATCAACGAGGTTTTGGAGGAAGGTTGTTGTCAAGCTTGTATAGGCATCATCATTGTTCTCAGAGTTGTTGTCCATAATTGAAGGATATTGATTTGCATAGAGGAGTTGCATGGGGGTTCAACATTGATATTTTTGCATTGTATGTGTTGGATCGATCATTGCTAGTCTGCAAATTAATTACCAGCAGCCATTTTAGCAAACTAGGTTTTTATAACCATATAGTGTTTCATTATGATAGCATTGATTGTAGATAGTTCATTATATGCTTATTCCAATAGAGGCTTGTGAGGGGTTGTTTCAATTTAGTTTTCCATAATTGATGAATGTTTGAGCATAGTCTTATTTATTATTTTGTAAAATTTAAAGAAAAAGCATATATTCTGAAAATTTTAAAAAAATGCAAAAAAATTTCAAAACAAAAAATATCATTCAACATTAGTTGAACAAAGAACCAAAAGGGTTCTTTACAATGGTATCAGTGCGATTTCTTGCCATCCTGCAAGGGAGGCCTTTGCTTACTGGACAACAATGTTGTATTCAACATGCGTAAGGAAAGCATGGGTAAAAAAGAGTCAACAAAAAGCATACATGGTCTTATGCCGGAGCTTAGTCATTCTATACGGGCCTATAATTATGCTTGTCAGAATTAAAACAAAAATATATCAGGGCGGATACAACACCCAGAGATTCTAGAGTCTTGGTTGTGAAGAAAGGAAAAGGAAGTTCTAGTTTAAATGACTTGAATCAAGCAAAATAATTTTTGGAAGAGTAGGTGGATGTGGAGGTTGAGCCTATGCTTTGTGCGGAAGCCACTAGTTCTTCTTATGCACATGACAAGGAAGGTCCTTCACAAAGACTTGAGGTTATGCCTGTTTTGTTTGAGGACAACTACATGGAATCTCATCATTCCTAGGAGAAGAAAACCTCCGGTTGTAGCCCCGTATTCCTTTACAAATAAAAAGTCTCAAGGATGAGTCACCCTGAATTTACACATGTTATTTTACAAATTACAATAGGCTTCTTTATCACAATGCATTTGATTGATAATCTGTAGTTTCTCTAGATGCTTTCCAGCCACACCCCTTTAACCAATTGCGAGACATAATCCTGCATGCTCGCCTTGACCAAGATCACTTGTTAGAACTATAGTTGAGATAAGTAAATGTAAATGAAGATAATGTAAAGATACATACACAGGGAACTTTTTACCAAGTTTTTTAAATTACAACCAAGATTCTCCATCTGCTTTTAAAAGTGTTAGTACCCATAAAATTTGATGGTATTATGTGAGCACAGATAATCATGTACATTTATAAAGATTACTTAGCATCCTGATCTTAACTTAAACTTAATAAGGGTGGGAGAGAGATACAAAGGGAAGGAAAGAGATAAAAAAAGCTCTATAGTATTGAAGAACTATCAAAAGCTCACCAAAGGATAGCGTAGAAAATAGGAAGAAGTTATTAGTAAGGGCCATATAGAACCAACTAGAAGTATAATGGAAATCTAAAAGGATAAATGCCTAGAAAACCTGCAAGGAAGAAGCAAGGGGACAAAAGGAGGAAAGAAACATCTAATGCTAAACCTATGCTAAGCTACTAGGACATTATTCTCATCTTAGAAAAATCCCTCTAGCATACTTCAGTCCTATACTGAAGTACATAGAAAAATAAAAATGCCTCAGCTAGCAGAAAAGGGTACATAAAAGGAGGAGAGACTGCTGAAAAATAAAATGTCAGGTACATGAAACATCGGGCTGGGATACAAGAAATCGATGCTAATCATGAAGAGGATACATTACATGAGGGATAAAGATTACTTAGTTAAACTATAAGACGAAAAGGCTAATCTGTTAAACTATAAAGATTACTCTGTTAAACTAACAAGACAAAAAGGCCAAAGCTAAGATAAAACTTACAGAGCTGAGTGTGAAATTGAAGCTAATCTTTGCATCCTTCAGGGATGGCCAGAGAATAAATATGCCACGGAACATATTCACAGAAGAGATTACATTAAGGCTAACAAGAATCAGTAGAGAAACATAAAACATACCTCTGCGAAGGCTCAACTGCTGGTTCCTCTATTCAGAGATTAGAATAAAATAAAATTATTAAAAAAAAAACAAAAAAAACTATGAATATTTATTAATATAATTCATACTAAATATATAAACAAGTTAATGATAAAGGAGGAGAATCAAGTTTGTTTGTAATAGTTTCAAACCAACAAAAAATAGGGAAAAAGTGCTAAGAAAGAAAGACTAGTCAGCCAAGTGCTATGGCTGAGACATTCCATTGTATCATATTGAACTAAGACCAACAAACCTACTGCAAACCTTACAAAACACTTACTTAAAAACAATAGCCAACAAACACAAACGGGAACTCAGCGACGTCTAATGAGGATAAGTTCTTTGCCCGATCTGTCTTCCGAGTAAGATAGGAATACAATAGCAGGGGATAACCTATTTTTTTTCCTTTGCTTTTCCTTTGAAAGGAATTTTGTAATTTCACTTGAAGCCCATGTAAGTCCAATTCTTTGAAGGATTTAGGGACTTTAAATTTCTCGGTCTGGCTATACTCATAGAACCAATTTGTGTTTCTTGAAGGCATCGGATTGAGCCAAACTGTAATGAATAAAGTATTCCTCCTCATGTCACCCCAGTAAGTATCAATAATATCTTGATCCTTGACCAATAGGATTGGTTTGCGAGCAATCCCATTGGCATATAGAGATCAAGCCATGGAATTAGGTTCCTATGGTCAATGCTGTAAATAGCCTCATCAATGCCATATAGAAACTTATTATCGAAAAATTTCCTTGCATAACCAGATTATTTTGTCTTTGCCTATTCTAGCTATCCTCATGCATGATGCAACTATACCAATAATGTTTCCATTGGTGCGCAACATATATTCATAATTAAAATATTTCTCACCAATGCCTTTGACGAGGGCACCTCTCACCAAGTCATCCTTAAGCTTGAGTAACCGTTCCATCTTTCTAGTGAAGCAGTGCCTCGGTATGATGTCTCTCTTGTCAAGTTGGAGTTAAAACCTTTAATGTTAGCCTCCATAGTGTGATAACTGCGAACTGAGATTCTAGACCATAGATATAAGGAGTTGGTAGGAGGACCTAGAAGGTGATCATCATGCCGAGAGGTATTTTGAATGAGCGGAGCATTCATAGGTATACTCAGTCCCATCATGATTAGTGGGAGAGCTCGACAAAATAAAGAAATCATCAGAATAAACTTACCCTTCATGATTGATATAATTGCCCAAAAAATAGAATATCTACTCTCAATCATTACTTTAAACAAGTAATGATAAAAAGAGAATGAAAGACCATCATATTCTAGGATATACTGCTAGTTACGATTTTCAGTCCTCAACTGATATTCTTGGAGGCAGGTCATAATAATGAAAGTCATAAAATAATTGCAGATTACAAAAGGGTGATAGCCAAGATAGTCTCGATATTACTAAGTTAGGATTTATATGCCTGACATTATTACTATAGGACCAACCCAATCCAGAGGGTCAACATATACACTTAATAAGATGATGTTGGATGCCTATAAGGGGCTTAAATGCCTTACATTATATGCATATAGAATTATTTTATTTAAGTGTATATGGTGGCACTTCTATGGATTAGTTGAACCGGGCTTAATTGGCTATGTAGTAATAAGGGAAGTTATAAATTAAGACTTATTAATACCACAACTATTTGGAGAAAATTAACTCGCCCATATGAGCATACTGTAAAAGGGTGAGCATTTAGCTTGAAATGTAAAGATACATATTAATATGTTGACAGCCATATACGGTATATCTATGACTAAACGACTGCTTATCTATGATTATCTAAACCTTAATCATAGACCTCCAACAATTTACTCCTCGTTGTATGTATATGGGTGACAAGATATTGATATGGCTTAGTACATAGAAGCTAAATACATCTATTTAAAGTTCAGTGGTTAGGTAAAGCTTTATGGCTTTACAAGAGTGTAGAGGGTGACTAGATAATTGTAAGGGGGGATTCAGAGGGGGAGGCAATCTGGAAGAGTGCATATGGTGGTTCCATCAGTCCCAAATTTTGCCAACTCATCTTCTCTCTTATTCCCTTCTCTATATATGTGGTTAAAGGCGACTGAGGGGAATCTTTGAATGATTGACAAGGATACATCCAAAAGAGCATTAAGTTTCCAATTGGGTGTAGATTGTTTTCTGAGGGGATTAATAGTGTTTGCAGAGTCCCCTTCAATATCGAGGTTAGAAATTCCTAATTTGGAGCAGAGTTTGAGCCCTTTGACCAGGGCTTCAATTTTCACTGTGTTGTTGGTAGTAATGCCTAGGGATTTAGCCAGAGAAGCAATTTCTATTTTATTGGAGTCATGAATGATGCATTTGATACTTGCCTGTCCCGGATTGCCCCTAGAGGCACCATCGAAGTTTAATTTGAACCTACAATGTTGGGGGGCTTTCCATACATATTCTTTTCAAGCATTATCTTTGTCGGAAGCAACGTTGTTAGCAAAGGAGGGGATTTTGAGGCCCATCCATTGGTGTCTCATCTGCCCATCCCATGGGGACATGGTTTTATTATTATTAGGTTGATTCATGAGTCTATTATTAACTAGTTTGATAATTATTGCATTGATCTTATTTAGAAGCTGCGATACTAGCATTTGTTTGTCTTTAAATAATCTTTGATTCCTCTCCTTCTATATTTCCCAAATTAGTATAGAGGGGTTGACTTCCCATAAAATATTGTAAATACTTCCTTTGTGGTAGTTTGGCCATGCTTTAAACATATCAGGGAGGGAATTAGGAAGGGCTGAGATTAGATTGAGCTCGCTTCATAACCATTCCCAACATTGTTTTTAGTAAGGGTAGTTAAGGAGTAAGTGATCCGCAGTTTCCGACTCTTTTTCACAAAGGATGCATCTTCTTGGGCCTTCATAACCCATCTTGGTAAAACAATTTGTGGTTAGGATCTTCCTCTGTATCGCAAACCACGTGAAAAGGCCAGCTTTCAGTAGACAATTCTTATCAAGGCATAAGTGGATGGGAAAGTCAGATTTGACCCAAGGTCTGGTAGAAGTGATCTACCTGTAGCCATCCTTGGTATTATACCTCCCATTGTTGGAGGATGTCCAAATGAATTGGTCTCTATTGTCATTCAGCTGCACTCTTCTCTCCTGGAGGATGTTGTGCAAAGTGTTTTTATAGTGGTCAGGGATATTAACATCTGTCAGGGACTTCCACCTGCCATCAAGGAGCCTATCACCGAGCGGAGGATATAATCTTTAACATTCATACCCCATTGTTCTTGGAGTGTTTGGATGGTATTACCCCAATCAGACATACGAGATATGGGAGGCATACCTTCCCATGAGTCCTCCCAAAAGAGTGCATCTACACCATCATTGATTTTCCATGAAAGATTTTTAGCAATAATACTTCTGCATTCAACCATAAAGTTCCATAATCTGGATCCCTTAGGCAGATTACTATTTCTGAAGAATGAAACCGAGTCTCTGTCGTTGAGGTATTTGTGTCTTAAAATCATTGACTATTTAAGATTTGGTTAGCAAGGGAGGTTCCAAACAAGTTAGGTGGCCAAGGCTTTGCTTTGGAATTTAATATTTTTAAAGCTGAGGCCTCCCTGTTCCACAAGTGAGCATAAAGTATCCCATGCAACCAAGGGAATTTTTTTTGGTTTAGAGGTCCCTTGCCAAAAGAAATTTCTAAGGAGTTTGTTGATATCTTCCCTCATGCTTGAAGGGAGTTGGCTGCAAGACATTTGGAAAATGGGGATAGAGGAGAGAACATATTTAAGCATAACCATTTTGCCTGTTGACAACAACCATTTACCTCTCCATGAGGCAGCCTTCTTTTTTATTTTCGTAATGGTGGTTTCCCATGAATTGGAAGTTTTGGTACCTTTATCAAGGGGTAGGCCTAAATATTTATAGGGTAATAAACCTTTCCTATAGTTAAGGATGTTGCATATATTGGTCTCGATATTTGGGTCCATAATAAGGAAGAAGATTTTGGATTTGGTCTGGTTTATTTCTTGCCCCAAGGCTTTAGAATAGTTGTGGAGAATATCTCTGAAATTGTGGGGCTCCTGAGTAGAACTTTTGCCAAAAAACCATTGTATCATCAACAAATTGTTGATGCGTAATATGGTCCAAGTTTGATGTTACCTTAATACCCTCAATTTTATCATCTTCTCTTGCTTTAGTAATGACTCTTCCTAGGGCCTCCACCATAATGATGAAAAGGAAGGGTGATAGTGGATCGCCTTGTCTAATTCCCCTAGAGGCTTCGGAGAAACCTTCTGGTGAGCCATTAAGCATAATTGAGAATTTGGGCGTGGAAATACATTCGAAAATCAGATTGATCCATTGTTTATCTAAACCAATTTTTTCCAAAACTTTGCATAAAAAATGCCAGTCTACCTTGTCATAAGCCTTGCTAATGTCTAATTTAATAAACATACTAGGTCTTTTATTTGTTTGGACCGAGTGGATTGCTTCTTGTGTGATAATAACTCCATCGTATATGAATCGATCTTGAACAAACCCTGTTTGTTCTTCATTGATGATTAAGGGAAGAAGTTTCTGTATTCTATTAGCCATGGTTTTTGAGAGCAGTTTGTAGATAGTATTGCATAATGCAATGGATCTACAGTCATTAAATTATCAATATTTTCCTTCTTTGGAATAAGGGCTAGAAATGTATTATTAATTTCTTTTAACAAATTGCCTGAGTTTCTAACCTCTTCCAGAGCATCTGTCACCTCATTGCCTATGAAGTGCCAACATTTCTGGAAGAACATGGCTGGGAAACCGTTTGGGCCAGGTGCCTTGTCAGGTTGCATCTTCTTTAGAACCCCTTCGTTTTCTTCTTTGGAAAATTTGGCTTTTAATGTCTTATTTAATTCTTCGTTAATAACCCTGGGAATATTATTGATAAACATTTCCTGATTAGTAAGATCCAAAGTTTCAAAATTGTTGAGTATATTCTAAAAATGATTGATGGCTTCTTGTGCTATGACTTTGGGGTCCTCAATTTGTTCCCCAACAGGGTTACTATTTTTTGTGATTTTGTTTATGTTCCTTCTAATGTGTTTACTGTTGTGGAAGAATTTAGTGTTTTTATCACCTGCATTCAGCCATGTCTCTCTTGACTTTTGCCTCCAAAAAGTTCTTCTTTAGCTAAAATATCTTCAAGCTCAATTTTGAGCATCTTTTCCCTGTGGTAGGTATCCTGATTCATTCCTTGATCTATGATTAGTTTATTAAGCGTTTCAAGTTCTGATTCAATTCTAGCCTTGTTTTCAAAGATGTTGCCAAACCATTCCTTATTCCAAGTTATTAATTTACTTTTGATTTTATTTAACTTATTAACTACACAGAAAAGTTTGGAGCCCTTGAACTGTAAGTTTTCCCACCATTGTTGAATAAGAGGCATTAGTCTTTTGACTTTGAGACACATGTGTTCGAATTTGAATGGGCATCTTTTTGATCTTGGGTCATCAAAAATGTCTAGGAGAATGGGGTAATGGTTAGAACCCGAGTAGGGTAGAATTTCAGCCTTAAGGGAAAAGGGGAAGTCTGACCAGTTTGCCTTTAAAGAAGAAATGATCCATCTTTTCACCAATATTTTTGGTGCCCTATCTTTTATTGGTCCATGTGAAGATACCTTCCTTTGTATTTAGATCCATTATGACGCAGGGGTAGGGTAGAAACAAGCAAAATCAAGCAGAATTGAATCCACTTGAATCCACAACAAGCCCTTGCTCAAAGTTACACAATGGAAGCAATATAATATCACATGAAATTAATGGAAACACAATGGATATGAGACAATCAACTGGCAGCAACAACAGAGAATTATATTATTTCTTTCAACATGCCCGACTGTGAGGCCTTCCGGGTTTCGGCCTTATACAATGAGAATTATGAATTCAGAATTACAGCTTGCATCCTATCTTTTTCTCCAATGATGTATCTTGATAATCCTTCGTATATCTCACCCATGATCCTCTACTACATCAATCTAGACCCCTTATATAGCCAGCTAAACCACAAGTCAGCCAGTCAAGCATTTAATTACAATATAGGTCTAGTCTCAAGATTTAAACCAAAACTAATGCTAGAATGAATATAAATTGATGCGCCTTTGAATTTAGGTCCTAACTTGACCCAAGAATATGCCTTTAAGTGTGCAAGGTCCCATATGAGCACACGGAACATTGCAAGAAGAAACACCACACGTTTCACCCAAAAACTGACAAGAAATAGGTCCTGAGGCAAAAGAGGCATAACTTTTTACTCATAATGAATTGGAGTTTGCGCTCTTGGGAAATGATATTACTTTAGGTCCAATTTAATTCCTTAAGTGCGCAAAAGAAAATTCCTTATAGATCAAAGTCGCCAACATGAACAATCAGCACCAAAACTGCAGGAACTGCTCGGACGTGAAACTGGCAGAAAATAGGTCCTGTGCCAAAAAGGCCATAACTTTTGACTCATAATGAATTGGAAGCTGAGATCTTGGGGAATGATAGTAATTTAGGTCCCCTTGAAGCCCTTAAGTGAAAAAAATAAGATTTCTTATGGATCAAGAGAACCAACATGAACAATCAGCACCAAAACTACAGGAAAACATTGTTCCGACGGCAAGGAAAATAGTTGTAACTTTGAAACAGTCCATCCAAACTTGATGTGCTCATAGGAGAAGGTTCCCAAATAGGTCCTCAACATAATGTAAGCTTTGCACACCATGAAATCATCAAATGCAAAGATATAAATAAAACAACAGAAAACAGGTACAGAAATCAAAAAATGTTTTTGGTTGATGCAAGATTGCCAAAGACCCAAGATGCTCCTACATCAGACACCTAGGGTAAATAAAGAACTGATGTCCACATCAGGCACTACTCATACTTTGACCTGAATCATAAAGATCCAACTCAACTTGTGTAATCCATGAACTGTCCTCAACTGGCTTATCTTTCCACTGAACTAGATATTCCATGTAGTCTTTTCCTCTTGTACTCTTGCCAACTCTGCTATTCAAGATCTTTTCAATGCTGTTGCTATTCTTCTTAGGATAGTCTGGATCATCTTCTATCTCATCATTTGATTCAAAGTACTCAAATATATCAGCAATGTTGAATATAGGTGATATATCCATGTCCTCTGGCAATTCTACTTCATAAGTATTTCCACTGTCAAGCTTCTTCAGAATCTTACAAGGTCCAAACTTCTTTATTTTCAGCTTGTTGTAGGTACCAACTGAAAATCTATTCTTCTTCAAATGAATCATAACGTCATCTCCAACTTCAAAAGATTTGTCTCCTTCTCTTGTCTACTCTTTGTTTATATTTCAGATTACTGTCCTCCAAATTCTTTTTAACTTCATCATGTAAAGTTCTCATGTATTCTGCAAAATGATCAGCTTCAACACTTCTTCTGGTCTCAGTAGGTAAATCTCTCAGCTCTGTGGTTCCCTTAGGATGAAATCCATTAACAATCTCAAATGGTGTCTTCTTATGCTTCTATTCACTGAATTATTATATGCAAACTCTGCTTGTGCCAAAATCAAATCCCAATTAGCAGGTTTCTCTCCAACTAAACATCTCAACAAGTTTCCCAAACTTTTGTTCACAACTTCAATCTGTCCATCTGTCTGAGGGTGAAATGTAGAACTATACTTCAAATCAGTATTCATCTTCTTCCAAAGTGTCCTCCAAAAATAACCAGTAAACTTAGTATCTCTATCTAAAACAATAGATTTAGGCAAACCATGCAATCTTACCACTTCCTTGAAGAATAATTCAGCTACATGCAATGCATTAGATGTCTTCTTACAAGGTATGAAATGAGCCATCTTAGAAAATCTATCAACCACTACCAAAATAGAATCATTACCTCTCTGAGTTCTAGGCAATCCAAGAACAAAGTCCATACTCACATCTTCCCAAGGCCTATCAGGTACAGGCAAAGGTGTATACAATCCCGAATTCTAACTAGTTCCTTTCGCTACTTGACAAATTCTGCAACCTCTAACCATTCTCTGTACATCTCTGTAAATCTGTGGCCAAAAGTATCTTTCTGAAATCAAATTCACTGTCTTATCAATCCCAAAATGTCCAGCAAGTCCACCACTATGTTTCTCCTTCATTATGTTATCTCTCATAGATCCTCTAGGTATGCACAACTGAACTCCTTTAAACAACATGTCTTCTTGAATGAAATAATCAGACCACTTATCACTCACTGTGTGTTCTTTACAAGCTTTCCAAGGCTCTGAAAAATCAATGTCAGCCTCATACAAATACTTCAAATCATCAAAACCAAGTACTTCAACTCTCATTTCTGTCAGCAAATTTCTTCTTCTGCTCAAAGCATCAGCAACCTTATTTGACTGTCCACTTTTATGCTTCAATGAAAAGGAAAAATTCTGCAAGAACTCAACCCACTTCATATGTCTCTGATTTAACTTATTCTGACTTCCCAAATACTCTCCAACATTCTCTGGTGTAGGCCAATCAAGTATAGCTCTCACTTTCTCAGGATTCATCTTTAATCCATCAGCCAAGAATCTTTTCAGAACTTCATTCATCAATCTCATGAAAGTACTAGGTGCATTAGTCAAACCAAAAGGCATAACCAACCATTCATACAAACCTTCAGTAGTCTTAAAAGCAGTTTTCCATTCATCCCCTTCTCTAATCCTAATCTGATGATATCCACTTTTCAAATCAATATTTGTGAAATACTTTGCTCCACTCAAACTATCCATTATGTCATCCATCCTAGGCAAAGGAAATCTGTACTTTACTGTTATCTTGTTTATAGCTCTAGAATCAGTGCACATTCTCCATTCTCCATTCTTTTTAGGTGCTAATACAACAGGTATTGCACAAGGACTCAGACTTTCCCTAATCAAACCTCTTTCAAGTAATTCTTGCACTTGTCTATTCAATTCAGTCTTCTCATTAGGTGTCAACCTATGTGGTGCTTTATTAGGCAAACTAGCTCCAAGTATCAAATCCATACAATGGCTTATACTTCTCATAGGTGGTAAACCATCAGGTACATTATCAGAAATGATGTCATGAAATTCATTCAGCAAAGGCTTAACTTCAAGTGCATGTTCTAACTCATCTTGTTTCTCAATCTTTCTTGGAATCAAAGCAAAGCAAACATTCTGTTCTTTCATTTCTCTTGCAAACTTTTTACCATCAACCAAACATACTCTGACTGTGGTACAGTGACTTTCATCAAACTTCTCTATCAAAAGCAATAATATTTGTTTCTTTCCATCCATCCAAATAGTATATTGATTCAATCTACCATCATGCAAAACTTTCCTATCATACTGCCAAGGTCTACCCAAAAGAATATGACAACAATCCATAGGCATAATATCACACAAGACTTCATCATGATAATTCCCAATTTTGAATTTAACAAGGCATTGTTCACTTACAAGTAGTTTATGCTCCTTCTGGATCCAAGCAATATGGTAAGGCTTAGGATGTTTCAATCTTTTCAACTGCAACTTGTTAACTAGCTCTTTAGATGCCAAATTATCAGAACTTTCACTATCAATGATTACCTTGCAACATTTGTCAGCAATCTTACATTTGGTTCTGAAAAAACTTTTCCTCAAAATAGGTTCCTCATCAGCTTCTTCATTACACAAGATCCTTCTTAGCATCAAGTTCTCTCCATGTTCAGGTTCATTAGACATTTCCTCAACTTCTTCGCAAGCCAAATTATTTCTACCATTACCTCCAGTCTTCTTTCCAGAGTTAGTACATTCAAAAGCTCTATGTCCTTCACCACATTTGTAACAAGTACCTTTAAACCAAGATTTCTCTTCCCTTCTACCATTATTGTTATTCCTAGAGTAACCAGTATAGCTACCTCTAGAGTAATTTCCTCTTTTAGTAGGCTCATCTTTCCATCCTTTATCTTGCACTGAATTTTCAGATCTGCTACTTTCTCCATTAGATCTACCTCTACTTCTCTGAAATCTGCCACCTCTTCCTCTTTGTCTTTGATCATGTCTTTTTGTCAATCTTTCTTTAGCCTTCAAAGCAAATTGGTATGCTTCTTCCACACTATCAATCTTCACATAACTAATCTCATCTTGAATAGATGTCCTTAGGCCATTCAGATATCTAGCCACCTTCTCAACTTCATCATCCACATGTCCAGATCTGATATCCAATTTGTAAAATTCCTCAGTATATTCTTTCACACTCATGTCCTTTTGTCTCAGATTTTGCATCTTTCTCATTAGACTAACTTGGTAGTCAGCTGGAAGAAACTTCTTCTTCATCTTTCCAAGCATCTTCATCCATGTTTTGATCTTTTCTTTTCCTCTCTTCTGTCTCTCAGTTTGCAAATGATCCCACCAAAGAGATGCATGCCCTTTCAACTTTGTGACTGCTATCTTAACCTTCTTATTATCAGGAGTACCTTCATACTCAAAGTATTTATCCATCTCAAAGATCCAATCCAAAAGTGTATCAATCTCAAGTCTTCCATCATAGCAAGCAACGTCAACTGCAGGTCTGGAGTTAGCCTTAGAAAAAACTCTCAAAAGTCTTCCCTCATCTTGTTCAACTTCAGGTTCAGCATTAGGTGCTGCTTCTTCTTCTTCATCACTAACATCTTCAAGATGTGCTCCTCTTCTCTGCGCTGTCTCTACAGCTTCAAGCCTAGTTGCAATTTGCCTCAACATATCCATGATAGCATTATCATTTCCTCTACCACGAACCATCTTGACAATCATGTTCCAGCAAGATCGTAACCTTTTGCAAGTTATAGGTCAGATCTCAGATCTGCCACCCTACAACCAAATCCAATAAGGTTCTCCACAATCCAATCCACAAGAAAGAACTCGCTCTGATACCACTTGACGCAGGGGCAGGGTAGATACAAGCAAAATCAAGCAGAATTGAGTCCACTTGAATCCACAACAAGCCCTTGCTCAAAGTTACAAAACGGAAGCAATATAATATCACATGAAATCAATGGAAACACGATGGATATGAGACAATCAACTGGCAGCAACAACAGAGAATTATATTATTTCTTTCAACATGCCCGACTGTGAGGCCTTCCGGGTTTCGGCCTTATACAATGAGAATTATGAATTCAGAATTACAGCTTGCATCCTATCTTTTTCTCCAATGATGTATCTTGATAATCCTTCCTATAGCTCGCCCATGATCCTCTACTACATCAATCTAGACCCCTTATATAGCCAGCTAAGCCACAGGTCGGCCAGTCAGGCATTTAATTACAATATAGGTCCAGTCTCAAGATTTAAACCAAAACTAATGCTAGAATGAATATAAATTGATGCACCTTTGGATTTAGGTGCTAAATTGACCCAAGAACATGCCTTTAAGTGTGCAAGGTCCCATATGAGCACACGGAACATCGCAAGAAGAAACACCACACGTTTCACCCAAAAACTGACAGGAAATAGGTCCTGAGGCAAAATAGGCATAACTTTTTACTCATAATGAATTGGAGTTTGTGCTCTTGGGAAATGATAGTACTTTAGGTCCACTTTAAGTCATTAAGTGCACAAAAGAAAATTCCTTATAGATAAAGGTCGCCAACATGAACAATCAGCACCAAAACTGCAGGAACTGCTCGGACGTGAAACTGGCAGAAAATAGGTCCTGTGCCAAAAAGGCCATAACTTTTGACTCATAATGAATTGGAAGCTGCGCTCTTGGGTAATGATAGTAATTTAGGTCCCCTTGAAGCCATTAAGTGCACAAAATAAGATTCTTTATGGATCAAGAGAACCAACATGAACAATCAGCACCAAAACTACAGGAAAACATTGTTCCGACGGCAAGGAAAATAGCTGTAACTTTGAAACAGTCTATCCAAACTTGATGTGCTCATAGGAGAAGGTTCCCAAATAGGTCCTCAACATAATGTAAGCTTTGCACACTATGAAACCATCAAATGCAAAGATATAAATAAAACAACAGCAAACAGGTACAGAAATCAGAAAATGTTTTTGGTTGATGCAAGATTGCCAAAGACCCAAGATGCTCCTGCATCACATTAGGTGGTTGTGCTAGACCCATTCTCCAAACTCTTCAATAGATCTAGAGTTGGTTGTCCTACCACCTGATTTTTTTGATGGATTTAAGATAGTATTAAAGTCACCCCCTATAAAGAGGGTTTGATCAGGGTAGTGGTCTAGGAAAGTACTAATCTTGTGCCAAACCATCCTTTTGTCAAGTTGTTGGATTAGTCCATAAATGTTAATTATATTAAAGTTAAGGTTGGATTTAAGCCTTCCAATATTTTCACGCATCCAATGTTTGTTGTGGGAAATGGGGATGTAAGAGAGTTTCCTTGGGTCCACCATGATGGCTAGACCTCCAGAGGCCCCTACCATAGGGACTCCATAGACTTCCCATATAGCGAATTTCTTTTTCACAATGTCCAAGTCATCCATGTTGAGTTTGGTTTCTTGTAACAACAATAATTGATAGGGTTGAAGCACTAAGCATTATTTTTAATGAGAAATTTAACCGTAGCATCTTCCATAAACCTCTTTTCAAATCCTATCATGGTTCCTATGGAATTTCCTATTTTCCTTAATATTTTTTAATGCATTAATTCCACCTGAAAATTTTTAGTACATACCCATTTGAGTAAGCCCATAGTATTTTGTGTGTTATCATTAAAGTTGGGTTTCCATTTCTAAAAAGGATACATTAAAATCCTCAAAGAAAATATCTTCAGCACATAGCAATTCTTCTGCTAATTCCTTAGTGGAGCAGTCTAAGAAAAAAACATTGTTATTAATGATAGTGAAACTTATCTGGCGACCTAGGGCCATCTTGATCTAGTCTGCCACAGAGGATATAGGTTCAAAGTAGCCCGCCCAGTGAGGAAAAATCCCATTCAAGATGCAATGCTCCCAAGTTCCATTTGAGATATCGTTACTGATTATCAGGGTAGAGTAGGGGCAACCCTCAAAGGATTGAGCTGTCTAGGAACTGCGTTCCATGGTAGAGGATGAGATATTGCTTGGATACCCTTGTGCTTTAGTGGTTGCTTTCCATTTTAAACCAGTTCCTAAAGGAATGCAGTTTGCCCCAGTGACAAACTTGGGTGTCGTTGAAACCGTGGGAGTAGCTCGCCATCGCTGCCCTTGAGTGGGTTTATGCTCGAGCATGGAGGTTTCTTTCTTCCTCCTACTACAAACCATCTACCATATATTGGTTGGATCAAGAAGACTTTGTGTCGTCGAACCTCTTCTAGGGTTAAAATTGGGGGCGGTTTGAGCATACTTTGTTAAACCAAAATAATCTCCCCGATATTCAAACTGAATTCTTGCCCTAGTTTGCAGAGAACATGCCTTTTCTTGGTTCCTTGAGCCCTCATGGTTAGTGGCAATTTTCCTAGAGGAAGAAAATTTAGATGGATGCACCTTCCTTCGCTCTTCTACTCCAAGGGCTTCGAATGAGTTCGAAGTCTAGAGGGTGCATTTAGTTTTAGAGAAATGAAAACCCTTATTTTTATCACTAGAATCGGAAGTGTTTACATTGATATTTTTTTGCTTGTGTGAAGTTCCATTATCATGCGGATAAAAGTTCTCTTTATTCAAACTATACACTGCTTTTTTTCGCATTCGAGCCATCAGCTGAAAACTTTTTGTATGCATAAACCATATTTTAATTGATTTAATTAATAAAGGGTCCAAATAATAAAGTAATAATTAAAGTTTGTTGGCCGAACTCCTATTTGTAATCCTTCGGGAAAATTTTTTGAAGGCCTTTGTAATGTCATCATAGGCATTGTAGGAATCATCATGGAATAGATTTGACTTGTCTTTCTATTTACGGAGGCTGAAGGCTGAGGAAATTGTGTGCAGTTTCGGAGGTGGAAGACCCTCCATATTCTGCATTCGTAGTTTCGGTGGTTCATCACCACCCTAGTCTGTCGTTAAGAATATCACTATGATATTTCACTTGTGCGCCAAATCTATTGATCGTCGTCATTTGGCGGCTGATTGGTATTTGCTCGGATATTGTTTGAGGCCTTTGTAATTTGAATTTGTATCTGAATTTACTTCTAGCTTCATCAGTATTTGGCGACCATCTATCTGGCAAATCTGAAATGCTATCATTATTGTGCATATCTACATCTTTGCGTAATACATTACATTGTAGTGTTTATTTGTTGCGACCTCCGATACAAAGGCAAAGCTACCACTACCATACGGAGCCGCCAATACGAAGTTAGGAAGTCACCGTATGGTCACCACCATACAGGAGTCACCAGTGTCACCCATTCTTGTATGGGCATCAATCATTGTACAGTTTAGCCTATTGTATTGTGATGTCCCCTTCTAGCTAGCAACATCATGCTAGTGAGTGATTAGCCTATCAGTGGACCCTCGTAGGCTAGTAGGCATGGATAGGGGGTCTTTTCAGGCACAGTGAAGGTACGGCTTTCTGATGGTTCAGTATTGGAAGAGCTCAGTGTTTTCAGTTGGCTTAAGAGATTGTTTTTGGCTCAATTATATGGATTTTTTTATTTGTAGCAAAGGTTTCTATAGGATTTGAGCAATACAAATCCACAAAACTTGAAGATCACCTGCATACAAAAACCTATTACAAGGAAGTAGAGACAAGAAGAGGGCAAGGGTTTGACTCAAAAATATGAAGAAGAAAATATCCTCAAATAATGAATGAATTAAATGTACAATAGATCATCCTTATAAAGGAGATCGAAAGCCTTGAAAGGCAAACCCTAGTGCATGTAATAATTAGTTAAATTATTACAAGACTAATGCATGCAAGTTTATATTTAAAACAACTAGTGCATAAGTTTAAATCAACTAATGCATGTGTGTTTAAATATAAACAACTAAAAATAAAAGTGTTGACATATTAAGAAGGGAGTAAAGTTAATTAATATAATTAATACTTTACTCTAACAATTTCTATATTTGGGTTTTTTTGAGCCATAGAGATGGACCCCGACTATTTTTGGAAATACATTTTGGTCACATGGTGAATTATTTCACCAACTCAGATTTTAGATGGTTTGGCCAGATTCATAATATCAAGGGAGTTATTGCATTTTCAGTGGCTAAGTGTTTAATGAAGGAATAACGATTTAATATTAAGTTAGAATATAACTTTATATTAAATCACTTAAGTGATGGGTTTAGGCTTCATAAAAGGGGGCCAAGTTTATATATTAATTTATTGGCATGTGTCCTAAGTCCAAATTAATTAATTAAATGTCATTATAATGTTTATTACATTAAAAGTGAATTATATGGAGAAAATCGTAAGCTTGCTTTTTGGTGCAATTTTGGACTAGGAAGAAATAAAAAGGCTTGGCATGAGTTGAGAAGGCACCCATTAATCATTTGAAGAATTAAAAATTGTTTCCTCTTGAGCTTTGAGAAGGGTTTGATAATTTCAGCCATTGGAGAATGTAGTTTCTTCTATGTGTTCGTCATTTGAGCCAATGAAATACCTGGTGAATTTGATAATCAGAGGGAGTCTCATTCAAAGATTCTATTTGCACTTCAGCATAGGGTTTCAGCAGTTGCAGCACAAGCTCATAAGCTACATCAGGATCAAAATACAAGTGTTAGTTGGTTACATCATTACAGAGACTTGCAGGTGTGGCTGAGAGTAAGGGAAATACGCCATTTATGCTAAAAACGCATTGGCTGGTTCAGTGCACTTTATTCTGGAAACTATTCAAGTTTTTATGCTTGTAAAACTCATTTTTGTTTATGTTTGGATTCCACAATCATCTTCTTGTACTTGGCATTGCATATTGAAGAATAATAAATTTGCAGCAGTAGTTAGATTATCTTTCTAGTATTTTCAGATTTGTATCTATTTGTTTTTTTAATTTAAAACCCTTGCAAAAACACAAAAAAATCATAAACATTCAAAGAAACATCAATTCAGCAGTCAGAGCTTGTGAAGGGTTCTTACACGTACGGAGTCTCCGCCATCACTTATGGCCTAACCCACCGTACGGGCACAACATGGAGCCATCACCATTGCCAATGCTTGCCTGTCACCGTATGAATACAGAATTGTTGTTGCCATACTATTGCCTGCCATCGGACGATATAGAAGGTTTTCGTACAACCTAGCCCATTGTACGAGCACAAAAAGAGCCATCACCATTGTCAACGCTTGCCTGTCACTGTATGAATATGGAGTTGTTGCCATACTATTTCCTGCCATCAGACGATATAGAAGGTTACCATACAAATGGTCTGCGTAGTGGAATTGCATACGGTGGTCATTTAGTACTAGTTTTTGCTTGTCATGTGGATAGTTCTGAAGGGGATCATGCCCTCAGAACATTACAAGTTACAAAATCCCAATGCCCATTGTTAGATCATAGATGCACATTTTGAGGCAAGTATGTACCTATGTAAAGACACTAATTTTTTGTCAAAATTTGTCTCAATTGTCAAGTCTGTATTTGATCATCATAAAGGAGACTTATTTTCCAAGCAAGTAAAAACCACTCCTAAGGGTTCATACAGAGCTTTATGGATTCACCATGAAGGAACCCTAAAATAGGGGTGTTACAATCAGCTAGAAAAAGTCCCCCACCACTTGATCCAGCTTCTTCATCAAACTTCAATTGCAAACAACCTCATGCCATGCATGGACTCATTCCCCTAATTTTTGCACCAAATTGTTTTCTTGTTGTTACAAATTTAGTAGCTTTATTGTGCTGCTTTGACCGATATAAAGTTGCAAATTTTTCCTCCTAAGTTACCAAGGCATTACAAACATTTTCCATCAATTTCTTCCTTCCTATGTCATACAAATCTTTTTATAGAAGCTATCAAATCTTCACTCTTAAAACCTTCATAATCTTCACTTACAGTAACTATCGTTATATTTGGGCTTTCTAGAGGAACAACATCCTCTCTTCTGTAACTGCTGGGACTCCTCCCCATCTTCTCACTTCCACTATTGACAACATTTCTTAGTATTATCGTCTTGTGCATACCTGGAATCAGCTCTTCATAGTCCGTGTCACCTCTTTCTCCCACTAACACACACATGTTAGCCATAACTAGACCCCATCTGACATATAAGTACCTGTCATAACCAGATCTAGAAATTTTAAGTGATGTTCACAATAAGTTTACATATCATCAATACTAGCCAAGAATAATAAATCTGTTTCAATTGGACAAGGAATGCATGCAAATCTTATGATCCTGATTACCTTAAAACCTGAGACCTGGAAGCATGCAAAGGCAAGATCCGTAATCAAGAATAATTTTGACAGTAAATGACACGACACAGTGCACCTCTTATTCTTAGTTGCTTCAACAAATCATCTTCTCTGGGAGCCTACAAAAATCACGAGGAATATAAAGCTAAGAATACCAGCTAATGTCAATCACAATCTAAGATTTTGTCTTAATAATCAAGTTTTTCCTTGGGAATCTGGAGTACTTTCTAACAAAACAATTTGTGCCTACTGTTTCACCGGAGCAATTCAATTTTTATGTTATGCAATCAACATGAAAAATATTAGTTGGAACAGTATTAAGTAGTTATTCTAAAAAGCAAGAATATATTGAAAACTATAAAAAACTTAGTCATGGTAATCATAGGTTTGGAACTTACAGTGGATATTTTCTTCACCTTATAGCCCAAACAACGAGAATTAGATGCTAATGAATCTTGCTCGAAGAATGGAGAATCCTTTGGTCCACTCAATTTTAATATATGTTTTATCAGCGCTACTGCATTCTCCCAGTGATAATCTATATGAGAATCATAGGCCGGATCTGGAAATATGGGTGAATCTACATTATCACCAGAGACATATTAGAGCTCACTTCCACTGCTACAAATTAGGGCATCAAAAGTAGACAGATTGATTGAACCAAACTGGAGCAAAAAAGTGTTTCTGTAACTGTTAATGAAATCAACAAAACAAATCCAAAGGATGCAGAGGTGTGTACAGAGAGAACTGCATTGATAATCTCCTGCATCATATTCACTAGTTTCTGAGCACAAGGTTCTCCATTGGAATCAAAGAAATCCACTATAATCACATATAGATGTTTTCTTCTCCTTAGAAGCAATTTTGCTGATGAGTTTAAGCTATTACTATGATCAAGATTTTGTTTTTCCCGTCCATTCTCATCATTCCTTTCTTGTGCATTGGATGATCTTCCCTTAGCCTTCTCTATAGCTTTCCTAATATGCTAAAAAATGCCTTCATTACGAGAACCGTCATCTTGCACAAGTCTATCCAAACAATTGAATGAACTAGAGTGATTATCTAGATCTAGAGAAAGTCTGAGAGATGTATCTTGTACATCCTTGAATGAATCAGTCTCGGATTTTGATTCTGCACTTTCAACCGGATCACTCTGCCACTGCGGGTGACTCATCCTGCATTGCGAAATTCTTAACAAATATTCTTTGCAATGTTGTGGCCAGGAATAGAGGTGGATGTTCCTCAAGCCATTTTGTCTGCATTCAGACCAGAGATTCTTATCGGCTACAAGTCTATATAGAGCATATGCAATAGACTTGTCATCATGGGGATCTATCAATAACCCATTTTGTAATGTCTGTACATGAATTGATTGGAATTCATCAAAGACTAATACATTATATGAATACTCTGTAAAAAATGTAAAATAGAGAGATGAAATTCTTCGATATAGACTATACCCAATGAATATCAACCAGTCCTCCATTCTTTGTGGCTACCATGGGCAATCCATGTGCAACTTCCTGCACAAAATTAATTCTTTAGTATATGAACTTCTTTTTGATGATTTAGAAGGTGTTGGTTGTGTGTTGAAGTTTCTTTCATCACTCCTCATGATTTGCAATACTACAAGTACTCTCTCTCTCTCTCTCTCTCTCAGAATCCCTCACATGACTTGTACATTTTCTTCTTAAACATCAGTAAAACCTATTATTTTTATCATGAGAGAAAACACTGTTGACAATAAAAAGTTTGTTTACCTACCTCAATAAGAGTCAAGCCAAAGGGTTCCACTAAAGCTGGATTAATGAAAACACCCTGCACATGTTAACACAATCATTCTGAAGGTACATGTATTTCATGTATCATGGAGAATGCATTGCAATATTAGAGTGTTCCAAATTATTGACAGAAAGCTTAACCGACCTTTTCTTGCAGCAATTCTGTAGATGTCACCAACATCTGATTGTTTGTGATGCTTTGGATATGCCACTTCTCCATACAGATCATACACTTCAATTAGCCCTAGAACAGTAGTAAGAAAATTTGCACTTGCAGCAGGCATTTGATCAATATCATCTCGATTGCCCATGATCAACATCTGTCAATTCATAAACAGAAAATGAAACTCATTAGCTACAGAAGCAGCACAACACATCTCAGAAAGGAAACATAATTTCAGAAAGAAGGCATACCAAATTTGCTAATTTTCTCAGTTTGTTGCACTCCCCAAAAGCCTTCACTAAAGTTGTGATGTTCTTTTTAGGACCAGGATGAGCAAGAGCCAGTATAATTGGCTTTGAAGTATTGCTCAAGAAATGCAAGGTCTAAATTAAAAGACCGGTGTCAGGTCCATATTATTTATGGTAAGTTTATGACAATGCATTACGCCTAAAAATATTTTCATTTTGTTTCCAATTAAAGTGCACATGTTTATGCAACCAGTTTGTAAAGTATACCAAACCCCACATATAGGTAAGGAACAAAGTTTATCCCTCTCTTACCTCAACCCACAAAGGGGACTTGGATAATAAAGCAGGATCATTCCCCAAATCTTCCTCTGTGTTGCCACCTTGTACAACATTGCTGAAGTCCATTCTAGGAGGTGACCTGCAAAAAGTACGACCATTATTGGAAAATTATGATTTCAAATTGTAACAAGCATTCATACGTAAGAAGTCGTGGACTATTTCTCATACAAGTACACATTAACAAAAATGCAACTTCCAGAAATGTAAATTTGTTATATCAATATGCATTTACCACTATACAAGGCATGTAAAGACCATAGCAGCTTTGACCACACTTGGCACGAGCTCTCATGTTTTTGTCCAATTCTAAATCAAAACCATCATAAAGACCCCATTGTTCTTCAATTTCTTGCCTTGTACTGGTAACCACAAGCTCAGCAGACTCAAGACACAATTCTTCAGCATCAATCCTGCGATAGATCTTTTATGTTATGTTGATATCTTCCTTGGATTGCTTTCCTTGTTTCAATATTTGTTCCTGTTTATTCCGACCCAAGGAATGGCCTGTTCAAAACCATGGGAACATTGAGAGCACCTGAAAGAAGGCAGGCTGCATAACCTGCATTTGCATAATGACCATGAATTACATGAGGCCAGACAACATTGCCCCCTCCAATTAGGTCCCCCAACACCTTAGAGATGCTAAGAATGTGCCCCAATGCTCCATCAACAAACTCTGGAATATATGGCCACAAATTTTCTTTCTCATAATACTTTTCTTTGTCTCCACAAGGAATTCTAGTAATGTATGCACCTCTAGCTTCTCCAATTTCTTCATCAACCTCAAAAGTTAACATTTCTGTTGGCTCTCCATAGCTAGAATCAACTTTAGGGGAACAGATCTGATGAGTTAGCAGGTCCACTCTGTACACCTTAGGCATTTGTGCCAGTGCCTTCACAAACTCTAAAGCATATTTCACCTGCATGACAACGAATAGAACAGGACAATCAGGACTTGAAACCACATAATTGCACAGAACTTTCACATTTAAATAATGCTAATATCCTAATAGGATGACACAATTTTCTCTTTCATATCCCCCTTTACAAACTAATTTATTATCATCCGTTTTTCTTATTGTTAAGATTTGTTTGGGGAATATCTTTACACAAAAACATTGTTTATGCATACAGGCCTGGTCTAGGGCGTTTGCCCCGCAGAGGGAACTCCCTAATATGTTTAGGAATTCATATCAGATCCCAAGGAATTGGTCATATGGATGAGAGTTTCTACATTTTATAGGATAAGTCGAAAAGGCACACTCAATTTTAGAGTTTTTTGTTTCAATAGGTTTGGAGGATAACAGTCAATTCTAAAATCACTGTAGATGTTGATCAGATAGTTTGGAGGATAACAGTCAAGGTTGTGGATGATCCCTTCACTGTTAGAAGGTTGCTTATGTTTGGAAGTACCTAAAGGGGGTTAAGGTGGTTATCGTGAATCATTTGCAGCTTTTGTGAGTAACATGGAGTCTTGACAAATGTTAATGATCATAAGGACAGTGACCTTGCAATCTTGAAAAACTGATTTCTTTTATACTGATCCCTTAGAATTTGATGCTTTTCAATGTAAAGTTCTTCATTGCTTGTAAAGGGCCATGCAACTGTTTTTATAAGTACATAGTGGCATCCATGAATGTGTTTTGAGTCCTATTGTAATCCATGTTGGGAGTGATCAAAGATAGAAAGCATACAAGAGGTTGTAAGTCTGATTTTTGACAGTAAGTTCCCTACTGATAATGAGTATTGTTCCTTTGAGAATATGTTGTTCCTTTGCTCAAGCCTTGTATCCATGGATGTAACACAAATTGGTCCTTGATGTGTGTTAATCCTTGAATTGCCAAATGAGACATTGTGCCTACAAGGGCAGTTAGGTGAGTTTTCTGATTGGAGCCTTGTCCTTCCAATCCTTTTCAAGTTGCAATCAGCATTTTCATTGATTTGTGTCCTTCCAAATCATACCTTTACAAGAATTACTAAGACTCAACCAATATGAAACCAATATAAGTACTGACCTTACACAATTTTTGGAAGGAATCTGTCCGACGCAAGATCCATCCATGGATAGCTTCCCCTGCAAAAGCTGGCATCCAGGGTAACATATGAGATGTGTTAAAAAGTAAAATAAGTACAAAGGGTAACATATTGAAGCAAAGAGAACTAATGAAAATCGCATCAGCTTAAAAGTGCAGGATAATGAAATATTGAAGCAAAGAGAACTAATGAAAATCACATAAGCTTAAAAGTGCAGCATAATGAAATATTGAAAAGTGCATTACCTTATTGGGCTTCTCTTTGTTTCAAGAATAGTTTAATATTCTCTACTTTACAAGGTCAACCTCGTGAAGGTGGAAGCTCATTTGGCCCCTCCCACTCCCCTCCCCTCCCTCACATCACTCTCAATTCCCCATACCCGATCATATAACATTAATCATTCATTCATGAGAGTTAGATGCGTATGACTGTTGATTCCAGTGGTATCAATGGTGGTCATAGCTGCACAAAGGAGCCATTCTTTGAGGGAGTTGGGATGAGCAAAACAAATTGGTAATTCCATGTCAAGAATGAGAACTCCTGGCACTTCTCAAGCTTCACTGTATTGCTCCATCTAAACCTTTAACCCTAAATACCCATTCCCAGACAAAAATGAATCTAACCTTTAGCAGATATCATCTGCCGCATTTGCAATTGCTGAATTGAAAAGCATCCTAAATTTAAAGGGAGCTACAACTTTAACCTACAAAATACTCTTCCCTTCTCTAGATTGTGTAAAGTACTCATATTTTAATGAAAAGAACAGCAAAATGCCAAAACTCATATTTACCACCCAATATTTTGGGTTTTTCACTACGGAATATTTTGTCAAACAGTCTGCTTACTGCTGTGTATGATGAGATTTGTTTTGTAACTTATGTGTTTCAGATTTGTAGATTTTTATTCATTTATATTGCCATTTTTGCAGACTTTGAACCATAAACAATTCTAATTCAATAGCAACAATCTAATTGATTTGTTAACTTCAATTAATACAAACAGCAAGTACCTTGATTGACAAACTTAAGACTGTTGTAGACCTAAACCACTTTGCATCAGAATTAAAATTACAAAGAAGTGTTTCCCTTCACTTGAAATAGACCTCCTTTATAGCGTTGATAAGGTTCAAAGGCACATCTAGTGAGCACAATAAGAATAATGAGTTGCAATGTAGTTTCTTCAAGTAATAGCTACATTCAACATTGATAGCAGCAAACAGCCTGAGTGATAGAATCATCAGTCTGAAATATTTATTGCAGAATTAAGAATTAATACTTTCAAAAACATTATTTGACAGACCAGAAAACACTTCCAGAGCTCTCCTTAAAACTGGTATATAATGCCAGTCATAATTTGCACAGGTCTCAAATGCATCTTGACTCCACTATTAACAGATGCAATGACACTCAGTAGAAATATATTTCCAAAAATGGCTACCTCTGAAATAAGCTCAGAGTGATTCGCTATGTTGGACAGACTTCCTCAATCGCACATCAAAATCTACAGCTGGGCATCTATAAAAAGGTGCAAACTCTTACCTTGATAGATAAAATTGAATATAACGGAATCTGAAATGAATACACTCAATTTCAACTAGAATATCTCTAGTTGAGAGTCCTACATATGCCCTTCCAGAAGCTGCAGACACTTTGGAGACAAGCTGGGAATATTATTAATTGCTACCTTGATGTACATTGCAAACTGCTCAGGCTGATGTTGCTGTTACAACCCAGAATCCATAATCACAGCTGAACCTGCAGATTGTTTGCTCACTTTAGCCTGAGAGAAGTTATTGTTCATTTAGAATGAATGAATAATCGAGTGTGCAGAGAGCAACCAGCTGAGAATGGTGCAAACACTTCAAAAATTCCGCAAACAACCCTATAAACATCCAGTTATTGCTGCATTTCTACTCAAATCTCATATTAAATAGCTCAAAAGAGAGCATCTAAGCAGAGTAGCCGGATACTCCTCTGTCCCTCACCAGGCGTGTATCCCTGTATCCAAATTCGTATCTGGTACACTCGGTTACTATACCCATGCATGCCCAAAAAACCTTGATTTTCCAGCCGTGCCAAATACTACATGATTTGACTTTTAAAAATTTGACATAAATCTTCCCAAGTTTAATTTAAGAAAACTTCATTCATGCAATTTTATTCTGTTTTTTTGGTATGAAGTATAAACATAATCTACATCAAATGAGAAAGACAAATGAAATGTTTTTCTAATCCTGCAACCCAATTTTTTGAGTTATCTTCAATGCAACTCTATTATTTTTGCATATTGTAAAATATTAAATTAACTTATAATTATCTATGTAGCATTTATGATTTGTGTAGGTGTCTATTTGATGGAATGATCTGAAAAAAATGGAATTTGTAAGAGCACTCTCTTCAGCTCCTATCTGTGACTGTAGACGAGTTTTAGCATTTACAGTCGCTAGTCAATGATCATAGGAGTTTCAACATTTGGCAGGCATCATAATTTTTGTTTCTTATACCAAATAATCAACTAGAAACTATTAAACATGTCCATTGAAGGAATCCAGTGTCGCATGTAATTGTATTTACCTCCGTAGGATTTTAAATGCATATCACAGCCAGAGTAGAACATTATTCTTGTAAGGTGGATGGATAGAATGCCACTAGAACCCACTGCTGCAGTATGGTGATTCTTAATGAGTTTCTGTAGGATTCACATGAATTTTGAGTTGGGTAAGTAAGCAGTGGAGCATCTGTTGGAATTAGTACTAGAAATGGCTGCACCATATACCACATAGACAAAATATATATGCTGTGGCTCAGAGATGTGAGGATGTTGCAAAAATCCAGACAATGATAAAAGACTGGAGTGGAAAAAAAACAGGCCTTAGTCAAATTATGACTAAAAGCGAGGTGCATATGTTTGTGGAAGGAGACATATTCCATCCTCCGCATAGCAACTCTATGCAATGTTGTATGCACTTTCTAGGAAAATAAAAAAGGGATGGGGTTATGTACCTGACAGAAACTGTGTATCATAACATGGATGAGGGGATAAAAAACCACTGCCTCTCTTACCATAGTGAGAAAACTTGATATATGTTTTAGGCATATAACTATATGGTGGGTAAATGTTTGAAATATTAGATGATCGCAGTGTGCAGCCATAGATGACATTTTTGATCTTTGTAACGACGGAGAAATGGATGTTTGGCATATTGAGGTACTTATATGGGTGAGATTCTCTAGCCTGGAAATATTACAAGAACATCCCAATGTACAGTTTTGCAGAGAAGCTAGTCAATAATCACAGGAGCTCCAACGTTGACAGGCATCATACAATTTGTTCCTTATACCAAATAATCAGCTAGAAATTATTAAATGTGTCCATTGAACTAATCCAATACTGCATGTCATTGTGTTTACATCTTTGCACCAAGGATCGTTCATCCTATCATGGGACAAATGTTGCAAAGCGACCAGTTAAATTAATTATTTTGAATTGTTTCTTCTATAGGGAGTGAGAATCTTCTTATGCACATGCTACAGTGGAACCATACCTCTGATTTGGTTGCAACTGTAAAGAGATAATAGTGTATGTCAAAGTTGAAAACCTATGTGATGGAAGCTGGGCGAAATGCTTCTTCCCAACAATGGGCTAAAACAGCTATGTAAAATATAACATAAATTTTAAATATTTAAATAGTTATGGCCCGTTACATATAACATCTGTCTAGAACAGAATGCATGAGATAGTTGCATATTACAAATTCTGGAGGGCGATAGGCTTAAGTCGGACGCATCCAATTACATCATTGAATCTAACAAATTATCATGCCCACTTACTGAACTACGGAAGGAGTTATCGTGTTCTTGAAGGATGAGGATGAGGTATCCCAAACGAGAAGGGACTTCAAAGTTTTCATTCAACATGTTAATAGGTACTTAAGTAAGAACATGTTATGTGTAATAGCCCTTATCTATAATTAATATTTAATAAATTAATAAAATATATCAATTGAAAAGATAATTGAATAACAATTTATTAAAATAAATAATTATCAGTTGATAAATATATAATTATAATTAATATTAATAAATCGTATATTAATAATATATTGATCAATTCATAATTAAGTTATTTTTAATAAATTAATTAATCAAAGACGTCAACGGTGATTATTTAACAACTTGGGAAACTATGAAAAACAATGATGAATAACGCATGTCACTAACAATTCCCAGATGGTCCTTACAACAATTAATGGGGGAACATTCATAGTACCCATGCAATGATTAAAAGATAAATTATTTCATGATATAATGACAATATATCAATAGCTAAGGCACGATAATTATTACATTGATTTGTGCAAATGTAGAGGTGGGATTAAGGGGCATGTCTATCCAAATCAATGGATGCAACTATCCAATATCTAAGACATATTATGGGCCAATATAATGTCATCAATATAATGTCATATATATATATATATATATATATATATATATATATATATATATATATATATATATATATATATATATATATATATCTATATATTTATGTATCTATATATATATATATATATATATATGGGGAAACCATTGTTAAATAATTGATGAATATAATTGAACATTCAAGTAAATTTTTATATATTGAAAATATATTCAATCTTATTACTATTTTGATTAATAGAAGAGAAATTTGTGATGTTACTAAGGAGGGGCTTGTATAAATCCATGTAATGGATCTTTGTCCCAAGATAGGGTAGGGGTCAGGTGCAAATCCCTCAAAAAGATAAGTGTCCACAGGGCTTTAAATGACTGTCATCACTTTGCATTCAATATAATCACACAACAGATTCCAAATACTTTATCTATTGAATACATTTTGCTAGATTTCCAAGCTTTTCAAATGGTTATAAAAACACCCACCTCTTTGAAACCTCTTGCTAGATTTCTAGGCTTTTCAAATGGTTTACAAGACAATTGTGACCTCTATATTGTACATCTTTAGAATTACATTTATGAAGTCTCTTTGGACCTTAGTATCTACTATGGAGACAACTCTAGTAAGTCTTTGCACACATAGTAGGAAAACTTGGTGAGTACTCGTCGAGTTGCTAAATACTTGTGGGCTTCAAAACCATGCAAGCAACTATTGAGTTAACTCCCCTAAGCCTATAGACAAAATACTTTTTTACACATGGAAATTTGTTGTGCAACTTGCTAAACTTGCAAGAAAATGTGACATAGGCCCAAAAAAGAAAAACAGTGGGTCAAAATGTGTGAAACATGCATGGAAATACATGATGTGCTACGACGTGCTTAAAATGCAAGTGAAATGTGAATTTTAGGTGGATATTTCTCTATAAACCCTACATTTCACCCTTGTTAAACACGACAAATCTTCAATGATTTTTTTAGTTAAGTTTCAATTTTTTTTTTACTTTGCATGAAGTATTTAAATTTTTTACATTATTCATAGTGTGTGTCAAGAATCATAATATAAAATAGACATCATTGTAGGGTTGATTTTTTTAGAAATACATTAAAATGAGTTAACTTAAAAAGATAAGAATATCCACTTCATATCCATTATTCAATAGGTTGGGGAAGAGGAAATACATAAAAAAATGTAATGTTTTACTTGCCTAAATTTGAAATTTATGATGATGATTTTCAAAGATAATCATTATAAATTCATAATAGTTATTAGGTAGCAACTAGCTATTGTATCCACTATCCAGCTTTGTATGATGAGGGTAGTTTTTTATCCATGTGTATTAAATAGTCAATTCTATAGAAAACACTTCCTTATAGTTCTTTAGGCTCATTTGTTCCATTTTGTAGAACTTTGAAAAATAAGTCTTTTTTAAAGAAATCTCAGTACTTTTTAAGTTGTCAAGTTTGCCAAGTGAAATGTTTGGACTTCTTAGTACTCTCCAAGTCCAAGTTTGTGAACAATGTTTGCACATTCTATTTTAGGTTCAATACTTAGGATACAATGTGCAAGAGGGTGTTGAACTTCTCCTACTTCCATTTAATGATAGGCCGAATATGTTCACTAGAGAATTGCAAGGTGGGCTCATTTTTTTGATAATGGTCTTCATTTGGTCAAGCATGGTATCAATCATTTATTACACCTCGCTAAACCAAACAATTCGCGTGGTCAAGAATTCAAATAGGGAAGGTGACAAGGCAGATGGAATGATACAGAGGCTTGCACGAGATTTAGATTTTTGACTAAGTTAGAGGTGTTATGCAATGAAGAATTACACCGAGCGTATTTTAGATTTTCTCCACATGGAGTTGCCCCTAGGGAAAATATATGATATTCGCAAGATCGCAAGTTGTAGACGAGCACGCTAGATGAAAGAGATAATGATAAGACAATGATCACTAATAGTATGCCGGTATGGGTAGCAAATTGTGTTATGCTAGATAGATATACAATAGGGCGATATTTATGTTGATGATATGAGTAGCAAAGGCTAGATAGTCGTATGATAGGGAGACTTTGATTGTGTTGATATGAGTAGAAAAGGCTAGATAGTCGTATAATAGTGCAACTTTGATTGCACTGATACAAGTAGCAAGGCTAGATGGTCATATGACAAGGTGACTTTGATCATGTCGGTACGAGTAGTAAAGGATAAGTAGTTGAATGATAGGGCAAAAGATTTTGATAGTGGTAGTATGGGGAGCAATGCTAGATGGTACACATGTACAGGTAGAAAAAATAGATGACCATATGACAGGGCAAAAGATTATAAATATCTAAATTGGCCCCCATGGAGGTAGATACAATAGATTAAAATTTCTTAAATTTTTTAAAAAACCTTTGATATAGATGACAAGACATAATAGCCCCCTTGAGAATAGAATGTGTTGCATAGAGGGGAGCATGATGCATACTAAGGAGAAAAGAGGCATTGTGGCATGTCAACATAGCTAAATGTTTCCATGGAATGTCACCCCACAACAGGTGACACATGATATCCACAACATCAAGACAAGCAAGTAGAGATGAGGAGATTTAATCATTTAGTGTCAAAACCCACAAGAGTTGAAAGAATTATGATATATGACTACAGAACAATATTTCATTAGGATTGAGGTCTTCGAGTTTGAAAAAGAGTACATGAAGACAAAGAAAAATTAAAATTTGGGTCAACATGTAATAAGGCCTTAATGTACCCAACACTTTGTATTGTTCTTGAATTGCATAGTTCCTAGGAAAAAAGACATGATATTTGCAAGATCGCATCCAACATGCAAGTTGCAGACATGCATGCTAGATGAAAGAGATAATGATAAGATAGTGATCACTGATAGTATGCCATTATGGGTAGCAAATTGTGTTATGCTAGATAGCCATACGATAGGATGATTTTGATTTCAACGATATGAGTAGCAAAGGCTAGATAGTCATATGATAGAGTGATGTTGATGTCATGTCCCCCATTTAAGACCCTAATTGTGATGTCCCCATTTTGAAATAGGTTTTAATAATAAATAATAGTTAAATAATAAAATTTTATTAAATAAAGAATAATAATGAAAGAGAACTTAATTAATAATTAATATAATTATAATAGATATAATAATTAAATAGTTAAATAAAATAAAAATAATAACCTTAATAAATAAATAAATGTGTTAATCAATTATTAATATAAGTAATTCTATTAATCTATATATCAATCAATATTATTAATAATAATGAAAGATTAAAGCTAAAATATTGATTTTGCATAATGTATGATGCCTCTAAAATCAAGATGACTTGTTGATGCCACTCGTTCCATAGGAAGAGTGATTAAGTAAACTAAAGTTTATTATAAAGCATAGACTAAGGGTAAGCAAATGCGAATATGGATGAAATCTGGGAGATGTGACCAAAATGGAGGGGTGAGAATTGGAAAGTAGAGACATTGTTTCAAGTTGCCACATATAAGAAACAAATAACTTTCCTTGAGAGGGGGGACAATCTGAAAAAGGCATTGAATAGGATGAAGGGAGAATTATCAATCATCAAATAGGAGAAAAAAAAGAGAAAGATATCAAACAATTGAAGCACCACAACAAAGAAAACATACATTTAGTAGAGATATTAGCAGTAGAAGTAAATAAGACCAGTAATAGAAATCATCATTGATTGGAAGAAGATCATACGATGATACGGAACTAGCATTAAGCAAGGGAAAAATATTTGGATCATCACAAGAATTAGATTTATAGGGATTAAAAGCAACGATTATTACATCTTGCAAACTGTATTTCTAATAAGATTCATATAGAATCACAACTATAATAAAACTTCTATAGAGGTTACTAGCTCAACAATCCAAAGTGTCATTCCCAATTTGGAGATATAGAATATATATATATATATATATATATATATATATATATATATATATATATATATATATATATATATATATATATATATATATATATATATATATATATATATATATATATATATATATATATATATATATATATATCCATTAGTTGAAGCATTCATGTTATAAGACACCATCATCTCTCTCTCTCTCTCTCTCTCTCTCTCTCTCTCTCTTTGATTGGTAACATCATCATCTCTCTCTTAAGCAGTAATTAATCAATTAAATTTATCATCAAACTTAGTGTTTGATTTACCAAACATTTGGTATAACCATTTGTTGACCCTCAAGAAATTAAATCGGATTGGAAACTAGTTCACTAATCTTTAGTACAAAGGATAGTAGAAAATTAAAGGATAGTAGCAAATTAAAGGATTAGATAGAAATAAGTCCCTTGCAATATAAGAAAATAGGGTACAAATTATGGTTTCCCAATTTGGGGACATTACAATTGATTGCTATGATATGAGTAGAAAAGGCTAGATAGTTGTATGCTAAGGCACCTTTGATTATGTTGATATGAGTTGCAAAGGCTCGATAGTCATATGATAGGTCAACTTTGATCACATTGTTACAAGTAGAAAAGGCTAGATAGTTGTATAATAGGGCGAGAGATTTTGATAACATTGGTACGGGTAGCTATGCTAGATGGTTGTATGATCTATATATTTCTTTATTTTCTTGTGTATACACACACAAACACACGTACCCAAACCTACCCAAAGCCCCAAAAAAATTGCACATACCCACATATTGGGTTCTCGTACCCAGACCTATACCCGAACCAACAACTTAGAAAATTTTAAATTAATGTTCCTATTATTTTTTCATTCCAGAATATCTTTTTATTTTGGTGTTCTTCATCTTTCATTTGTTGCTTCTATCAAGATCATTCTTTATTCTTCTATAAAGGGTGCTTGAAAACATGCCTTTAGCTTGATGCATGAAGAGTGAACTGTTGGGGAAGAAAATCATCCTTTAGTTGACTAGAGTAAAAGTTAATGAATAATATAACATTCAACTGCCTATCATATGTGAGATATTGAATCTAAACAAAAGAGGTTCATGAAAGTATGGTTTAGCATATCCAAATAGATCCTACCCTTTTGAAAAGCTTGTACAATAAATGCTACAAATATTTGATTCCTTGATCTATCTCCACCTCTTAAAAAGTTAAATATGACAAGTTAATCAAAATTTTTAGTTACCCCTTCTTGAACCCCAACTTGACAATATGTAAGATCAAGGTAAGACGGGTTGGGCACTGTGTTGAGTCACAAGAATACCTTAAAGTTAACAAAAATAAATAAATTGAGTGACCACAATTAATTGTTGTCTTTGTGAATAATATTTTATATTCCAAATTTCATATCAATGTCCTCCTAAAATGAAACCTTCTCTCCTTTGTATCTTCCAATTTGGGGGAGAGTCACATCTCTTCATCATATTTGCTCCTAGAAAGAGTCAAAACCTTTCATAATTGTCACTCTTTAAAAGAGTCACAACCCTCACCATTTTTTTTCTTTGCGAATGTCACAACCTTTCATAACTTTACCTTTTGAATGACTCACTTCCTTATTTTCTTCTCATTCTTTTTTCTTTTCCATTAATCTTTAGAAGACTAGTCTTACCTCAACTCACCCTTTCCTCAACCCTAACTTGATAATATGTAAGACCAAGGTAAGGTAGGTTGAGCACTAAGATCAGTCATAGGAATACCTCTGAGTTAACAAAAAAAAAGAATTGAGTCACTACTTTTCATTGTTGCATTTTTTGAATAATATATTATACCTGATATTGATTTCTCATTAATGTCCACCTAAACTAAAATCTTCTCCCTTTTATATATTCCAATGTGAGAGAGAGTTACACATCTTCATCGTGTTTGATTTTTGCAATTATTACAACCTTTCACATTTACCACTATTCGAAAGCATCAAATTTTTTGTCTTTTACGAGTGTCACAACATTTTTCATAACTTTGTCTTTTGAACGAGTCACTTCCTTATTTTCTTTTTATTCATTTTTCTCTTGCATTATTCCTTAGAGGGATAGTCATGCCTCAATTCACTCATAACTAGAAATATGTAAGACCAAGGTAAGATAGGTTGGGCACTAGACTAAGTCACAGTGATACCATTAAGTTAACAAAAATAAATAATTGACTTACCACTTTTCATTGTTGCCTTTGTGAATAATATATTATACCCCACGTTGATTTCACTTAAATGTCCTCCTAAATTGAAACCTTCTCCCATTTATATCTTCTAATGTGCGGGAGAGTCACACCTCTTCAACATGTTTACCTTTTACAATCATTACAACTTTTCACAATTGCCATCGTTCGAAAGAGTCACAACTTTTCACAATTTTTGTCCTTTGCAAGTGTCACAACTTTTCATAACTTTGACTTTTCAAGGAGTCACTTCGTTATATTTTTCAATTTTCTTAATCTTCCATTAATTCTTAGAGTGCTAGTCTTGTCTTATTCACCCTTTCATGAACCCCAACTTGGTAATATGTAAGACCAATGTAAGACAGGTTGGACAATGGGCCGAGTCACAAAAATACTTTTGAGTTAACAAAAAAAAATTATGTCACCACATTTCATCGACGCCTTTGTAAATAATATATTATACCTCACATTTCATATCAATGTCCTCCTAAAATGAAACCTTCTCTCTTTTGTATGTTCCAATGTGGGCAAGTGTCACATCTCTTCATCATATCTGTTCTTAGAAAGACTCAAAACCTTTCACAATTGCCACTTTTAAAAAAAGGCACAACCTTTCACCATTTTTGTCTTTTGCAAGTGTCACAACATTTCATAACTTTACCTTTTGATGATTCACTTTCTTATTTTCTTCTTATTTCTTTTTCATTAATATTTAGAGGGCTAGTCTTGCCTCAAGTCACCCCTTCCTGAAACCCAACTTGACAATATTTAAGACCAAGGTAAGGTAGGCTGAGCACTGAGCTGAGTCACTAGAATATTTCTGAGTTAACAAAAAAAAATTGAGTTACAACTTTTGATTGTTGCATTTTTTAATAATGTATTATACCTCACATTGATTTCATTTGAATGTCCTTGTAAATTGAAACCTTCTCCCATTTATATCTTCCAATGTGAGAGAGAGTCACACATATTTATCATGTTTGCTTTTCACAATTATTACAATATTTCAAAATTACCACCATTTGAAAGTTTGACATTTTTTTGTCTTTTATGAGTGTTACAATATTTCTTAACTTTTCCTTTTGAAAGAGTCACTTCCTTATTTTATTCTTATTCATTTTTCTCTTGTATTAGTCCTTAGAGGGCTAGCCATGCTTCAACTCACTCGTAACAAAACCCCAATTTGGCAATATGTAAGACCAAGGTAAGACATGTTGGGCACTAGATTCGTGGGGATACATCTAAGTCAACAAAAATAAAGAATTAACTTACCATTTTTCATTTTCGCATTTGTAAATAATATATTGTAACCCACATTGATTTCAATTGAATGTCTTCCTAAATTGAAACCTTCTCCTTTTATATCTTTATCCCTTTTATATCTTCCAATGTGGGGGAGAGTCACACCTCTTCATCATATTTGCATTTTATAATCATTACAACCTTTCACATTTTCCACCTTTAGAAAGAATCACAACTTTTCACCATTTTTATCATTTACGAGTGTCACAACTTTTCATAACTTTAAATTTTGAAGTAGTTACTTCAAAAATTTTCAAAATTATTCTCTTTTATCTTCCATTAATTTTTAGAGAGGTAGTCTTGCCCCACTCATCTCTCTTGAATCCCAATTTCACAATATGTAAAACCAAAGTAAGGCAGGTTGGGCACTGGGCTCAGTCACGAGAATACCTTTGACTTAAGAAAATAAATAAATTTAGTCACTACATTTCATTGTTTCCTTTGTGAATAATATATTATACCTCACATTTCATATCTATGTCCCTCTAAAATAAAATCTTCTCTCCTTTGTATCTTCCAATGTAGGGGAGAGTCACATATTTTCATCATATATATTTTTAGAAAAAGTCAAAACCTTTCACAATTGTCATTTTTCAAAAGAGCCACAACCCTTCACCATTTTTGTCCTTTGCGAGTGTTACACCCTTTCATAACTTTACTTTTTAAATGACTCAGTTCCTTATTTTCTTATTATTCATTTTTTTTGTTAATCTTTAGAGGGCTAGTCTAGCCTCAGCTCACCATTTTTTGAATCCCAACTTGGCAATATGTAAGATCAAGGTAAGGTAAGTTGAGCACTACGCCGAGTCACGCAGATACCTCCAACTTAACAAAAAAAATGAGTCGCTACTTTTTATTGTTACATTTTTTAATAATATATTATACCCCACATTGATTTCATTTGAATGTCCCCATAAATTGAAACCTTATCCCCTTTATATCTTCGAATGTGGGGGAGAATCACACATTTTCATAATATTTCTCTTTTGCAATCATTACAACCTTTCACAATTACCACCTTTCAAAAATGTCACAATTTTTGTATTTTACGAGTGTAACAACCTTTCATAACTTTGCCTTTTGAAAGAGTCACTTCCTTATTTTCTTCATATTTATTTTTCTTTTGCATTAGTACTTAGACAGCTAGTCATGCCTCAACTCACCCATAACTAAAACCTAACTTGGTAATATGTAAGACCAAGGTAAGAAATGTTGGGCACTAGACTGAGTCACAAGGATACCTCTAAGTTAACAAAAATAAAAAACTGACCTACCACTTTTCATTGTTGCCTTTGTGAATAATATATTATACCCCACATTGATCTCACTTGAATATCCTCCTAAATTGAAACCTTCTTTGATTTATATCTTTCAATGTGAGGGAGAGTCACACCTCTTCATTATGTTTGCGTTTTGCAATTACTAAAACCTTTCACAATTGCCACCTTTTGAAAAAGTCACAAATTTTCACCATTTTTGTCATTTGCAAGTGCTACAACCTTTGATAACTTTGACTTTTAAAAGATTCATTTTTTTATATTTTTCAAGATTATTCTTTTTTTATCTTCTATTAATTCTTAAAGAGCTAGTCTTGCCTCACTCACCCATTCATAAACCCCAAATTTGTAATATGTAAGATCAAGGTAAGGAAGGTTAGCCAATAGGCTAAATCACAAGAATACCTTTGAGTTAACAAAAAAAAATTAAGTCACCACATTTCATTGTTGCCTTTGTGAATAATATATTATACCTCACATTTCATATCAATGTCCTCCTTAAATGAAACTTTCTCTCTTTTGTATATTTCAATGTGGGGGAGAGTCACTTTTCTTCATCATATTTGCTCTTAGAAATAGTCAAAACTTTTCACAATTGTCACTCTTCCAAAGAATCATAACTCTTCACCATTTTTGTCCTTTGCGAGTGTCACAACCTTTCATAACTTTACCTTTTGAATGACTCTTCCTTATTTTATTCTTATTAATTTTTATTTTTATTAATCTTTAAAGGGCTAATATTGCCCCAGCTAACCATTTCCTGAACCCCAACTTGGAAATATTTATGATAAGGTAAGGTAGGCTGAGCACTAAGCTGAGTCACGAGGATACCTCTTAGTTAACAAAAAAAAGAATTGAGTCACTACTTTTCATTGTTTCATTTTTTAATAATATATTATACCTCACATTGATTTCCCTTGAATGTCCACCTAAATCAAAACCTTCTCCCTTTTATATATTCCAATTTGAGGGAGAGTTACACATGTTCATCATGTTTGATTTTTGCAATTATTACAACCTTTCACAATTACCATCATTCGAAAGCGTCAAAATTTTTGTATTTTATGAGCATCACAACATTTTTCATAACTTTGTCTTTTGAATGAGTCGCTTCCTTATTTTCTTCTTATTCATTTTTTTCTTGCATTAATCCTTAGAGGATTAGTCATGCCTCAATTCACTCATAACTTGGAAATATGTAAGACCAAGGTAAGATAGGTTGGGCACTAGACTGAGTCAAGGAGATGCATTTAAGTTAACAAAAATAAATAATTGACTTACCACTTTTCATTGTTGCCTTTGTGAATAATATTTTATACCCAACATTGATTTCAGTTGAATGTCCTCCTAAATTGAAACCTTCTCCCATTTATACCTTCTAATGTGGGGGAAAGTCACACCTCTTCAACATGTTTACCTTTTGCAATCATTACAACTTTTCACAATTGCCATGCTTCAAAAGAGTCACAACTTTCAACTATTTTTGCCTTTTGCAAGTGTCACAACCTTTCATAACTTTGACTTTTCAATGAGTCACTTCATTATATTTTTCATTTTTTATTTATTTTATCTTTCATTAATTCTTTGAGTGCTAGTCTTGCCTCACTCACCCTTTCCTGAACCGCAACTTGGAAATATGTAAGACCAATGTAAGGCAAGTTGGGCAATGGGCCGAGTCACAAAAATACATCTCTATTAACAAAAAAAGATTATGTCACCACATTTCATTGTTGCCTTTGTGAATAATATATTATATCTCGCATTTCATATCAATGTCCTCCTAAAATGAAACCTTCTCTTTTTTGTATCTTCCAATGTGGGGGATGTTGACTTGGTGATTAGCACCTCCTTGAAGATTCGTGACATGGCTTAACCGCCTCTCGTGGATGGGGTTAAATCTGACATTTGTATCGGGCATTGATAGTTCAAGCTTTTGGTGCAATGGCAAATGATTCCAACAATTGGTATCAGAGCCTTGGGTCATGGGTTTGAGTCTCCCTTCAGTGGGTGTTGAAGGCTCAGTCGGTGCTGAGGGGGAGATTGTTGACTTGGTGGTCAACACCTCCTTGGAGATTCATGACATGGCTTAACCACCTCTCATGGATGGTGTTAAATCTGACATTTGTATCGGGCATTGATAGTTCAAGATTTTGGTGCAACGACAAATGATTCCAACAGGGGAGAGCCACATCTCTTCATCATATCTGCTTTTACAAAGAGTTAAAACCTTTCACAATTTCCACTTTTCAAAAGAGTCTCAACCTTTTACTATTTTTGTCTTTTGCGAGTGTCACAACACTTCATAAATTTACTTTTTGAAAAACTTACTTTCTTATTTTTTTCCATTAATATTTAGAGGTCTAGTCCTACCTCAGGTCACTCTTTCATAAACCCTAACTTGGCAATATGTAAGACCAAGGTAAGGTAGGTTGAATATTGAGATGAGTCACAGGGATACCTCTGAGTTAACAAAAAATAAATTGAGTCACAATTTTACATTGTTACATTTTGGATTAATATATTATACCTCACATTGATTTCATTTGAATGTCCTAAATTGAAACCTTATCTCATTGATATCATCCAATGTGAGAGAGAGAGAGTCACACACCTTTATCATGTTTGGTTTTTATGATCATTACAACCTTTCACAATTATCACCATTTGAAAGCATGACATTTTTTATTTTTTACAAGTGTTACAATATTTCACAACTTTTCTTTTTGAAAGAGTCACTTTCTTATTTTATTCTTAATCATTTTTCTCTTGCATTAGTCCTTAGAGGGCTAGCCATGCCTCAACTCACCCCTAACAAAACCTCAAATTGATAGTATGTAAGACTAAGGTAAGACATGTTGGGTACTGGACTGAGTCGTAGGGATACCTTTAAGTCAACAAAATTAAAGAATTGACATACCATTTTTCATTGTCGCATTTGTAAATAATATATTGTAACGCACATTGATTTCAATTGAATATCTTCCTAAATTGAAACCTTCTCCCTTTATATCTTCCAATGTGGGGGAGAGTTACACCTCTTCATCATGTTTGCATTTTGAAATAATTACAACTTTTTGCATTTGCCACCCTTAGAAAGAGTCACAACATTTTATCATTTTTATCATTTATGAGTGTCACAACCTTTCGTAACTTTTAATTTTGAAGTATTTAGTGTTACCCAAAAATTCCCTATCATTCATTTTTGGCCACGGTCCTTTTTTTCAAAGAAGTCCTCAAGTGTCAAAAACCCTCTGTGTTTTCTGCCTTCAAGTGTCGAAAGTCCAGTGTGTTTTCTGCCTTTTGGCTCGGAAACCCAGTGTGTTTTTGACCTTCTCTCTGAAGGCTCAGGATGTTTCTGCCTTTTGGTCTGAAAGCTCAGTGTGTTTTCAACCTCCGCTCTGAAAGCTTAGTGTGTTTTCAACCTTCGCTCGAAAACCCTCTGTGTTTTCGACCCCTTCTGTGTTTCAGACTTCTTCCTCTGGCGGCATTCATTTCATAAGCGCACAACTCCGATCAGTGTGGTCCTGGTGAGACTTCCCAGCAGAGATCTACGATGGTCGCATGATCTCATGGAATCTTTCGAGCCCATGAGATCATGCAACAACCGTTCGATGAGATCCCAATGGTCACGGTAAAGTTCTAAATGACAAATGGTTCATGGTTTAGGTAGTTAACATCATGCAATTGGTCGCATGATCGCATAGGCCTTCCTAGCTGCATGCGATCATGCGACAAGCGGTCGGAACAAATAAGAGATTGACATGTGTCAAGTGGGCTCGAGGTCTTTTAAAAGGCAAGGCAGGTTAAGCGCAGATGAATCCCATGGTTGTCGCTATACCGCTGAAAAAAGATGTGCGATATTTAAAGGCAATGGCATAACGAAGATCGTCCGATGCAGAGGTGGTAGAAAAGAGATCTACGGTGGTCGTAAGATCTCATGGGATCTTCTGACCCCATGAGATCATGCGCCTGCCGTTAGATTAGAATCCTAGTCAAGGTGGGCCTGAGGTTGGTAAAGCAGGTGCGCGGTTAAAGATTTCTCGCAGTCACCAGATAGAGCCCGGGGTTAGTAAAACTTCTAGCGACTTGCCGACTAAGAAGAAAGTAAACCCGAGGTAAAACACAGAGTTAGGTTTGCAGTGATCATCTTGCGCTTGTCGCATGATCACATGCGGCTTTCTAACTGCATGCGATCATGCGATGAGCTGTCAATGGTAAGTAGTGACTTCGGCGGTGGGCCAAGGGGGTGATGACATGTCAATCTTATGGGCCGACGGTATAGCATGGGCCTCGTAGATGCAAGATCTACGGTGGTCGCATGTTCGCATGAGATCTTTTGAGCTCATGCGATCATGCGACTACCGTCAGATTCTTCTGGCCTTTCTTGCGGTGTTGTCGTGGGTCCGGCCCGTGTGGTCGGCTCCTGTTGGGCCACATGGCAAAGATTGACTGAAGTGGTGGATATTTGGTGGGTCCAGGTGTCTATGTGGCAAAGCGGTGGCAGTTTGTAAAGAGCTTGTCGCATGATCACATAAAAGCTTTTGAGCTCATGCGATCATGCGACTAGTGTTTTTTCAAGGTGGTGCAACTTTGTTGGCAGGCTTTTTTTTTGCAGAGAATGCTTGCAAGTGCAGGTAGCTGAGGATTAATGATTTCGAAGACGGTTGCAGTTGGGAGAATTTGCAGAGATCTAGACTGCCATTTTGGGGTCTTTTCGAGGATTTGAGATCGGATTTGAGCATTCATGACAGCCCGACTTGCAGAGAAGTAGATGGATCGAGGTCTTTTATCTGCAGGCATGATCAAGTACAGGAATGGGCACGCAAGGAGAAATATCTGATCGGTTGAGATAGTTGTAGAATTGTATTTATGATCATAATTTGTACCCTAGGGTTGGATATTGTATTGTTTAATCTGTAACACTGGTTAGGTTTTTGACTCCTGCCTGCGTGCAGTTGAGGGGTGTATATAATTTGTTTTTGGAGCTTTTGAGCTCAGAATTTTGCATTTTGTAAAAAAGAAAGACTCTTTCTTAGGAAGCTATCTGTGGCATTTCTTCTTGCCCTCTAGTTTTCCACATTCTGTAAATTCCCATTGATAATACAAGTATTGCAGAGGCAGTTTGTGACAATCCTTCATGTCCTTGTGCTTCCTTGTTTGCATTATCTCTTATTGGATTGAGGTTTATGAATGCTGTCAATAGAAATTGGGGTTCCTAGTCCCTCTCACTTTCTGTGATTTTGTGTGTTACTGTGTCTGATCTGATTTAGATGTTTTGTGGGTATGCTACAGCCCCTAGTAGTCTTGTCTCATTCCTACACCTAGTTGTAGAGGAGGATGTTTGTTTGCAGGTCATAGGTTGAGTTTTCTATTCAAGCCTTACTATGAAATACTTATGCAAACCTATCTAGTGAGTGGTGACTTATTAGACCCGATTCCTTCATTGATCTCATCCCTCTATACTGAGATCCAAACCCTAGTTTCAGTGCATCACCTAGTAGGTAGTTTTCTTTCAGTTATTTCCCTTTCATGCACTCCTTCTAACCCTTTCCCTTCAAAGATTTACTTTCCTGTCTAAGAAGCAAACTAAGGTGACTATCCAAGAGGAACTAGCCTAGAACCTAGAGGTCTCATCTCAGTTAGCAAAGGTCCCACAACCTTGAGATGATTCCCTTGTTATACTGGATTATCAAGACCAAGAGAGCTTGAGATCAGAGGCGCAAATTCAGTGTATAATAGTTAGTTCTTTATTTTTTTCAAAACTATTATTTTTTATCTTTCATTAATTTGTTAGAGAGGTAGTCTTGCCTCACTCATCCCTCCTGAATCCCAACTTGACAATTTTATAAAACCAAAGTAAGATAGGTTTAGCACTAGGCTGAGTCACAAGAATACCTTTGACTTAAGAAAATAAATAAATTTAGTCACTACATTTCATTGTTTTCCTTGTGAATAATATAGTATACCTCACATGTCATATCAATGTCCCTCTAAAATGAAACCTTCTCTCCTTTGTATCTTCCAATGTAAGGGAGAGTCACATCTCTTCATCATATCTGTTCTTAGAAAAAGTCAAAACCTTTCACAATTGTCATTTTTCAAAAGAGCCAAAATCTTTCACCATTTTTGTCCTTTGCGAGTGTTACACCTTTTCATAACTTTACCTTTTAAATGACTCTCTTCCTTACTTCTTATTATTCATTTTTTTTGTTAATCTTTAGAGGGCTAGTCTGCCCTCAGCTCACCATTTTCTAAACCCCAACTTGGCAATATGTAAGACCAAGGTAAGGTAAGTTGAGCATTGTGCTTAGTCACATGGATACCTCCGACTTAACAAAAAAAATTGAGACACTAATTTTCATTGTTGCATTTTTAATAATATATTATACCCCACATTGATTTCATTTGAATGTCCCCATAAATTGAAACTTTATTTCCTTTATATCTTTGAATGTGGGGGAGAATCACACATCTTCATAATATTTCCCTTTTGCAATCATTACAACCTTTCACAATTACTACCTTTCAAAAATGTCATAATTTTTGTATTTTATGAGCATAACAACCTTCCATAACTTTGCCTTTTAAAAGAGTCACCTCCTTATTTTCTTCATATTCATTTTCATTTTGCATTAGTACTTACAGGGCTAATCATGCCTCAACTCACCCATAACTAAAACCTAACTTGATAATATATAAGACCAAAGTAAGACATGTTGGGCACTAAACTCAGTCACAGAGATACCTCTAAGTTAACAAAAATAAAAAATTGACTTACCACTTTTCATTATTTTCTTTGTGAATAATATATTATACCTCACATTGATTTCATTTTAATGTAGTCTTAAATTGAAACATTCTCCCATTTATATTTTCCATTGTGGGGGAGAGTCACACCTCTTCATCATATTTGTATTTTGTAATCATTACAACCTTTCTCAATTGCCACATTTTGAAAACGTCACAATTTTTCACCATTTTTGTCATTTGCAAGTGTCACAACTTTGCATAACTTTGACTTTTGAAAAAATCACTTTCTTATATTTTTCAAGATTATTCTTTTATTTATTTCACATTAATTCTTATAGAGCTAGTCTTGCCTCACTCACCCCTTCACGAACCCCAACTTGACAATATGTAAAACTAAGGTAAGGCAGGTTAGGCACTAGGCTGAGTCACATGAATACTTCCGACTTAAAAAAATTAAAATTGAGTCACCACATTTCATTGTCAACTTTATGAATAATATATTATACCCCACATTTCATATCAATGTTTTAAAATGAAACCTTCTCTCTTTTATATATTCTAATGTGGGGTAGAGTCACATCTTTTCATCAAATCAACTTTTAAAAAAGAGTCAAAACCTCTCACAATTATCACTTTTCAAAACAATCACAACCCTTCACCATTTTTGTCATTTGTGAATGTCACAACCTTTTGAATGACCCACTTCCTTATTTTCTTCTTATTCTTTTTTTCCTTTCCATTAATCCTTAGAGGGCTAGTTTTGCCTTAGCTCACCCTTTTTTGAACCCCAACTTGACAATATGTATGACCAAGGTAAGTTAGGTTAAGCACTAGGCTGATTCACGAGGATACTTGTAAGTTAACAAAAAAAAAGAATTGAGTCACTACTTTTCATTTTTTTATTTTTTAATAATATATTATACTTCACATTGATCTGATTTCAATGTCCACCTAAATCGAAACCTTCTTCCATTTTTATCTTTAAATGTGAGGAAGATTCACACATCTTCATCATGTTTGATTATTGCAATTATTACAAATTTTCACAATTACGACCATTCGAAAGCGTCACAATTTTTTGTCTTTTACGAGCGTCACAACATTTTTCATAACTTTTTCTTTTGAAGGAGTCAACTCCTTATTTTATTCTTATTATTTTTTCTCTTGTATTAGTTATTATAGGGCTAGTCATGTCTCAATTCACCTGTAACTTGTAAATATGTAAACCTAACTTGGCAATATGTAAGACCAAGGTAAGACAAGTTGGGTGTTAAACTGAGTCACAGAAATACCTCTAAGTTAACAAAAATAAAGCATTGACTTACCGTTTTTCATTTTTTTCTTAGCAATATGTAAGACATGTTGAGTACTGGACTGAGTCGCAGGGATACCTCTAAGTCAACAAAAATAAAGAATTGACTTACCATTTTTCATTGTCGCATTTGTAAATAATATATTGTAACCCACATTGATTTCAATTGAATGTCTTCCTGAATTGAAACCTTCTCCCTTTATATCTTTTATATCTTTCAATGTAGGGGAGAGTCACACCTCTTCATCATATTTGCATTTTGCAATAATTACAACTTTTCACATTTGCCACCATTAGAAAGAGTCACAACTTTTCACCATTTTTATCATTTAAGAGTGTCACAACCTTTCATAACTTTGAATTTTGAAATATTTAGTTATTTATTTTTTTCAAAATTATTCTTTTTTATCTTCCATTAATTTGTTAAAAAGGTAGTCTTGCCTCACTCATCCATCTTGAATCCCAACTTGGCAATATGTAAAACCAAAGTAAGGTAGGTTGGGCACTAGGTTGAGTCACGAGAATACCTTTGACTTAAGAAAATAAATAAATTTAGTCACTACATTTTGTTGTTGCCTTTGTGAATAATATATTATATCTCACATTTCATATAAATATCCATCTAAAATAAAACTCTCTCCTTTGTATCTTCCAATGTAGGGGACAGTCACATATTTTCATCATATCTATTTTTAGAAAAAGTCAAAACCTTTCACAATTGTCATTTTTCAAAAGAGCCACAACCCATCACCATTTTTGTCCTTTTCGAGTGTTATAACCTTTCATAACTTTACCTTTTAAATATCACAATTTTTGTATTTTACGAGTGTCGCAACCTTTCATAACTTTTCTTTTTGAAGGAGTCAATTCATTCTTTTCTTATTATTTATTTTTCTTTTGCATTGATTCTTAGAGGGATAGTCATGCCTCAACTCACCCATAACTAAAACTTAACTTGGCAATATATAAGACCAAGGTAAGAAATGTTGGGCACTAGACTGAGTCACAATGATACCTCTAAGTTAACAAAAATAAAAAAAATTGACTTACCATTTTTCATTGTTAATTTTGTGAATAATATATTATACCCCACATTGATCTCACTTGAATATCCTCCTAAATTGAAACCTTCTCTGATTTATATCTTTCAATGTGGGGGAGAGTCACACCTCTTCATCATGTTTTCATTTTGCAATCATTACAACCTTTTACAATTACCACCTTTTGAAAAAGTCACAAATTTTTACCATTTTTATCATTCGCAAGTGCTACAACCATTGTTGCCTTTGCAAATAATATATTATATCCCACATTTCATAGCAATGTCCTCTTAAAATCAAACCTTCTATCTTTTGTATCTTCCAATGTGGGGGAGAGTCACATCTCTTCATCATATCTTCTCTTACTAAGAGTTAAAACCTTTCACAATTTTCACTTTTCAAACGAGTCACAACCTTTTAGCATTTTTGTCTTTTGCAAGTGTCACAACATTTCATAACTTTACTTTTTGAATGATTTACTATCTTATTTTCTTCTTATTTCTTTTCCATTAATATTTAGAGGGGTAGTCCTACCTCAGGTCACCGCTTCTTGAACCCCAACTTGGCAATATGTAAGACCAAGGTAAGGTAGGTTGAGCATTGAGCTGAGTCACATGGATACCTTTGAGTTAACAAAAAAAACTTGAGTCTCATTTTTTTATTGTTGCATTTTTAAATAATATATTTGACCTCACATTGATTTCATTTGAATGTCGTAAATTGAAACCTTATCCAATTTATATCTTCCAATGTGAGAGAGAGAGAGTCACACATTTTCATCATATTTGTTTTTTACAATCATCACAACCTTTCACAATTACCACCATTTGAAAGCGTCATTTTTTTTGTCTTTTATGAGTGTTACAATATTTCATAACTTTTCCTTTTGAAAGAGTCACTTCCTTATTTTATTCTTATTCATTTTTCTTTTGCATTAGTCCTTAGAGGAATAGCCATGCCTCAACTCACTCCTAACAAAACTCCAACTTGACAATATGTAAGACTAAGGTAAGATATGTTGGGTATTAGATTGAGTCATGGGGATACCTTTAAGTCAACAAAAATAAAATTTTTTTGACGTACCATTTTTCATTGTCACATTTGTAAATAATATATTGTAACCCACATTGATTTCAATTGAATGTCTTCCTAAATTGAAACTTTCTCCATTTATATCTTTATCCCTTTTATATCTTCCAATGTGGGGGAGAGTCACACCTCTTCATCATGTTTACATTTTATAATCATTACAACCTTTCACATTTTTCACCCTTAGAAAGAATCACAACTTTTTACCATTTTTTGTCATTTATGAGTGTCACAACCTTTCATAATTTTAAATTTTGAAGTAGTTACTTATTCAATTTTTTTCAAAATTATTATTTTTTATCTTCCATTAATTTCTTAGAGAGGCAGTCTTGCCTTACTCATCCCTCCTGAATCCCAACTTGGCAATATGTAAAGCCAAAGTAAGATAGGTTGGGAAATATGAAACCTTCTCTCCTTTGTATCTTTCAATGTAGGGGAGAGTCACATCTCTTCATCATATCTATTATTAGAAAAATTCAAAACTTTTCACAATTTCTAGTTTTCAAAAGAGCCACAATCCTTCACCATTTTTGTTTTTTGTGAGTGTTACAACCTTTCATAACTTTACCTTTTAAATGACTCACTTCCTTATTTTTTTATTATTCATTGTTTTGGTTAATCTTTAGAGGGCTAGTCTTGCCTAAGTTCACTATTTTTTGAACCCTAATTTGGTAATGTGTAAGACCAAGGTAAGGTAAGTTGAGCACTGCGCTGAGTCATAAGGATACCTCCGAATTAACAAAAAAAAATGAGTCACTACTTTTCATTGTTGCATTTTTTAATAATATATTATACACCATATTGATTTCATTTGAATGCCCCTCTAAAATGAAACCTTCTCTCTTTTGTATCTTCTAATGTAGGGGAGAGTCACATCTTTTCATCATATCTATTTTTAGAAAAAAGTCAAACCTTTCACAATTGTCATTTTTCAAAATAGTGACAATCTTTCACCATTTTTATCCTTTGCGAGTGTTACAACCTTTCATAACTTTTCTTTTTAAATAAATCACTTCCATATTTTCTTATTATTCATTTTTTTTGTTAATCTTTGGAGGGCTAGTTTGGCCTCAGCTCACCATTTTCTGAACCCCAACTTGGCAATATGTAAGACCAAGGTAAGGTAAGTTGAGCACTACGCTGAGTCACGCGGATACCTCCAACTTAACAAAAAATAAAAGGAGTCACTATTTTTCATTGTTGCATTTTTGAATAATATATTATACCTTACATTGATTTCTTTGAATGTCCCCATAAATTGAAGCCTTATCCCCTCTATATCTTCTAATGTGGGAGAGAATCACATATCTTCATAATATTTCCCTTTTGCAATCATTACAACCTTTCACAATTACCACCTTTCAAAAATGTCACAATTTTTGTATTTTACGAGTGTAACAACCTTTCATAACTTTGCCTTTTGAAAGAGTCACTTCCTTATTTTCTTCATATTCATTTTTCTTTTGCATTAGTATTTAGACGACTAATCATGCCTCAACTCACCCATAACTAAAACCTAACTTGGTAATATGTAAGATCAAGGTAAGAAATGTTGAGCACTAGACTGAGTCACAAGGATACCTCTAAGTTAACAAAAATTAAAAATTGACTTACAACTTTTCATTATTGCCTTTGTGAATAATATATTATACCTCACATTGATCTCACTTGAATATCCTCCTAAATTGAAACCTTCTCTGATTTATATCTTTCAATGTGGGGAGAGTCACACATTTTCATCATGTTTGCATTTTGCAATCATTACAACCTTTCACAATTGCCACCTTTTGAAAAAGTCACAAATTTTCACCATTTTTATCATTCGCAAGTGCTACAACCTTTCATAACTTTGAATTTTGAAAAAGTCAGTTCCTTATATTTTTCAAGATTATTCTTTTTAAATCTTTCATTAATTTTTAAAGAGCTAGTCTTGCCTCACTCACCCCTTCATAAACCCCAACTTAGTAATATGTAAGATCAAGGTAAGGCAGGTTAGGCACGAGGTTGAGTCATAAGAATACCTCTGAGTTAACAAAAAACAATTTAGTCACCACATTTCATTGTTGCCTTTTTTAATAATATATTATACTACACATTTCATAGCAATGTCCTCCTTAAATAAAACCTGCTCTATTTTGTATATTTCAATTTGGGGGAGAGTCACTTCTCTTCATCATATTTGCTCTTAGGAAAAGTCAAAACTTTTCACAATTGCCACTCTTCAAAAGAATCCCAACTTTTCACCATTTTTTTCTATGCGAGTGTCACAAACTTTCATAACTTTATCTTTTGAATGACTCTTCATTATTTTTTTCTTATTCTTTTTTATTTTTGATTAATCTTTAGAAGGCTAGTCTTGCTTTATCTCACCATTTCTTGAACTCCAACTTGGAAATATGTAAGACCAAGGTAAGGTAGGTTGAGCACTAAGACGAGTCACGGGGATACCTCTGAGTTAACAAAAAAATAAATTGAGCCATTACTTTTCATTGTTGCATTTTTTAATAATATATTATACCTCACATTGATTTCACTTGAATGTCCACCTAAATCGAAACCTTCTCCCTTTTATATATTCCAATGTGAGGGAGAGTTACACATCTTCATCATGTTTGATTTTTGCAATTATTACAACCTTTCACAATTACCACCATTCAAAAGCATCAGAATTTTCATCTTTTACGAGTGTCACAATATTTTTCATAACTTTTTCTTTTAAATAAGTCACTTTTTTATTTTCTTCTTATTCATTTTTCTCTTGCATTAATCCTTATAGGTCTAGTCATGCCTCAATTCACTCATAACTTGAAAATATGTAAGACCAAGGTAAGATAGGTTGGGCACTAAACTGAGTCACGGGGATACCTTTAAGTTAACAAAAATAAATAATTGACTTACCATTTTTTATTGTTGCCTTTGTGAATAATATATTATACCTCACATAGATTTCACTTGAATGTCCTTCTAAATTGAAACCTTCTCCCATTTATATCTTTTAATATAAGGGAGAGTCACACCTCTTCAACATGTTTACCTTTTGCAATCATTACAATTTTTCACAATTGCCACACTTTGAAAGAGTCACAACTTTTAACCATTTTTGTCTTTTGCAAGTGTCACAACCTTTCATCACTTTGACTTTTCAAAGAGTCGCTTCCTTATATTTTTCATTTTTCATTTTTTATTATCTTCTCTTAATTCTCAGAGTGCTAGTCTTGCCTCACTCACACTTTCATGAACCCCAACTTGGCAATATGTAATACCAATGTATGGAAGTTTGGGCAATGAGATGAGTCACAAAAATATCTCTGAATTAATAAAAAAAAATTTTATGTCACCACATTTCATTGTTGTTGTTGCTAATAATATATTATAGCCCACATTTCATATCAATATCCTCATAAAATGAAACCTTCTTCTTTTGTATCTTCCAATGTGGGAGAGAGTCACATCTCTTCATCATATTTTCTCTTACTAAGAGTCAAAATCTTTCACAATTTCTAATTTTCAAATGAGTCACAACCTTTCAGCATTTTTGTCTTTTGCAAGTGTCACAACATTTCATAACTTTACTTTTTGAATGATTTACTGTCTTATTTTCTTCTTATTTCTTTTCCATTAATATTTAGAGGGATAGTCCTACCTCAGGTCATCGGTTCTTGAACCCCAACTTGGCAATATGTAAGACCAAGGTAAGGTAGGTTGAGCATTGAGCTGAGTCACATGGATACCTCTGAGTTAACAAAAAAAACTTGAGTCTCAATTTTTTATTGTTGCATTTTTTAATAATATATTTGACCTCACATTGATTTCATTTGAATGTTGTAAATTAAAAATTTATCCAATTTATATCTTCCAATGTGAGAGAGAAAGTCACACATCATCATATTTTTTTTTTACAATTATCACAACCTTTGACAATTACCACTATTTGAAAGCATCATTTTTTTTTGTCTTTTATGAGTGTTACAATATTTCATAACTTTTTTTTTTTAAAGAGTCACTTCCTTATTTTATTCTTATTCATATTTCTTTTGCATTTGTTCTTAGAGGGATAGTCATGCCTCAACTCACTCCTAACAAAACTCCAACTTGACAATATGTAAGACTAAGGTAAGATATGTTGGGTACTGGACTGAGTTGCGGGGATACCTTTAAGTTAACAAAAATAAAAAATTTTTGACGTACCATTTTTCATTGTTGCATTTGTAAATAATATATTGTAACCCACATTGATTTCAATTGAATGTCTTCCTAAATTGAAACCTTCTCCATTTATATCTTTATCCCTTTTATATCTTCCAATGTGGGAGAGAGTCACACCTCTTCATCATGTTTACGTTTTATAATCATTACAACCTTTCACATTTTCCACCCTTAGAAAGAATCATAACTTTTTACCATTTTTTATCATTTATGAGTGTCACAACCTTTCATAATTTTAAATTTTGAAGTAGTTACTTCTTCAATTTTTTTTAAAATTATTGTTTTTTATCTTCCATTAATTTTTTAGAGAGGTAGTCTTGCCTCACTCATCCCTCCTGAATCCCAACTTGGCAATATGTAAAGCCAAAGTAAGACAGGTTGGGCAATATTAAACTTTCTCTCCTTTGTATCTTTCAATATAGAGGAGAGTCACATCTCTTCATCATATCTGTTCTTAGAAAAAGTCAAAACCTTTCACAATTGTCAATTTTCAAAAGAGCCACAATCTTTCATCATTTTTGTCCTTTGCGAGTGTTTCAACCTTTCATAACTTATCTTTTAAATGTCTCACTTTCTTATTTTCTTATTATTCATTTTTTTTTCGTTAATCTTTAAACGGTTAGTCTTGCCTCACTTCACCATTTTCTAACCCCAACTTGGCAATATGTAAGACCAAGGTAAGGTAAGTTGAGCACTACACTGAGTCATAGGGATACCTCTAAGTTAACAAAAAAAATGAGTCACTACTTTTTATTATTTTATTTTTTAATAATATATTATACCCCACATTGATTTCATTTGAATGTCCCTTTAAAATGAAATCTTCTTTCCTCTGTATCTTCCAATGTAGGGGAAAGTCACATCTTTTCATCATATCTATTTTTAGAAAAAGTCAAAACCTTTCACAATTTCTATTTTTTAAAAGAGCCACAATCCTTCACCATTTTTGTCATTTGCGAGTGTTACAACATTTTATAACTTTACCTTTTAAATGATTCACTTCCTCATTTTCTTATTATTCATTTTTTTTGATAATCTTTGGAGGGCTAGTCTAGCCTCAGCTCACCATTTTCTGAACCCCAACTTGGCAATATGTAAGACCAAGGTAAGGTAAGTTGAGCATTGTGCTAAGTCATGTGAATACCTCCGACTTAAAAAAAAAAGAGTCACTACTTTTTATTGTTGCATTTTTAAATAATATATTATACCCCACATTAATTTCATTTGAATGTCCCCCTAAATTGAAACCTTATCTCTTTTATATCTTCGAATGTGGGAGAGAATCACACATCTTCATAATGTTTTCCTTTTGCAATCATTACAACTTTTCAGAATTACCACCTTTCAAAAAAGTCACAATTTTTGTATTTTACGAGCGTAACAACCTTTCATAACTTTTCATTTTGAAGAAGTCACTTCCTTATTTTCTTCATATTCATTTTTCTTTTGCATTAGTACTTAGAGGGCTAGTTGTGCCTCAACTCACCCATAACTAAAACCTAACTTGACAATATATAAGACTAGGGTAAGACATGTTGGGCACTAGACTCAGTCACAAGGATACCTCTAAGTTAACAAAAATAAAAAATTGACTTACCACTTTTCATTATTTTCCTTGTGAATAATATATTATACTTCACGTTGATTGCATTTGAATGTCCTCTTAAATTGAAACCTTCTCCCATTTATATCTTTCAATGTGGGGGAGAGTCACACATTTTCATCATATCTATTTTTAGAAAAAAAAACTCAAAACTTTTCACAATTGCTAGTTTTCAAAAGAGCCACAATCTTTCACCATTTTTGTCCTTTGTGAGTGTTACACCCTTTCATAACTTTACATTTTAAATGACTCACTTCCTTATTTTCTTATTATTCATTTTTTTTCGTTAATCTTTAGAGGGCTAGTTTTGTCTCAATTCACCATTTTCTGAACCCCAACTTGGCAATATGTAAGACTAAGGTAAGGTAAGTTCAGCACTGCACTGAGTCATAGAGATACCTCTGAGTTAACAAAAAAAAATGAGTCACTACTTTTCATTGTTGCATTTTTTAATAATATATTATACCCAACATTGATTTCATTTGAATGTCCATCTAAATTGAAACCTTATCCCCTTTATATCTTTCAATGTGGGGGAGAATCACACATCTTCATCATGTTTTTCTTTTCAAACATTAAAACCTTTCACAATTACCACATTTCAAAGATGACACAATTTTTGTAGTTTATGAGCGTAACAACCTTTCATAACTTTGTCTTTTGAAGAAGTCACTTCTTTATTTTCTTCATATTTATTTTTCTTTTGCATTAGTACTTAGAGGGCTAGTCATGCCTCAACTCACCCATAACTAAAACCTAACTTGGCAATATATAAGAACAAGATAAGACATGTTGGACACTAGACTCAGTCACAAGGATACCTCTAAGTTAACAAAAATTAAAAATTGACTTACCACTTTTCATTTTTTTCTTTATGAATAATATATTATACCTCATGTTGATTTCATTTGAATGTCCTCCTAGATTGAAATCTTCTCCCATTTATATCTTCCAATGTGGGGGAGAGTCACACCTCTTCATCATATTTTCATTTTGCAATCATTACAACATTTCTCAATTGCCACCTTTTGAAAATGTCACAAATTTCACTATTTTTGTCATTTGAAAGTGTCACAACTTTTCATAACTTTGACTTTTGAAAGAATCACTTCCTTATATTTTTTAACATTTTTATTTTATTTTTTATCTTTCATTAATTCTTCTAGAGCTAGTCTTGCCTCACTCACCCCTTTATGAACCCCAACTTAACAATATGTAAGACTAAGGTAAGGCAGGTTAGGCACTAGGCCGAGTCACATGAATACCTCTGAGTTAACAAAAATAAAATTGAGTCACTACATTTCATTGTTGGCTTTATGAATAATATATTATACCCCACATTTCATATCAATGTCATAAAATGAAACCTTCTCTCTTTTGTATATTCTAATGTGGGGGAGAGTCATATCTATTCATCAAATCTGCTTTTAAAAAGAGTCAAAACCTCTCACAATTGCCACTTTTAAAAAGAATCACAACCCTTCACCATTTTTTTCATTTGCGAGTGTCACAACCTTTTGAATGACCCACTTCCTTATTTTTGTCTTATTCTTTTTTCTTTTTCCATTAGTCTTTGGAGGGTCAGTTTTGCCTCAACTCACCCTTTTTTGAACCCCAACTTGACAATATGTATGACCAAGGTAAGTTAGGTTGAGCACTAGGCTAAGTCACGAGGATACCTCTGAGTTAACAAAAAAAATAATTGAGTCACTACTTTTCATTGTTTTATTTTTAAATAATATAGTATACTTCACATTGATTTAATTTCAATGTCCACCTAAATCGAAACTTTCTTCCCTTTATATCTTCAAATCTGAGGGAGAGTCACACATCTTCATCATGTTTGATTATTGCAATTATTACAACTTTTCAAAATTATGACCATTTGAAAACGTCACAATTTTTTTCTCTTTTATGAGCATCTCAACATTTTTCATAACTTTGTCTTTTGAAGGAGTCACCTCCTTATTTTATTCTTATTCTTTTTTCTCTTGCATTAGTCCTTATAGGGCTAGTCATGTCTCAATTCACCCGTAATTTGTAAATATTTAAACCTAACTTGGCAATATGTAAGACCAAGGTGAGACAAGTTGGGCACTAGAATGAGTCACAGAGATACTTCTAAGTTAAAAAAAATAAAGAATTGACTTATTACTTTTCATTATTTCCTTTGTAATAATCCTCTAGCTATGTGGACCAAGCTTAACACCTTTTTTGGTATAGTGAATTAGTTCAGGGCAGTTCAGATTGAGGTGAAGCTTACCTCTCTTATACCAGATCATTTTCCATCAATTGAGGACTTCTTGATGAAGTTCAAGTAGCAGAGGTCTTTATTACATTAATGTGGAAAGACTAAGACTAGCACATAGTATATCTACCTAATTCTATCAAAGCTTCGAGGAAACTTATAGATTTTTTATCCACCTTCCACTCTACCATGGATGCATTAGGTCAAAGATGCCAGATGTCCACTTTTGAGGTGTTCTATGATCGGTTGACTAGAGAGTGGGCCAAGCTCACACATTTGGATTCTTTATCTAGAACTAAGAACCAAGCTTTGGTTGCTTAGACTTCTAAGGGGACATAGAACTAGAATAAACAACCCAAAATAAATTCAGTTGGCAATGAGCATTCCTCCAAGCTACCTCAGAAAATAGAGTCTAAGAAATCCACTCCTAAGGGTAAATCTTTTAAGTCTAGTGAGTCTACCTAATTATGTGAAAGCTTTGGGGAAACTTTCAGATTTTCTCCTCCACCTTCCACTCTACCATGGATGCATTAGGTAAGAGATTCTAGATGCCCACTTTTGAGGTGTTCTATGATCGGTTGACTAGAGAGTAGGCCAAGCTCACATAGTTGGTTCTTTATCTGGAACTAATAACCAAGCTTTGGTTGCTTAGACTTCTAAGGGGACACATAACTAGAAGAAAAAGCCCAAAATAGATTCAGTTGGCAGTGAGCATTCCTCCAAGCCAACTCAGAAAATAGAGTCTAAGAAATCCACTCCTAAGGGTAAATATTCTAAGTTTGGTGAGTTTTCCTCCAAGACTAAGAAGTTCACAAGTGAACCTTGCAATTTTTGTGGTAAGGAATGACATCCATTTTCCAGGTGTTGGAAACATCTTGAGGCTCTAGAGGAAGCCTTGCAACGTCATAGTATTGCTTCTCCATAGCCTTCACCTACTCCCATAGGGAAAGGCCATACTCTTTTTGCATGAGCATTATCTTTCATTGCTACATGGATCATTGATTCAGGTGCTTCTCACCATATGACAGACACACCTAGTTTGGTTACCTCACTTTCTTAGAGTGCTACTACATAGATTGCAGTTGGTGACTCAGTAAAAATTTTAGTTATAGGTTCTGGTACTATTTCATTGGAAGGTGGCTCTCTACAGGATGTTCTTTTGGTTCCTTTCATTTCTTCAAACCTCCTATCTATCTATCAGATTTGCCATTCTGGTTCCAGTAAGACAGTTGAGTTATCACCACATGATGTAGTTATTAGAGACCTCCATGATCCTAATTTGGTTGTTGCTACTAGGAGTGTTGATTCAGAGTCTCACTTATATAGGTTTGATGGCTTTTAGAGCTCTAATTATACATGTGTTTCTCTTGTTTCTCATGCAGACATAGTGAGAAAGATTTGGCATTAGCAGTTTGGCCATGTCAACTATAGATATCTACAATGGATGAGTACACAAGAGTTAGTGATTGGGCTTCCTCAGATCTCTTGCATTGATGGTGTTTGTTGAGGTTGTACACTTGGAAAACATCATAGAGATCCTTTTTTGATAGGTAGATCGTCACATGCTAAGGAACCATTAGAGTTGATACATAGTGATCTCATGTCATTTCCCACTCCTTTTTTTGGTGCTTGTTATGTGCTCACCTTTATTGATAACTTCTCCATACACACATGGGTGTACTTCTTGAAGTATAAGTCTGATGTCTTTGATTCATTTCGAGTCTTTAAGACATTTGTGGAGAAGAAGTCTGGACTTTCTATCAGGCGAATATGCACCGACAATGGGGGGAATATGTGAATCAGTCTTTTCATGATTTTTGCATTGAGCAGGGTATATTGCATCATTTGACAGTTCCCCATACCCCTCAATAGAATGGTGTTACTGAGAGAAAAAAAAGAACATTGCGGGAGATGGCCAATTGTATGATACAATCTCAAGATATGCAACCTTTCTTTTTGGCAGATGCAGTGAATTGTGCCAACTACATTTAGAATCAGATGCCTCATAAGGAATTACGACATTTGACTCCTGAGGAGGCTTGGTCCCATGTCAAGCTTGATGTTTCTACATTTTGAGTGTTTGGTAGTGAGGCTTGGGCATTTATTCTAGATGCTCAAGGGAAAGCCATGGAGAGGAAGAGCCGACCACTAATATTTGTTGGCTACTATGAGGATATGAAGGTGTATAGGTTGTTTGATCCTGATTCCAAAGAGGTATTCTTTTGGTGAGATGTCCAGTTTGATGAGCGCTATCCTCAGATGGAGCCTCCATCACTAGCTTCCCTTATTTCCTAGTACTTCCTTTTCTCCTCTTTAGGATTATATATCCTTGGAGGATGATTTAGATGATGATCCACCTTCACCTCCTCCACCATATATTCTGCGAGTGCCCAAGTGGGCTCGGGTTACTATTCATGCTACTAGTTCTTTGGTAGGAGATCCTTCAGATACCTGTCATACTCATGCTCAGTGATCTGGTGCTAGGATTTTAAGTCATGTTGTTTCAGATGATCCTTATAAGTTTTCAGAGGCGATAGGATATCCTGAGTGGGATAGGGCTATAGATGAGAAGTACTCTTCTTTGATGAAGAATCACACTTGATATCTTTGTACTCTTCTGAAAGGAAGAAAGCTAGTTTGGTGAAAGTGGGTGTACCATACCAAGTATGCTACATATGGTTCTATTGATTAGTATAAGGCATGTCTTGTAATGAAGGGCTTTTCACAGGTGGAGGGTATTGATTACTCCAATACCTTTTCTCCTGTCGCCAAGATGAATTCTATTCACCTAGTACTTTCTCTTGCACCTTCACAGGGTTGGACAATGTATCAGATGGATGTGAATAGTTCATTCTTGCACGAGGATCTACAAGAGGAGATCTATATGGAATAGTCTCAGGGTTTTATGTAGGAATCTTCTCTTGTGTGTAGACTTTGGAGGTCATTATATGGTCTCAAGCAAGCTCCTCGGGCTTGGTATGAGAAGATGGACTCTTTCTTGCTAGCCTCACACTTCACCCACTATCATTATGATCCTACAGTGTACATTCAACATCATGAGGCTGATCTTGTGATACTTGTGTTGCATGTTGATGATCTCATCATCACAGGTAGCTCATCTTCTATGATTCAGAGTGTTCAGAGAGCATTGATGGAGTAGTTTGAGATGACAATTCTTGGACTTCTGTACTACTTTTTGGGCCTACAAGTTATTCAGTCTTTGGATGGGATTTCCATACACCAGAAAAAATATTCTCTTGACATGCTTCAAAGATTCAACATGCTTGATTGTAAGCCTGCTCCCACACCTTTTCAGTCAGGTGTTCTTTTGTCTACCACTTGCTCTACTCTTTCAGTGGACTCCACCTTATATAGGAAAATTGTGGGTAGTTTTTTGTACCTGACACACACTCATCCTAAAATTTCCTTTGCCATTGGCATTGTCCCTTGATTCTCCCATGATTCTCATGAGAGTTATAGGCAAGTTGCCAAACATATTTTGAGGTACATTCAGGGCACTACTTCATATGGCATTCACTATACATTAGGAGATCCTCACATTGTTGGTTTCATAGATGCCAATTGGGGTGGTGATATATATGATTAGAAATCTACTTCTGGCTTTGTTTTATTGTCTTGGTTATGGTCCTATCACATGGTCTTGAAAGAAGAAGACTGCTATTACATTATCATCTATAGAGGCAAGAGTATCGAGCAGTTGTGCTAGCTACTTGGGAGGTTTATTTTATGGCTTCGACAATTGATGACAGAGTTTGGGTTCCCTCCTAATAGTCCCACTCTTCTTTGGTGTGACAATCAAAGTGCCATTCATATTTCCTACAACCTAGTTGAGCATCAACAGACCAAGCACATTGAGATCCATATGCATTTCATCAGGCAGCTAATTCAGGATGGTTCTCTCAGCTTGGAGTACATGTTCCCACTTTAGAGGAGGTTTTTGACATCTTCACTAAGCCTTTTGTATCCCCGTGGTATCTTTAGCCATGTTCTATGCTTGGGGTGAAGGAAGTTATCCTTGGGGGGTCTCTTTGAGGCCTACCTTCCTTTCCTTTTTTTGCTTTCCACATCTTTCTATCTCTTTTTGGAGGAGGGTTTTCCCATGTGGTTTTCCCCGTTTCTCTGTTTCATAGAGATTTGGTTGTGATTGGGTACCTCATCAGGCCATGTTGTCGGGACCCAAATTTGCATTCAACATTGTAGTTCATTTTCTTCTTTCTTGTATTATTTGTAGTTGCATTGTTGCTCATCTTAAGGGGGGGTGTTAGAGTAAAGAATTAATATAATTACATTGATTAAATTAACTTTTCTACCTCTTAAGATTTCACTTTATGCACTTGAATTAGTCATTTAATAATTAAATCTAATTATTAAATGCATATTTACCTATTAGGGTTTCCCATTAGGTTTTTTTATCTCCTTTTATAAGGATTGATCCATTGTATATTTTAATTCATTCTTTTGGCTGATAATAATAAAATTTCATATTGTCACAACAAAACCCTTGTTTGTTTTCTATAGATTTCTTCCTTGTGACATGTTTTTGCATGCATGTTTCTTGGGCTTAATAGATTTTTTTTCATCAAATCTTACAATATAGAGGTCTGAAGGGTTTTGCATCAAGCCCTAGGCTAAAAATCTCTACGTATTTAGCCTGTCGGTTGTATGAAGTGGTGTGGAGATAATTGATTTAATTGGAGAGACCAGTTAGAAGGTGGATTTGAGTCATTTGGAGGTAGATGAAGGTTTCCAAAACCCTGCACTGATTCTATGTACCGATCCTTGATCACTTGTAGTGTAATCCAAGCCTAATTTGGCCAATTAGGTATGTGAGCATTGTGAGGGTTGAGTGTTTCTAGAGTGGAGTTGGTCCTTGGGACTTTGGGGAGCTTAAAAGCATCCAAAAGAGTACTTGAATCCGCCCTTAGTTTTTTTAGTCTCATCCATAGTGGGAATTTGCACACCAAAATCCATTTGAAGAGAACTAGTAGGATTCATAAGGTAGTTTGAGTTCAGTGTATTGTGGGTGTTTTGGAATCAATTTGTTGATTGATTCTCTATTCATATTACCCAAATAAGTTGTTCTAACCTTTAAGTTGGGTAGGAAGTGTCACTGGTGAAGATTTACATATTTGGTCTAAAATAGGAAAAGTGTTCCTAAGTCTTCATTTTGGAAGAACTGGTATAAGACCTTAGGGTATTGAAGTGAAGTAGGGAAGGTGCTTAGACATCATTGATTGGTTGACATACCTCATATCCAAAGGTTAAGAAGATTGGATTGTGCCAAATCCAAGATTGAGGAGTTGTGAAGGAGATAGTACATTTCCTTGTCTTCTTGGTGTGCTCTCTACATCAGGTGGTATCAAAGCCCTAGAATTGTTCTTTGGGAAGACACTTGAATCATGGAGGATCAAGGTGATGAAGAAATCCCCTCAAGAGTGTCCAATGTTGAATTGAAAAATATTATGAGAGAGCAAGCTGCTAGGAGGAGGAGGCTTGAAATAGAATTGGAGAAGTTAAAGAGAAACCAAGGGAAGAGTGTTGCTAAGGAGTCAGATGAGGAAGAGGCTCCCATACATGAAAGAGGAGAGGTACCTGCTAACAAAAGACCCCTCTTAGAGGCCCTAGAAAGGGTTGGAAGGAAATATAAGCGTGACATCCCCATGTTCCTTGGCAAGATGAATCCATAGGAATGCATGGGCTGGATTGAAGCAGTAGTGAATTACTTCGAATGTGAGGAAGTATCTAAGAGTTAGAAGGTGAGATTGGATAAGTCTAAAATGAAGGGTCTAGCCCTTAGTTGGTGTAACTTCTTATAGAATGAAAGGATGGAAGAAGGGAGGAATCCAATCACCACTTGGAAGAAGATGATGATGAAGATAAAAAGATAGTTTGTCCCAAAGGATTATGAAGTATTCCTACATAAGAAACTCCAAAATCTAAGAAAAAAAGACCTTGATGTGAGTTCTTACACAAAAGAGTTCCATAGAATGACTCTTAAAGCCAAGATACCAGAGAGTGAGAAACAAGAATTGGAAAGGTACATAAATGGTCTCAGATTTGACATCCAAGATGAACTAAGTTTGTTCAACCCAGAGACAGTCCACAAGTACTATCAAATGGAACTGAGGGTTGAGGACAACAAAATAATAGAGGAAGAGGGAATAACTTCATAGGTAGAGGTAGGTTCAATGGGAGAGGATCATTCCCTAAGACCTAAGGTGAATCAAGAAGTCAAGAATCAAATGGAGAATCAAGCAGAAGGGGTGCATTCAGAGGTAGGGGGTCAAACACTAGAGGGAGGTTTGGTGGAAAAGGACCTAGTGTCTTCGTTAGTAAATTATTCAATTGTAACCAAATTGGACACCGATATTTTAGGTGTCTTGAGAAGCTTGGTACAAATAGACAAGGAGGAGATAGAAGGGTGCAGTTGACAGAAGAGGAGGATAGTCAAAGTGTGCCCTCTTATCACACCACAACTTCAAGACCTGCAAATCCAGAACAAGGAGAATTCCTCATGATGCAAAGGACACTCTTAAGAGTACCTAATACTTCAGAGCCACCTTAGAGGAAGTCATTATTCAGGACAAGTTGTAGAATAAACAATAAGGTATGCAAAGTGACTGTAGACTCTGGATCAATGAATAATCTTTCCTCTAGGGAGTTGGTTGATAAAATGAAACTACAAAGAATCCCTCATCCATTTCCTTACAAAGCCTCATGGTTGAAAAAAACAAACAAACTCTAATGTGTGAACACATTTGGGTAGAGTTTAACACAAGTGAATATGTGGATAGAGTCTTGTGCGATGTCACTAAAATGGATGCATGTCACATTTAGTTAGGGATGCCTTGGCAGTTTGATGTCAATGCTAAACATGATGGGAGAACTAATGTCTATACCATTTACAAGGGTAGTGTTGAGTATGTCATGAATCCATTTCCTGATGATGGGAAAGAGAAGCATGTTGTGAGTAATTTCATGCGTGTAGGAGAGAAAGAGTTCATGAAGGTCCTCAAGGAGAAGGATACACCTTGTTTTGCATTAGTTGTGAGACCTCAAAGGACACCCGTAGAAGAACCAAAGGTCAAAGCCACAAGAAGAGATGTAGGTCCTAAAGAAGTTAAGGTACTGTTGGATCAGTACAATGGTCTAATTATATGAAGTACCCCAGAAACCTTACCACCACAAAGGGAAGTGAGTCATTACATATACCTCATACCAGGGCCACACTCCCAAACAAGGAAGCATAAAAAAATGACCCCTAAACAGAACAAGGAAATAACAAGATAGATTGAAGAATTGTTGTCCAACGGGTTCATTAGGAGTGTGAGTCCTTGTGCAGTCCCGTCAATTTTAGCACCCAAGAAAGAAGGTACATGGAGGTTATGTATAGATTCTAGGGAAATCAATAAGATAACCATAAGATATAGGTTTCCTATGCCTATAATGGAGGATCTAATGGACTATTTAGGGGGAGCAAGTTATTACTCCAAGGTGGATCTCAAAAGTGGCTATCATCAAATCATGATAAGGGGTGGATATGAGTGGAAGACAACATTCAAGGCCATTGAGGGTCTTTATGAATGGATTGTAATGCCTTTTGGTCTCTCAAATTCTCCAAGCACTTTCATGAGACTTATGAATGAAGTCTTGAAACCTTTTCTCAATAATTTTTTTGTTGTATATAGTGATGACATTTTGATTTTTAGTAGGAGAAAGGATGAACATCTCAAGCATTTGGACATGGTATTGAAGAAGCTCCATGAGGAATAGTTGAAGGTCAATTTGGAGAAGTGTGTGTTCCTTCAAGAAGAACTTGTGTTCTTAGGTTTTGTGATATCCAAAAGTATTCTCAAGATGGATCTTTCTAAGGTTGAAGCCATCCTCAATTGGCCACCACCTACTACTACTTCAGAGGTAAAAAGTTTTCATGGCTTGTGTAGTTTCTATAGGAAGTTCATTAGATACTTCAGTGGCATATGTACTCGTATCATTAACACCATTAAGGGGGGAAGGAAATGTGTTTTTGAATGGACTAATGAAGCTAACGAATCATTTGAGTTGTTGAAGAGAAAAATTATAGAGAAACCCATCCTAGTTCTACCAGACTTTCACAAGGTATTCACAGTGAAGTGTGATGCTAGCAACAAGGCTATTGGTGGGGTCTGAAGCCAAGAAGGGAGGCCAATTGCCTTCTTTAGTGATAAGTTGAATGAAGCAAAACTGAAATATTTAACTAATGACCTTGAACTATATGCTATGGTTCAATCCCTTAGAAAATAGAGGGATTACTTACTGCCCAAGGAGTTCATTGTTTTTACTGATAATCATGCTCTATGTTTCTTAAATAGGCTGGAGAAACCTCACCATAGGTATGTGAAATGGATGGAATTTTTACAATATTACACCTTTACTAATGCATGAGCATCTTGCATCACAAAATAAAAGGGGACATGATAAAAAAACAAATAAAATTAAAAAAATTAGAGGAGAGAGAAAGTGATGAAAATTGAAAGAGAAAATAGTCATTTTGTTTACCAAGGTGCATAGGTGAAATAAAAGAAGAAAAATGAAAATAAAAAATAAAAAATTTATCATTTCATTTATCGAGGTGTGTAGGTGGCATTTTAGAAATTTGTGGAAAGTTCTTGCATTTAATATTTTTAGCTAGGTAGTTACACCTTTCTATTTTCTTATTGGCGCACAAAGGCAATGTAATTTTCTAATTGGCCCATATGGTGGTGCTTAATATTAATTGGGTGGGTATTTAATATTTGTATCAAGGTAGTTGGATCTATCTTTTATCCCACATTGGTTATGTTTGTAATATCTTTTGTAGTAAGTGCCTATAAAAGGAAGGCATATGAGCATTCATAAGAAAGCTCTGGTATTGTAAGCTCTGAGATTGTAAGCTCTCATGTTGGAAGATCTCTCAAGTTGTAATTATTTTCAAGTATTAATGTATACTTTGTAAAGCATTTTGTCTTCTCTTTGTTTCCATGTTGTTATGTCCTTGGTTATGAGTTGGTAAGGGTGGTGTGGCCCTTCATCATTTACTATCAAACATAAGAAAGGGATTATGAATAAAGTTGTTGATGCTCTTAGTAGGAGGCACTTAACCATTCAAACCATTCAGTTGGAGAGTGTTGGGGTTAATGCTATGAAAGATTGTATTCCATAGATGATGACTTCAAGGAGGCTTATCAATTTTTTACTAACATGACAAAGAGATACCACACTGATTTCTCATAATTCCTTGTGCGGGATGGATTAATTTTCAAAGGTAGTTTGTTGTGTGTGCCAAAAGGATCCATTAGGGAAAAAATCATCAAAGAGAAGTATTGTGGGATTTTAGCAGGACACTTTAGTGTGGATAAAATACTTGAACTGGTAAGGAGATTCTACCACTGGCCCAAGATGCAAACAAATGTTAGAAAAATTGTGGAGAATTGATTGGTTTGTCAACAAGAAAAGGATCACACATCAAATGCGGGGTTGTATATCCTATTTACTATCCCTTCAAAGCCATGGGATTCAGTAAGTATGGACTTTTTCCTTGGTCTTCCTAAGACTAAAAATGGAGTTGATAGTAGTTATGTAGTAGTGGATAGGTTCTCTAAAATGGCACACTTTATACCATGTAGGACAAATCATGATGCATCTCATATAGTAGGGTTATTATTTAAGGAAGTTGTTATAATTCATGGCTTACCCTTGTCACTCATATCTAATAGAGACCCTAAGTTTTTGGGACATTTTTGGAGAACACTATGGAGAAAAATTGGAAGAAATGTATCTTTGTCCTCTGCATATCACCCACAATCTGATGGTCAGACTAAAGTTATAAATAGATCACTTGGTAACTTGTTGACATGCTAACCCAAGAGTATGGAGCTACTTAGGATTCTATTCTGGCACAAATAGAGTTATCCTATAATGACTCTATTAATAGGAGAATTAGTTTAACTCCTTTTCAGATTGTGTATGGTGTTCACACTAGGGGTGTATTAGAACTCATAGATGTTAAGGATATGGATAAAAGGATTGCCTTGGCTGAAGACTTTGCTAAGGTTATGAAGAACATCCATGGATAGGTCAAAAGAAAGATACAACACACCTTAGATAAGTACAAATATCATGCAGATAAGAAGAGAATAGATTTGCAGTTTAAGGTGGGAGATATGGTGATGATTCATCTCAAGAAGGAAAGTCTACCTAAGGAGAAGTACACCAAGCTTATGATGAAGAAACTTGGTCCTTTCAAGATCCTAAAGAAGTGTGGAAATAATGCCTACAAGATTGAATTGCCTTCTCATGTTGGTTTATCTCCTATCTTGAATGTAGCTGACTTATTGCATATAAAGGTCATGTTAGTGATGTTTGTGTTGCAAGTGAGGAAGATATTCAACATGGAAAGGAGATGAAAGACTTACCCATACCATCCATTCTGGAGATTAAGTGCATCCTAGACAAGAGAGTAACCAAACAAATATGAGGACTACATTATATGAATTCTTAGTCCAATGGAAACATCATACATTGGAAGATGCCACTTGGATGACTCCTAAAGCTATTCAAAAGGCTGGATTCAAACTAGAAGACATCCAAACTCAAGAGACTTGAGTTCTTTTATCTTGAGGAGTATGGTGCAGGGAACCCAAGGAAACATTGAAGATCTTCCTCATATTTTATTTTATGTTTTTCTTTGTAATAATAGGATGGATCCATGAGATCATCCTTCTTATGTTTTGATCCAACTTATGTGGTCAAGGATCCCTAAGGCACACCTATAAGCCTTATGATGCCTTAGTCCACTTGGATTTCAAGTCGATAGGTGATAGGTGTGATTAGGTATTTTTTGCATTTTAGGAGTTTCAGATATGATTCCAATGATTTGGATCATTTTGAGAATATTTACTCAGGTATAGGTGTTTGGATAGGTGCCCAAGTCATTAGGATTGCAAAAATGCAAAATTACAAGAAATGTTGCAAAAGATGTAAAAGTTGCTTGAGCAACTTTTGAAAAGTTGCTTGAGAAGTTCAAATTTGGTTACCAATAGTCACAATTGCTCATGGACCATTTGGAACTTGGTTTTGAAAATATTTAAGCATGTTCAAGACTCTCCAAGATGTTAGACGTTGTAACATGAAGTTTGATGTAATTTTAATGAAAAAATACCAATTTTCCTGAGCAAACCCTGCCTGGTATAGATGTGTATGGAGTGATCGGATCAAATTAATGACATGATTAGAAAGATTTGTGAATCTAATTTCTAGCACAGTTGGATTGATTTCATTTGGGTATGTATAGAAAAATTTACAAATAAATTTGAAAAGGCAGTCAAGGAAGGAGCCCAAACCAGGCCTGTTGCACAAATGGGGCCCTAACTTGACATTTCACCAGTGGAATTCCATGGCCACTTGGGAAATGAAATTTAGGAATGTATTATTAATGATTCCTAAGGCTCAGGGCAAGATCTGGAGGTCTGAAGGGTTTTTCATCAAGCCCTAGGCTAAATATCTCTATGTATTTAGCTAGTTGGTTGTATGAAGTGGTGTGCACATAATTGATTTGATTGTGGAGACTAGTTAGAAGGTGGATTTGAGTTTTTTGGGGGTAGATGAAGGTTTCCAAAATCTTGTACTAATTCTATGTGCCCATTGTTGATCACTTGTAGTGTAATACAAGCCTAATCTAGCCAATAAGGTCTGTGAGTATTGTGAGGGTTGAGTGTTGTTGGAGCAGAGTTGGTCCTTGGGACTTTGGGGATCTTAGAGGCATCAAAAAGGGTACTTTAATATTCTCTTATTTTATCCAGTCTCATCCATAGTGGGAATTTGCACACCAAAATCCATTTGAAGAGACCTAGTAGGATTCATAGGTCAATTTGAGTTCAGTGTATTGTAGGTGTTGTGGAATCAATTTTTTGATTGATTCTCTGTTCATATTTCCAAAAATAAGGTGTTCCAAACTTTAAGTTGGGTAGGAAGTATCACTGGTGAATATTTGCATATTTGGTCTAAAATAGGGAAAGTGTCCCTAAGTCCTTATTTTGGAAGAACTGGTGTAAGACCTTAGGCTATTAAAGTGAAGTAGGGAAGGTGCTTAGACATCACTGCTTGGTTGATATACCTCATATCCCAAGGTTAGGAAGATTGGATTGTGCCAAGTCCAAGATTGAGGAGTTGTGAAGGAGATAGTACATTCGCTTGTCTTCTTGTTGTGCTCTTTGCATCACAACCTGCAAGGATAGCAGAGTTGGCTTGGGCCATCAGTTTCCCCCCATTGGTAGCAAGTTTAACTCCAACACCTAGGCTTACCCGATGTACATGGTTTGTTGGATATTATGTACATCATTAGAGGGCTAGTCTTGCCTTAGCTCACCCTCTCTGAACCTCAACTTGGCAATATATAAGACCAATGTAAGGGAGGTTGGGCACTAGGTTGAGTCACAGGATACCTCCGAGTTAACAAAAAAATGAAATGAGTCACCACTTTTAATTGCTTCCTTTGTCAATAATATATTATATCCTACATTGATTTCACTTAGATGTCCTAAATTGAAACCTTCTCCCCTTTATATCATCCAATGTGGGGGAGAGTCACACATCTTAATCATGTTTGTATTTTTCAATCATAAAAACCTTTCACAATTCCCACCCTTCAAAAGTGTCACAACCCTTCACCATTTTTGTCATTTGTAAGTGTCACAACCTTTCATAACTTTTCTTTTTGAAGGAGTCACTTTCTTATTTTCTTCTTATTAATTTTTCTCTTCCATTAGTTCTTAGAGAGCTAGTCTTACCTTATCTCACTCCTTTTGAAACTCCAATTCGACAATATAAAAAACTAAGGTAAGTCAAGATGGGTACTGTGATGAGTCACATGAATACCTCTGAGTTAACAAAAAAAATGAATTGAGTCACCACTTTTTATTGTTGCCTTTGTGAATAATATATTATACCCCACATTGATTTTACTTGAATATCCTCCTAAAATGAAACTTTCTCACCTTTGTATCTTCCAATGTGGGGGAGAGTCGTATCTCTTATCATATCTATCCTTTTCAATCATCACAACCTTTTATAATTTCCACCCTTTGAAAGAGTCACAAACATTCACCATTTTTGTTATTTACGAGTGTCACAATCTTTCATAACTTTTCCTTTTGAAGGATTCACCTCCTTATTTTCTTCTAATTCATGTTTCTTTTCCATTAATTCTTAGATGACTAGTCTTGTCTCAACTCACCCCTTCCTTAACCCCAACTTATCAATATGTAAGACCAAGGTAAGGTAGCTTGGGCATTGTACCGAGTCACGAAAATACCTTTGAATTAATAAAAAAAATTGAATTGAGTCACCGCTTTTCATTATTGTCTTTGTGAATAATATATTATACTCTACATTGATTTCATTTGAATATCTTCATAAAATTTAATCTTCTCCCCTTTGTATCTTCCAATGTGTGTGAGAGTCACATCTCTTCATCATATTTTCCTTTTTTAATCGTCACAACCTTTCACAATTGAAACTCTTCGAAAGAGTCACAACCCTTCATATTTTTTGTCCTTTGTGAGTGTCACAACCTTTGATAAATTTTTATTTTGAAGGAATCACTTCCTTGTTTTATTCTTATTCCTCTTTCTCTTCCATTAATCCTTAGAGGGCTAGTCTTGCCTTAGCTCACTCATTCGTGAACCTCAAGATGACATTATATAAGACCAATGAAAGGAGGATTGAGCATTGGGTCAAGTCACGGGAATACCTTTGAGTTAACAAAAAAACAAATTGAGTCAACACTTTTTTATTATTGCCTTTTTTGAATAATATATTATACCCCACATTGATTTCACTCGAATTTCTTCCTAAATTGAAACCTTCTCCACTTTGTATCTTCCAATGTGGGGGAGAGTCACATATCTTCATCATGTCTGCCCTTTTTAGTCGTCACAAGATTTTACAATTGTCACCCTCAAAAGAGTCATGACCCTTCATTATTTTAGTCCTTTGCAAGTGTCACAACCTTTCATAACTTTTCTTTTTGAAAGAGTCAGTTATTTTTTTTGTATTCTTTTTTCTCTTCCATTTCTTCATAGAGGGATAATCTTGCCTCAACTCACCCCTTGATGAATCCCAACTTGACAATATGTAAAACCAAGGTAAGATAGATTGGGCATTGGGATGAGTTCTATGAATAGCTTTGAGCTAGCAAAAAGAAGAAGAATTGAATCACCATTTTCATTATTGCCTCTGTGAATAATATATTAGACCCAACATTGATTTCACTTGATTTTCCTCTTAAAATGAAACCTTCTCCCCTTTACATCTTCCAATGTGGGGGAGATTCACACCTCTTCATCATGTTTTCCCTTTGATGTCATCACAACCTTTCACAATTGCCACCCTTTGAAAGAGTCACAAGCCTTTACTATTTTTGTCCTTCACGAGTGTGATGACCTTTCATAACTTTTCTTTTTTAAGGAGTCACTTTCTAATTTTTTTCTTATTCCTTTTTCTCTCCCATTAATCTTTAGAGGGCTAGTCTTTCCTTAACTCACCCCTTTTTGAACTCCAACTTGATAATATGTATGACCAAGGTAAGACATTTGGGCATTGACCCAACTCACATGGATACATTTGAGTTAACACAATAGAAAAATTCAGTCACCACTTATCATTATTGCCTTTGTGAATAATATATTATACCCCGCATTGATTTCATTTGAATGTTTTCCTAAAATAAAACCTTCTCCCCTTTATATCTTCCACTATGGGGGAGAGTCACATCTCTTCACCATATCTTTTCTTAGAAAGAGTCACAACATTTCACAACTTCCACTCTTGGAAAGAGTCACAACTCTTCACTATTTTTATCCTTTGTGAGTGTCACAACATTTTATAAAATTTCCTTATGAATGAATCACTTCCTTATTTTCTTCTCATTCCTTTGTCTCTTTTATTAATCCTTAGAGGGCTAGTTTTGCCTCAACTCATCTTTTTGAACCATAATTTGACAATATGTAACATCAAGGTAAGGAAGTTTGGGCACTAGCTTAATCACATAGATACCTCTGAGTTAACAAAAAAAAAATGAGTCACCACTTTTCATTGTTACCTTTTTTAATAACATGTTATACCCCACATTCATTAAATTTGAATGTCCTAAATTGAAAACTTCTCCCTTTTGTATCTTCCAAGGTCAGGGAGAGTCACATCTCTTCATCAACTCTACCCTTTGCAATCATGAAAATATTTCACAATTTCCAACCTTTAAAAGAGTCACAATCCTTCACCATTTCTATCATTTATGCATGTCACAACCTTTCATAACTTTTCCTTTTCACAGTCACTTTTTTTTGCCTTATTCATTTTTCTCTTCCATTAATTCTTAGAGAGCTACTCTTGTCTCAACTCACCCCTTCATGAACCTCAACTTGGCAATATGTAAGACCAAGGTAAGGAACACTGAGAATTGGAATAAGTCACAAGGATATCTTTGAGTTAACCCAAAAAATTTGAGTCATCAATTTTCATTATGCCTTTGTGAATAATATATTATATCCCACATTGATTTCACTTGAATGTCCTCTTAAAATGAAGCCTTCTTCCCTTTATATCTTCCAATTTGGGAGGAGAGTCACACCTCTTCATCACGTTTTCCATTTACAATCATCACAAGCTTTCACAATTTCCACTCTTTGATAGAGTCACAAACCTTCACTATTTTTTTCCTTTGAGAGTATAATGACTTTTCATAACTTTTCCTTTTCAAGTAGTCACTTATTATTTTTTTCTCATTCCATTTTATTCTCCATTAATTCTTAGAGAGATAGTCTTTCCTTATCTTACCCCTTATTGAACCCCAACTTGGCAATATATAAGAGCAAGGTAAGACAGGTTGGGCATTGAGCTATATCGTGGGGATACCTTTTAGTTAAGAAAAAAAAGAATTGAGTCACCACTTTCCATTGTTTCCTTTGTGAATAATATATTATACCTCACATTGATTTAACTTGAATTTCCTAAAATGAAACCTTATCCCTTTTATATCTTCTAATGTGGGGGAGAGTCACACCTCTTCATCATGTTTAACATTTGCAATCATCATAATCTTTGACAATTTCCAACCTTCGAAAGAGCCACAACCCATCACCATTTCTATCATTTGTTAGTGTCATAACCTTGTTGGATACAATTGAGAGGGGTGGTGAATCAATTTCATGTCATTAATATAAAAATTTATCTTTTCAAATTAAAATAGTAAATGCAAATCTGAAACCTAAAAAATAACATAGATTAGAACACCAAGAATTATTTTTGAGGAAACTCTGTTAAGAGAAAAACATCAATGGGGATGAAACCCATAAATAATGTACTAGTAATAAAGTATCTCACTTACAACATCTTTCCCTATTAGGAGTAGATAAATACAACTAGTACAAAGTCCCTATTAGAGGACAAACTTATTTCTTCAAGTCAAAAACCCTTTTAGGAGTTGATAGGACGAGCCTCTCTTTGCTTAGATAAATTTTCCCAATGTGAAGGTTAAATCTACCTTCTGAAGGTTAAGCCCACCTTTTGGAACCACTAACCAAATGGGAGCATATAAATATACTGATTATAGATAATGAACTAACTAACAACAACTCATTTGCTAAAATAGTTCCAATGAAGTACAATTATCACATAGCCTTCTCTACATCAGGAGTCTTCGCATCCACCAATTTTCATTCGCACCCACACTCTGATGAACTACAACTAATTTGAATAGATTGTATAACTTGAAGATCTATGATTTAAGATCACTGAGTTGCTGATTAGATATGTAAGATGATTAAATCAGTAATATGTTGTCATTGATGTCAACTAGTTTTGACAGTACTTATCTTGTAAGTTACTATACCCAAACATTTGTAGAAAGAAGAAGAAAAAAGATGAAGAACATATATATCTACATGAGAAAGATGGATATGACAAATAAGGATAAGGAACACATTGGGTAACTTATGGATGAGTCTATGACCTTATGTTATTGACTTGATTATGTTGTATTCATCTATGATGAAGGATAAGAGCAAAATGCACAAAGTAGTGTTGTCGGTTAAAGAACCATTTCAGTATACACCGATGCAGTGTAGTGTATACCAAGCACAGTATAAACTGAGATTGTGTTCACTGACACATTTCTTTGTTAACTGAGCAGAAGAAAAGAACTAAATGACTAGTTTAGCTGATGGAAGTCGATGAGTTGTAAAGTACCTCAAAATCAGAGATGAAGATAATGTTTGTTACAAAGATCGACGACTAACATAATTCGAAGATCTAAGGGATTGAAACAAAATGTGTTACTGACACATCAGCTGAGGAAGGTTTAAGCGGCAAAATCAACAAAGGAGATTAAGCGGCAAAATCTGATGGATGGAATTAAAATGGTTTACTCATCTATTTAAGAGACTAGGATTTCATGATGAAATCATGTCAGAAGAAGGAGAATATAGAGATATCATGTGATCAAGCTTCATGCATGCTTGATCAGACTGGTTAAGGAGAACCAAACTGTAGAGATTACCGAGCATCATAAATCTATTATCGAGTGACAGTAAGTTACTGAATATTGATTGAAAAAGAATTGATATATTGATCAGAGGATTTGAATGAGCTTAACATAGATTTGATAAACTTGTTGATGTTTGTAGCATTGGTCAGATAAATAATATTGACTACATGATTATTATGAGAAATGATATATATATATATATATATATATATATATATATATATATATATATATATTGATATTACTATATACATTAATATATATGTATATATAAAGGTAGATTATAATTATTCTCATAATAACTAAATAGATATTATTATTATTAATATAATACTAAAGAGATATTATATATATAATATATAATATATAATCATAATTGTATTAATTATATTAATTACAATAATAATAAATAGACATGTCCCTTTAGAGGGACATGTCTCTTCTTGGCTCATTCTTAATATAAATGTAAGAGATTGTTGCATTTGGAAAACACATACATTACAGGCAGTGCTATTACATTTGCAGTGATCCTAAAACTTAACATGGTATCAGAGCCAGACTGTAAATGTAGAAGATAAATACATTCTAATGGGATAAAATAGAAAATGCCCCAAACCTCAGGACTGGTGTGTGGGATAGAGCATCCAAAGTCAGCAAATGACAGCAGGCCGAGTGGAGTAGGCGTCGCTTTAGGTGGTAAACTTAGGATCGTCGCTAATATGGTGGTCGCTTTTGTGGGATGAGGAACCCAGGTTTGGAGATTGCTCCTAAACCCTTGTGCTTAGACTGGAGCTCTCACTATGGGCCGCTGAGATTTGTCACTACTGATGCTACTCAGGGGAAATAGTTGTTGCCACCCTGTTTGTGTGCGGAGCGATATGCGATCACTGGTGTAGGGCGGCGGGCCTCAATGTCTTTTATCACCTATCATGAATGATAGAATGGAGTTGAGAAATATCTACGATAGAACTCCAACAAGCACTTAAAATTGTCTCAAGGAACTACACGGGAGATCTTAGATAATTACTATCGAACTCTTTTGCCTGGAGCAAACATGGTAAACCAAGTATCAATCATCGCAAGAGAAAAGCATCATGGATAGAAATGAAGGCACACTCACCATTTTAGAATTATAGAACGGGAATTGCGGACATCCTAGCGGGAGGAAGGAAGACCAATAGTCTCCGCTCAAACACGGGCTTTAACCTATCTGCCAGTGTTAGAGGAGGACGCGAATCACCCTACAGGACTGAGACAAGTCCGATCCACAAAGATTCCACTCAGGGAGCAGTGCATGGGTTAACAGGTAATGATCGCAGAGATTGATACACACCAGGTAAGTGTTAAATAGCAAGTGAATTAATACAACGGTATGAATACTCAAAGGAAGTGATATAAAATGAATACTTGTACATATGAGAATCAGTAAAATAAATGCAATCTCACTTAATGTCTTATAAACAATATTGGAGTCATGTTGTTTTGCTATGTGTGGGAACTCCGAGTGAAACTGTCAGAGTTTGTGTGTGGGAAGGATGAACCCATGATAAAAAGCAAGTCACAGGAAAAATGGATAATCATAAGGCAGGAATGAAGTTTGAACCAAATACGGAAGGAAGTCACCGTATCATTACTTATGATGAGACAACGGGTCTCTACTCAAGAGATCATCAATGGGAGATTGTAAAATTAAATGTCTGCAAAATCTGACCACACCTTGTCAATATGGCACTGCATATCGATCTTTCATAAAGACTACATATATTAAAGAATACATTGCCATACCTCATAACAAGTGATGCAACATTGTTTTGAATTTGGGACGTCTCAAGCACATCGGATCAAATCAGAACATCCTTTGGGAACATTCAAACAATCTTGGTCAACGTTTGATAAGTTTAAACAATTTATAACATATAGCTAATCGATACACTTAGCCTATACATGTCATCGGGCTTAATAAATATAATCAACATTTATCGTGAGGCTCACATGGATCAGATTTTTCGCGGTAAACATGTGGAGAGTATATTAATCAATTATATGAACCTACGTAGTAATTTGGCATCGATTAATAAAATGTTAATCATATAATATATTGGTAAGAAGAGATTAAGCCGAAGGGTGTGATTTAAGTAAGTGGTTATGGATAAACATGAGTCATGCCCTTTGTCATCATGTCCCTACGCTAGTCACCAATCAGAGATTGTGCTGTGTACGGTGGACGTGAGGCATAAATCTTTGGGTGAATGGAAGCCTAATATAGCCTATGGTTATAAGATGTTGGAGGCATCGCACATTGACCATATAACTAAGGGTAAAGGTGAGTATAAAGTATTTTTTTTGGTAATGAACATTTCATAAATATTCATTTATATGTTTTATATGAGATGGTATAATCGAAAGCATATGGTGATCATTTAAAGAAGTAATATATGTAAAATCTTAGATTAAAGATATATACTTAGAAGATTGAATATATATTCAAGGTATATTAGATATTTATCTATATTACATTGGAATGATCTTATATCATTATGTAGAAATATCCTTGATTATTATGCTAATACCTCTCTTATTTTTTATACTTACTATTTGCCTTGATCTTTTCCGAGGATGTTCTTATAGGAAAAGAAGATTGATATCAGATTCAGAGGGAGTCTGACATTTTTAGAGAGGCTAAGATGTTGATGAGTTTCAAAGGGAGCAAATGATTCAGTCAACTTGTGACAAACTTGATCATATAGATTGAGAGGGAGTCTAACAATCCATTATAGACAACCTTGGAAAAAGAGGTCAGGAGGTTGATGTTCATACTCAAAGCTTTAGATGGGAGCCAAATTATCATGAATGGTTGGAGGTTGAAATGTCTGGGATAAATCCACAGTTTATTCACTCATGTTACTATGGAATCAGACAAGTACATTAGTATATAGGAAATCACTCTTGCATTGAACAAATGATCATGTACCAGATGACGAGAATATTTTTAAACATATAGTTTCATGATTGGGGCCATGTATGATTATGTAACAGAGGGAGCTACTAGAGGATCTCCCAAAAGACCTTAATGAAAATATCTAGAGGTCATGATAGATGAATAAGTTATTGGATCAAAAGACATTCTAGAAAAGCGCTTGATACAGACTAAAGAACAAAGACTCAACTTGCTAGAGTGAAGTCAGAAGGTTGATATTAGATTCAGAGGGAGTATAATAGTTCATCTAAAACAACCTTGGACAAGGAAGTGAGGAGGTTGTTACAAGACCTTAAAGGAAGCATCCAGAAGTCTATGTTTTTATGCTATCTCCTACATAACTTGGCATGTTGGAGAATGAAGCCTTAGATGAAAAGGAGTTTCATCTATTATCATGTATGTTACTTCATTCTTCTCTTTGAAAGAGAAGTCTAAGGTGAAAGCTTTTGTTTCCACCCTTTGGGATGAGCATGGATTCACCCTCTGACATAAGTCAAGGTGGATTTCATGTGTGTGACTCCTGGACTTATGGGCCCTCCTGTGAACATTGGAGAAAGGTGACGACTTTTTAACAATGAACACTTGTATTTGATTACAAGATGACGATCTTGTAATGTGGATTTGTTATGGTAGACAGGTTATCTGTTTGTGCACATACCATAATGGGGTTATATGTAAATAAAATGTAATGTTTTACTTACTATATCCTTGTATCACTATTATGGTGATACAAAAATTAGGTATCACGGGGTGATTCCTCATATCCTTGTGATATGAAAATTAGGTATCACGGGGTGATTCCTCATATCCTTGTGATATGAAAATTAGGTATCACGGGGTGATTCCTCATATCCTTGTGATATGGAAGCTAGGTGTCACAATGCATGGTGATTCCTCATATCCTTGTGATATGGAAACTAGGTGTCACAATGCATGGTGATTCCTCATATCTTTGTGATATGGAAACTAGGTGTCACAATGCATGGTGATTCCTCATATCAATGTGATATGAAAACTATGATACTAACTAAATTATAATTACATATCTATTAATATATTAATAAAATGAAATTAACTTGCGTTAAAAGTTATACAGATAGCTTATTGGTGTTTACTTCTATCCACCGATAACTATCGGTTTGGACTATAAACCAATAACTATCACATGTTAGGCTTGGTATCACATGTTAGGTGATACTTCATATCATGAATTATGTAATATATGATTGCTTAGTATCCATATGAATCATATTAGGATCCTTCTAAACTTAGTATCATATATTGATTGGACTCTATGAAACATATCACATAGTGACATGTGTCTACGTAAACTTAGTATCCATATGACAAACATCATGAGACGTATTATCATTAGACATACCATGGATATTTATGAGATATAGTGAACATCATGTATATTCAGGAGGCAAATGCTCTAGATAATCACTTTGGGCAATTGGTGAATATTTGTGAGTTGTATTCTGTAGGCCATTTCCCTGAGAAATTAGTGAAGTATCATGAGACTTGATATTTGAGAGCCATCACTCTTAATATCAGTAAAATGATGTGAACATATAAAATGATTATTATACTCACATTGAGTACTTGGTGAATATCATGAGACTTGATATTTGAGAGCCATCACTCTTAATATCAGTAAAATGATGTGAACATATAAAATGATTATCATACTCACATTGAGTACTTGGTGAATATCATGGACTTGATATTCCACAAGTACTCACTATATATATATGTATTACATTGTGATAAACTGACTATCCTCTCTAGTTAAGAGGGAGTGTTAGTTATTGAGAATCATAAGTGTTGACATTGGATTGATTTATCCTCCCTAGCTAAGAGGGAGTGTTGATGTTTGTAGCATCGGTCAGATAAATAATATTGACTACATGATTATTATGAGAAATGATATATATATATATATATATTGATATTACTATATACATTAATATATATGTATATATAAAGGTAGATTATAATTATTCTCATAATAACTAAATAGATATTATTATTATTAATATAATACTAAAGAGATATTATATATATAATATGTAATATATAATCATAATTGTATTAATTATATTAATTACAATAATAATAAATAGACATGTCCCTTTAGAGGGACATGTCTCTTCTTGGCTCATTCTTAATATAAATGTAAGAGATTGTTGCATTTGGAAAACACATACATTACAGGCAGTGCTATTACATTTGCAGTGATCCTAAAACTTAACAAAACTACAATTGAAGTTGTGTTGTGATTAGATCAATTGCTGTTACATTTTAACCATTGTAAATAGATAAATCTCTTAATAGAGTGGACTAGAAAGTCTTGTAATGTCATTCATAGAGTGTACATTTGTTATCCTATCAACCCCATAGTGAATGCTGGTTGGACAATAATGGTTGGTCTAAAATCCTCTAACAAGGTCACACCTCACAGTGTGTTTGTAACCTTTAGCAGGGTTGGGTCTTCACCGACCTCACTTCAGAAGAGTGAACAATTTTTGGGTTGCCGGTCCTGGGTGGTTTTTCCCTTCACAGGGTTTCCACGTTAAATCTCGTGTTATGTGGTGATTGTGATGATTGTTTGTTGTCATACTTTACATGTTGCATATTAGATTTCATCGGGAATCACTATATGTTATTAACTGGTAATCGGTAAAAGCACAGACAAAATACTATTTTAGTTTACCGAGTTGCAGAAGTTTTAGTAATTTGTTTTTGGTTATACATTTTATGATTGGGACTATGGATAACTGATTCCCCCCCCCTCTCAGTTATTCTAACAATTGGTATCAGAGTGTTGGTTGCTTGGAACAGAGTTTTAAGGACTTCGACATAAAGATCTCAAAATGTATAAGAGGAAAGTGCCAAAGTTAAACAAGTATAACTTCATAGTATAGCAAAGCCAAATGAAGTTGCATGTATCTAGAATTGAGAATTCTACCCTTACACTAATGGAGAATGGCTACATTGCACTGCCCACTGGTCCCTTGACCCATGATCAACTAAGAGACAGACATGAACATAATGTTACTATGATGGAGATTGCTGCTTCTTGTACCAATGCTGAATTTGAAGATATTAAAAATTGCACTACTACTAAAGATATGTGTGATAAACTTTCTCAAGTTTATAGTGGTGATGTGAATGTCAAAAGAGCCAGAGCTAAAAGCTTAAGGGGTAGATTCAATGATATGAAGATGAAGGAAGTAGAAAATATTATGCAGTACACAAATAGACTAAAAAAGGTAGTACATGCTATTAGAGCATCTGATGGTGTTATTGATGAAGAGACAGTGGTAAGAAAAGTTCTCATAACCTTATTGTTGGTTTATGCAATCATAATATCTACAATTCATGAAACAAGGTCTGCATCTAGTAACAACCTTACTCTTGATAATCTGATTGGTAAGCTTACAACCTTTAAACTGAATAACTTTGATAATAGTGTTGTAACATCTGTTGAATTTGATTTTATGTCTTCTCTGAAGATTGGTAAGTCTAGTAGTAGAAATAAGAATGATGATAGTGATAGCAATACTAATGATGAGCTTGATGAACTTGAAGCTCTTATGGCCAGAAGGTTACCTAAAGGTAAAGGTAGATATAGAGGTAAATTACCTTTAGCATGCTTTAACTATAAAGAGGTTGGTCATATTGCTGCTAGATGTCCACACAAGAAAGATGATGATAGAAACAAAGACCAATTTAATGAAGGAAGCCATGGGAGAAGAGGCAATAGAAGTTACCGACACTACAAAAAAGATAACCGAGAAAATAATGATAAAGGAAAGAAGGTGTGCTACATTGCAGAAGAAGATGTCACTGATATCAACACTGATGAAGATGTGGAGGTAGTATTTGTTGCAATGAAGGATGACTTAGAGGAAGATGAGAGGTATGTAGAGATAACACTTATCTCTAAGGATAATAAAAATGATACATGGATCATAGATAGTGGCTGTACACATCACATGACTGGTGATGAAGAGAAATTTGATCATCTTGAAGAACACAATGGAAGATCTGTTAGAATGGGTAATGATGCACCTTGTATGGTTAGAGGAAAATGATCCCTAATGATAAATGATAAAATTAGATGTGACAATGCTTATTGGGTAAAAGGTCTAAACTATAATTTGCTAAGTGTGGCACAACTAAACAATTTAGGCCACCAAGTTTCTTTTGAGAGAAAGAATGTGAAGATTTTTGATGATGGAGGAAGACTTATTGGAACTGGAACACAGTCGAGAGGTAATTTGTTTTATCTTGATAATGATCAGTCTTCTTGTTTAATGATGAAAGATGAAGATGCATGATTGTGGCATAAGAGGTTATGTCATGTGAATTTTGATAACATGATTAAGATCAGTAAAAATAAAAAGGTTAGAGGTCTGCCTAACTTATCTAAGCCTGATCATGTTATTTGTCATGAATGACAGAAAGGTAAAATGACAAAATATCGTTTCAAAAGAAAAGATTATTCAACAAAGAAATTACTTGAGTTAGTGCATACCGACCTATGTGGTCCTATGAGAACTCAAAGTTACTATGGAGATAGATATTTTATTCTTTTTTGTTGATGATTATACTAGATTAATGATAGTCATGTTCTTGAAGGAAAAATCAGAGGCATTTAAGATGTTCAAGTGGTATAAAGAAAAAGTTGAAAAAAAGAGACTGGTAAAGAATTGAAATGCTTAAGATCTGACTGAGGTGATGAATTTATTTCTGATGAATTTACTAACTTTTGGAATTAGCATGGTATTACAAGACAAGTCTCTGCACTGATGACACCACAACAAAATGGAATAGCTAAAAGGAGGAATATGTCAATCATTGACTATGCAAGGATACTGATGTTACAAAAGAATGTTGCTCAAACATACTGGAGGGAAGTTGTCAGCACAACTGTTTATGTTCTAAACCGAGTACAACTGAAGAAGGTCACTAATAAGACACCCTATGAGTTATGGTTTGGTCACAAACCCACTATGAGTTATTTCAAGATTTTTGGAAGAAAATGCTTTATTTTGAAAGATGAAAGAAATGAGAATTTTGACTCAAAAGGTGATGAAGGGATATTTTTGCGATATTGTGCTAAAAGTAAAGCATACAAGTGTCTTAAAAAAGTAACTAATAAAATGATTGAAAGTACTAATGTTCAAGTTGATGAGTTTGATGATAAGAATGCAGAGGAAAGCACAAAGGAACCGAAAGACTATGGTAGATTCAGTTACATTGAACAACCAGAGTACCTATTGACGTCACAGATAGTGACAACCGGTCTACAAGAAAACAATACCGAGTAATAGGAAAAAGAAACCGACGGGCACGAAGCACCCACCAAGAAAGAAAATGAACCTGTGTAGGATGATAAAAAAAGAAGAGATCAGATATTGGAGAGATTTTTTAGAAGACATCATCTTGAGACACAAATCATTGGAGACAGACAAGCTGACATGCAAACAAGAAGTAAAGCAAGACAAGGTACATGTCTAGTTTGTGAAAATGAACCGAAGAATATAAAAGTTGCATTAGAAAATGATGAATGGGTTAATGCAATGAAAGAGGAAATAGATTAGATAGAGAAGAACAAAACTTGGAGTTTCATACCCAGACCTAAGGACAAGAATGTTATCGATACTAAGTGGATATTTAGAAACAAGATTAATGAGAATGGAGAGGTAACAAGGAACAAAGCTAGGTTAGTATGCAAGGGATATGCACATGAGGAAGGAATAGAAAATGGTAAGACTTTCACACCTATTGCTAGATTAGGAGTCAGAATGTTACTTGCATATGCTCCACACAAAAAGTTCAAATTTTACCAAATGGATGTTAAATCTAGTTTTCTAAATGGGATACTTGAAGAAGAAGTCTACATAGAATAACCTGAAGGGTTCGTTGATCCAGAAAACAAAGATATGGTATGTATATTACATAAAGCTTTATATGGTTTGAAGCAAGCACTGAGAGCCTGGTATGAGAGGCTGCATAACTATTTGCTGAGTATTGGATTTATTAGAACAAGTGAGAATAGTAATTTGTACATGAAAGAAAATTCTGATGGTACTATCTTGATTCTTGAGATATTTGTGGATGACATAATATTTGGAGGACAAGATCAAATATGTAAGTCATTTGCTGATGAAATGAAAAGTGAATTTGAAATGTCAATGTTTGGAGAGATTAAGTTCTTTTTAGGCTTACAAGTGATTCAATAGAATGATGGTATATTCATCACACAATCTAAATATATAAAGGAAGTATTGAAGACATTTGGCATGGAAGATGCTAAACCTGTGGGAACACCAATGGCTACTGGATGTAAACTGACTAAAAAATATGGAACTATTGAGGTAAATTAGACACTGTACCAATCCATGATTGGTAAGTTAATATATGTAGTTCATAGTAGACCTGATATAGCACATGTTGTTGGTGTGAGGCCTCACCCTAACCCATCATAGCATCTTTGCTCATTCATATTTTGTTACATTGATACACTTGTTGATTTATCCTAATGATTATGAAATTATTATGTTTAAGCATTATTGAATGAAAACTTGCAATTAGGATTGAGTTCTGCATATTAATTTATGTTGTTAAATAAAGAATTGAATATGTATATTTCATGTAATTTTATCACCTTGAACTACTGACGCTCAATGTTTAGTGTGCAGGTAAGAGAACCATGGAATTAGTCAAAGAATCAGTAACCAACCATTGTGCAAACTGTAAAGCCAAGGTTGAACCTAATGAAGAGGTTCAAACCTCATTGTAAAGTGACTTAATTTGTAACCGTAGAATTGTATGTATGTATTGATGTCTCTTTATGCAATTAGTGACATGTCGATGGGGTGTTATGTTATTTTACAGTGTCACTCAACACTTGTTATGTGTTTATGAAATGACATGTTTACTAAGGTCGGCAATGTAAATCTAAACCTAATTGACTTTAGGGACCTAATTAATTTTCTTGATTGGAGATACTTATAAACCCCACCAATTTAGTTATTTGTGTTCCAATTTTTCTCTAATGACTTCTAGAGGCCCAAAAAAGGTCCTAAGAGTCAAATTTAACAAAATCTAAGTGCCTAAGTGTTAGGGGTATGGGTTAGGGATGTTTTTAACACAACTAGAAACCCCTAGTGGCCTAGGTAACCCATTTTATAACCCATTTATCATAAGCTTCGAAATTTGAAGAAGTCTTGACCCTTACCCAACCCCACAGTTCCTTTCAATCAAGCATTTAAGATAGGGGATGAGGAAAAGCCATAGGACTTGTGAGTCAATTCTGAAATTAATGATAGTAGGTGGGTGGAAGTTGGAGGTCTTTTTAGAGGCCCTTGGTAGAGTTAGTGGGTGTTCACCCACTCTCTATCTTTAGAGACATTAGGGTTTTGGAGAAAGGAAGGAATTAGGGATTGGGCTCTTCTCAACATTCATTTTGCCATAACACATTGGGAAGGTTGGTCTCCATTGCCATGAAAGACCTTCATTTTCTTGTTGCAAGTAGATTTGCATGTTCTTCATTCTCTTGTTTATGTTCATGTAATTGTATTTTGTTTATGTATGGAAATGAGATTTTGGATTTGAATTCTTATTATGGTTTTTATCTTGTTTTGATATGAGAGTTTTGTGAAGGGTGTGATGACATTACTCACCCTTGGATAGGGAAGAAGTGGCCATGTATGGGCGAAGGGGTTAGTTGGACTCCATGGTAGTGTAGAGTCTCTTCTCATGGAGAGAAGAGGGAAGAAATGTAAGGTGTATGGGCCCTTGCATGTCAATGTTTCTTGATCTCACTTTTGGGGAGATAAGGAGAAGATTTGTTGGAAGAATGTATGTGATTTTAGCCTTGAAGAGGCATGTTATTTGATTGTATTATTTGGCATTCTCATACATGGAAGATCCACCTTCACCCTTTGTATGGGTTCATGTTAAATCCATTTGTGCAAGCTTTGGGAGGGTGTTTCTTGTTGTTGTAATCATGTCTTGTGGATGTGTGATTGTCACCCGTTGGTTATTGATTCTCCTAGCTCGGGGGTGGTCTCATAGAGACCTAGGTTGGGAGGTGAGCATCCCATGGTTCTCCCCCTTTCATTGTAGGTATTGATGTCAAGACTCATGTGGATGAAGCTTGGAAGGAGTTCACTCTTTGGTGTGATTGTGTGGAAATACCCTATGTTGTTGTATTGTTGATCTTGTTAAAGTATTGTTCGTTCGTGTTTAATAAACGATGAGAAATCATGATATGAATACAAATATAGATATATTTATATATATATATATATATACTATATAATATAATTGAAAAGTAAGTATATATTAATATGCATATGTGTATACATATATATATATATATATATATTATAATACAAAGTATGAATAAACTATTGGTTAAGATATGTTAACTAATAGTTATGTAATGAAGTGACATGACCATAAGTATATACAGTCATCTCTATTCATTACATGACTATTCAATATATACATATACCCTATTGTTATTGTAGAATCAATCAATAATGAAGGCAATTGTATTCTACAATATCAAATGAGTATATATTATCTCTATAGGATGATCCAGTTTTCACAACATGGTATCAGAGGCTAACCTATAAGAGACACAAAGATATTTATGCTCCTATGCTTGGTTTGGTGTGAAAGAAATAATGGAGATTTTTTTACTATTTTGTTTAACATTTGGGCAAAGTTCATCACGCTTCCTGCCGAGGACAGGTCACCTTGTACTAGTAATCCTATTAATGCAGAGGTAAAAAGGATCACATTGCACTGATGAGATGCTTTATGTACCCTAAAGCTATTTGGACATTTTTGAACTGTCTAAGAAGGTTGCGGATGAGTTTACAGGGTCAGACGACAACGCTAAGAATCATGGAATACAAATGAAAGAAATACACTCATTAATCACGCCATACAGTTAGTGATTTGAATACATCGTCAGGAATTTAGGAAGGGAAATCAGTAGTTTATAAACACAGTCAACAAAATCCAATCAGCTCTCAAGCCCTGTCAACACTCCCTATCAAATAAGAACTGATATCATTCCATTAGTGGTGGAAAGAAAGACAAAAAAAAAAAAAGAGGAGGTCTAAACCAATGTCTGCGATCAGCAGTTGTTACACAAGAAATAACACAGCAAGGATATAAGTGATTGGCAGTAAATGCAGTCAAGGGGATAAATATTACCAGTAAGAATAATTAGAAACAGTGGTATGTACTATCATATTATAGATTGGTAAATCCATTTCATTTGCTAGCTATTATAATTCTATATGATGAGGTGCATACTATTCTAAACTACTTGTGCATAGTCTACCATATGACCATCAACACTTAGCAATATCACCATCTATTTTATGGTTGCACAAAAGGATCAGACCATTAATCATTGGTCTCCACACAAGATTGATATCGATATAATAAAGGGATTGGAGATGAATAAGGACGTAAGTTGATTCATTAAGGAAATAATCAGTTAATGTATTGAAGTGATACGATTATGAACATTCCTCTATACTCCAAGGGACACAACCAATTGGTTGTGTAAATATATATATTTACAATCATTTCATTCAGAAAGTGGAGAATAGAAAGTATCTCAAATCATTGAATAAAAGAGCGAAGACAACTGTACATGAACAGTGTATAAGCAATGGGATTGCATCTCAGAAATAGTAACATTCATATAATAGATTACTAGTGTAAACCACAGGAGCTTACAATGATCTCTATCTTATAGAGAAATACTATTATCAATTTGAGAATCATACTTATGGCTGACAGTGAAACTCCTCCATTAATATCAAGGCAATGGATACTTACATTGATTGAATCCTCCATTGGTCCCATTCAACCAACTAAGATTATTAGAACATGTCCATTCACAAACTATAATTGATGCGTACATTTGAACAAATAAAGAATCATCTACAAGTTTTAATAAAAATAAGTCTTGTGCAATCGAAGTTCAGAAATTAATCACAAATTTGGAAAGGATCCCTATAGGGGACATTTCAAATAGTGTCTCCTATGCAAAAGACAAACTTTGGGCGGAGGCCGTCTCTACTCAGTGTGGCTGGACTGCCACTCAAACTCTCAGATGCGCAGTCCTCAACAATAGAGTATGGAGTGACATATTTAACGTGGTGAAACTTTGGTTTGGCGATTGTCAATGATCGTAATTAAGTGGGCTTGACGTTGTCCACTATGCATGTTTATTTGACCCTCATTGAGGCCCACTGATGTTAACCTTTAATTTATTTTATTCATTGAGTGGGGACTGCGAAGGTTGAGCACATAAGAAGCTCTATGGTGCAGGTGAGAACATGGGATAACTTATGTTGAAGACTTGCCAAACCCATAAAGAGTGGAGCCCTCATTCACAACTAAGAATGGAGTAAGACACCACAAAGTATGTTGTTCTGAGATCACAGTATACACCTCTGCAATGCCCACGTTAATGCAGAAGAGAACTTATGAGTGAAAGATAGACATTATGGGGCCCAAGTTTTTTTTATGATGACTATTCTCAAGTCTGAATATATATTGAACAGAGGATTGCTAAGGATTTATATTGTTGTTTTGAAGTCATTTAAGATATTTTTGGCTTGGTACCCGAAAGAAATTAAATGAAGTTTACATTTTATATATCGTAGAGGATATATATTGTGATTGCAGTTTATTAACTAGCAACGAACATACAATCATCCACTGCTGTCAAAATGATGAATTACATTCCCACCTGCAACATGGATACTCATGGAAATATATATCATAAAGGAGTTGTGTAAGGCAGAAATATTCATGAACGCAACAAATCATAATAGGGTTTGAAATATTTGAAATTTAAGATAAGTATTCCATGCTTTATTAATGCATATGAATTTTTAGTTTGTAATTCATTAAATAATAAATCTTGTATGCTTCTATCATTTGTATTTTTGTATGAGATAGTTTAGCTTTATAAACTATTTGTAATCTATCTCTGACATACTTTCAAGACGAAAGCATATGAAATTCAGATTCAGAGGGAGTCTGACATTTTCAAGAGGTCAAGAAGTTGATGAACTTGAGCTTCAAAGGGAGGATATAGTTCAGTTAACTTGAGGCAATCTCAATCGTATTGATTGAGAGGGAGTTCACCATTTGAAGGTAAAACAATTCTGAGATTATAGTAGTGAGATGCACATGGATAGAATCTCTGATTGAGTCATTCCATACAACTTGAGACTTCAGGTTATTGAGATGAACATCACACTAGAGGTTTTTATTATCTTCCATCAAGTCCAAGAGGGAGTATTAATGTTGTGGAATTGAAAAAGATCAAAATGCATCGTATGCTAGTCAATGTGAGTCGACAATCTTATGTCTATTTAGATTATTCATATATGAGACATCGATTCTCTTAGGAAGAAAGGTATGGAGTCACATCCTGCAGTAACACTGAGATGAGCATATAAACAGGGTATGCCTCCGTGACAGAAGAGGAAGCGAAAGGATCTGCATCAATGGACATTCGAAGATCTTGATTCAGAGGGAGTAGACCATGTTTTGTTGGTTACCTAGTGATCAAGAAACTATAGCAGAGAATTATGATGAATTACCATGTGAGAAGGCTATGCTTTCATGTCAGTGGGAGAAGCTAGAAGATCAAATTAAGATGGCAACCCAGGATCGTGGTCATATTAATTTAGAGGAAGTATTCCTGATGTTGATTTTCAGCCTTAGTGATCTATCACTTTGTATCTTAAATGATTCTTGTCTTTGATAGACAAGTTTAAGGTGGAAGCCTTCCTCACTTGATAATAGTGAACCAAAGTGTCAAGATATACTACTTAATTGTGTGTCCTGACTGTGTGGAGATCTTGAATCTTGTTATTACTGGATGTGTAATAACGAAACCATATCATGATAGACTACTTAATTGTGTGTCCCAACTGTGCGGAGATCATGATATTCAAGTCTATTTTCATGACGAGACTACATTAAATTGTGTGTCCCGAAGTGTCAGAAGTCATGGTAGACTTTATGGGCCCATTCATTTTGTGTTATGAAACGTGACGATCTTTCATGTGTGTTGGGTTACTATTTCAAGGTGACGATCTTGAAAATAGTTAACCAGGCTTCAAGATTGACTCCCGAAAGGGACTGTCCTGGATGTGCCGGATATCTTGTTGCTTATGTTATTACTTGGTGTGTAATAACTTGTCAAGAACGACTCTCGAAAGGGTCTATCCTTGATGTGTCAGATATCTTGACACCTATCATGATCGACTCCTGAAAGGGTCTATCCTGGATGTGCCGGATATCATGATATGAAAAGATTCTACAAATTCTATTAAACTCTCTCTCAAGAGGGAGTGTTAAAGTATTGTTCGTTCGTGTTTAATAAACAACGAGAAATCATGATATGCATACAAATATATATATATATATATATATATATATATATATATATATATATATACATACTATATAATATAATTGAAAAGTAAGTATTTATTAATATGCATATGTGTATACTTATATATATATATATATATATATATATATATATATATATATATATATATATATATATATATATATATATATATATATATATATATATATATATATATATATATATATATATATATATATTATACAAAGTATGAATAAACTATTGGTTAAGATATGTTAACTAATAGTTATGTAATGAAGTGACATGACCATAAGTATATACGGTCATGTCTATTCATTACATGACTATTCAATATATACATATACCCTATTGTTATTGTAGAATCAATCAATAACGAAGGCAATTGTATTCTACAATATCAAACGAGTATATATTATCTCTATAGGATGATCCAGTTTTCACAACAGATCTTGTAGAAGATCCTCCTCTTGTTGCATATTGTAATGTTATTTTTCATACTTTTGGCTATTGTGAAGTTGTAAGTGATTTGTAATGAAGAGAAGTTGCTTATTCTATTTGAGCTCTCATTGAGTATCCTTACCAATTTATATTATCTTGTTGTAAATGTGAATACTTCTCCTTCATAAAGAATATGTATTGTATTTGATGAGATAACTATTATGGAAATGATGAATCATTCCTTTCATATCTATTGTATTCTACTTCTTGAGATAGTGAAGTTATTCTTCTTGTTAAATGATACTCAAAGTTGATAGAATAAGAATATCATAGTTTCAATAACACCTAAAATCTAGTTGATGTATGAACTTAGTAAGCTCTCTAATGTAGATTGTAAGATTCTAATTCAATATATCCAAACTCCATTGGTACATATTCTGTTTCTAATTCCCTTTAGTTGAAACATGATAACAATGTCTAAATGAATATGCTAAAATACTATGTAAAAAAACAAAATCACATACAAATAAAATCCAATCCATAATCCTCATTAGTGTAATACATTAATTGAGTAACCAAATGCATGTGTTTAACTCTCCTAATGCAAGCAAAATAATCAAAATGTTAAAACTATAGCACTACCAAAAAAATGATACTTTCCAGATTTTTAGAGCAAAATGCTCTGTGGATTTTGTATGGGAAGGAAATTATTCTCTTACCACAGAGAATATTCCCTTCCCATCCCATTAAGCTTCCTAATTAAAATTAACATAAATAAACTCTTATTTTACCCATGCTATTATAACTAACCCTTAACTAATAGGAATTTATAAAACATGACATAAAGGCTACTTTATCTTATGCATACTAGTGGGACCCACTCCAAATCTACCCATGCTTATGATACTTTATTTAAATCAAAATTATAATAAACTCTTCCCTCCATGTTTCCTGCATTGGGTTTAAGGAGCAAGGGAAATGCAATGTTAATAAATAAGTTTGAACATTTCCTAACTCAATGAAGAGGCTTTTTGTTTAATGCTTGGTTGGTGAACAAGTTAGCTCACCCTTGCCATGTGTACCACCACCTTGTCATGTCAATATTTGACTTACCCTTTTCTTCCACACCCATATTCATGCCACCTTCCACCCCTTCCTTTAAACATGACAAGCTATAAATTTAATTCTGACATTCCCTCTTGTTAGATGTGAAAGGACTGACATGGAAGTGTATGAACATTCATTTTGTCTTGGGAGTTTCCCCCTTCTTATGCGTGGATCTAGGCACTCTTCCTTGCTGTCCACATAAAATTTTCCCAACTTAATTTAGTCTCCCTCCATTCCTTGCGTGAGTTTTCCTAGGCTCTGGGATAGGACTTTGTGGTGGGCCCTCCTAATTTGAACTTGACCCTTTTAAACTTATTTCTTTTTACTTGTCCCCCTCATTAAATTTTGAAATTCTTGTGGTCTTGTCATGACATGGGTTCTCACCCACTTGGCACGTGGGACCCATGATGGGATAAGGCTAGGTAGCTTAGTAGGGTAGAATGCTAGATTAGTAGGAATGGGTTAGTAGGTGATTAGGCTAGGTTAGGGAGTAGCTTAGCTTTTAGGATTTTGTTTTGGCTTTGTTTTCTATTTCATTTTAATTAATAAATACAAATTGTATTAGGTAACTTGTTTCATTGTTATGAACTTATTATTAATTAAAAGATTCATTGATAATGTAATTGGATTTAGTTATTGTTAAATCAATTAGTTATTAAGAGGAGAGAACATAATGTTAATATGTTAGACTCGTTAATTAATTGATTGGTTAGTAAGTAATAGGATTGGTGAATTGTTAGATTAGGATATATTTGAGTATGACATTAGCCTTTTAGATGATAATTATAGTGTTAGTCATTAATTTCTATTTTGGTAATTAATGAAATAGATTATTAGCTAGTGGTATTAATGTTCAGACCTAAATAGGAATGAATCAAATTATTAAATTAGTAGTATTATCGGTTATATGTACAAACACCTCTAGCATTGAAACTTCTTGATAAGCTAATAGTCAATTTAATTAAAGTTTAATTAGCTAATGGGATCTTCAACATTAGTTAGATGAAGGTCTAAACGAGTTAGACTTATCTTCGATAGATCCACTTAATGTTATAGTTCATTGTGTGCAATTTCTAAATGATTAACACAAGAGTATAAATAGTAAATTATTGGCTAAGTTAAATTTTTCACATGTCAATGAAGAATGGTGTTATGAACTATCGAATTGTTTGGTATGAAATTGGAAGAATGACTAATACACCTTTAACATAAGTTCTTATTGGAAACTATATACTTTAGGGTCCCCGCCTTTTGAAATCCGACTCTTACAACATTAGTTATAAACTTGATCCTAGATTGCACCCAACATAACTAATGTCAACTTACACTCAACCGTTGAACGACACTCTGTAACATTTCACTTTAGAAAAAAAAATTTGTTACGTTTTTGGTTGATTAATTTTTTGGGCATGACAGTTGGAATAGTTGCTAGATTTTTTGCAAATGCTAGAGAGTCAACCATGGTTGCTACAAAGAGAATCTTAAGATACCTAAAGAAAACTAAAGATTATGAACTGTGGTATCCTAAGGAAGGCAAGTTTGAACTAAAGGTATACACTGATGCTAATTGGGCTAGAAATGTGGATGATAGAAAAAGTACCACCGGAGGAGCATTCTTCTTTGGTGAAAGACTTGTTACATGGACAAGTAAGAAACATGCTTGCATTTCTCACTCTATAGCTGAAGCAGAGTATGTTGTTGCTGCTACTAACTATTCAAATATTGCATATATAAAGCAAGTGTTAGAAGGTATGAATGGGGTAATCACTGAGCCGGTGATTATATATTGTGATAACACTAGTGCTATTAATATTTTAAAGAATTCGGTGATGCATTCTAAAACAAAGCATATATCAATTAAGTATCACTACTTAAGGGAACAAGTACAGGAGAAGCAAGAGAAGCTAGAATTTGTTACATCAAAAGAACAACTTGCTGACATATTTACAAAGCCTCTAACAAAGGATACATATGAATACTTAAGGACTAGACTTGGGGTCCGCCCCCTGTCTACCGATCACTAAGGTGATCTGGAGGTTGCATCAACCTAATCTTATTAGAATATCATACGTGTTGATGCAGAAGAGTTCACACTTTGGATTTCTATCTAAAGTTGTGAAAGGTTGAAGTACTGGAATAGATTTGTATAATAGTATACAGAGTTACAAAGAGTTGCATGGCTACTACAGAGTTGTATGTTTGTATTTCTCTTTGGCATTGTTGTCAAAGGGAGAGAGATCAATATGAAGAATATGAAGCCAAAGACAAGGGAGAGAGATATAGAAAAGGGAGAGTATTGAAGATCGGTTACTAAGAACAAAAGAAAACCTGCGAGCTGAAAAGATCATATCTGTAGAACTTAGTCTACACTTGTAAATGATTTTATGTAACCTAGTGATTAAACATATTAAGCTAGGGAGAGCTTCTACCATTACAACATTTGTTGACAGAGCTGTAGAATACATGTTTGATATGTGTATGACATATTTCATATTGCTTGTGTTGCCATCAATGCCAAAGGGAGAGATTGATGAACTACAACTGATTTGAATACATTGTATAACTTGAAGATATGTGATTTAAGATTATTGAGTTGCTGATTAGATATGTAAGATGATTAAATCAGTAATATGTTGTCATTGATGTCAACTAGTTTTGACAGTACTTATCTTGTAAGTTACTATACCCAAACATCTGTAGAAAGAAGAAGAAAAGAGATGAAGAACAGACATATCTACATGAGGAAGATGGATATGACAGATAAGGATAAGGAACACATTGGGTAACTTATGGATGAGTCTATGACCTTATGTTATTGACTTGATTATGTTGCATTCATCTATGATGAAGGATAAGAGAAAAATGCACAAAGAAGTGTTGTCGGTTAAAGAACCATTTCAGTATACACCGACGCAATGTAGTGTATACTGAGCACAGTATAAACTGAGCATATTTTCACTGACACATTTCTTTGTTAACTGAGTAGAAGAAAAGAACTAAATGACTAGTTTAGCTACTGGAAGTTGATGAGCTATAAAGTATCTCTAAATCAAAGATGAAGATAATGTTTGTTACAAAGATCGATGAGTAACATAATTTGAAGAAGATCTAATGGATTGAAACAAAACATGTTACTGACACATCATCCGAGGAAGGTTTAAGTGGCAAAATCAACAAAGGAGATTAAGCGGCAAAATCTAATGGATGGAATTAAAATGGTTTACTCGTCTATTTAAGAGACTAGGATTTCACAATGAAATCATGCCGGAAGGAGACTGCAGAGATATTGTGTGAACAAACTTCATGCATGCCTGATCAGACTAGTTAAGGAGAACTGAACTGCAGAGGTTACCAAGTGTCAGAAAGCTATTACTAAGCGATAGTAAGTTACTGAATATTGATTGAAATAGAATTGATATATTGATCAGAGGATTTGAATGAGCTTAACATAGATCTGATAATCTGTAATTGAAGTTGTGTTGTGATCAGATCAACCGTTGTTACATTTTAACCATTGTAAATAGATAAATCTCTTAATAGAGTGGACTAGAAAGTCTTGTAATGTCATTCATAGAGTGTACATTTGTTATCCTGTCAACCCCATATTGAATGCTGGTTGGATGATAACGGTTGGTCTAAAATCCTCTAACAAGGTTACACCTCATAGTGTGTTTGTAACTTTTAACAGGGTTGGGTCTTCACCGACCTCACTTCAGAAGAGTGAACAATTTTTGGGTTGCCAGTCCCAGGTGGTTTTTCCCTTCATAGGGTTTCCACGTTAAATCTCTTATGTTATGTGTTGATTGTGATGATTGTTTGTTGTCATACTTTACATGTTGCATATTGGATTTGATCGGTAATCACTATATTTTATTAACTGGTAATCGGTAAAAGCACAAACATAATACTATTTTAGTTTACCAAGCTACAAAAGTTTTAGTAAATTGTTTTTGGTTATACATTTTATGATTGGGATTGTGGATAAATTATTCCCCCCCCCCCTCTTAGTTATTCTAACACACTCTTCACATCATTTGACTCACTCCTTTATACATGATACAAATGATTTATTAGGTCGGCACCAATTAGGACTTTCCTAATAAAAATGATTTACATAAACTCTTGTCAAGATACACACAGGATCTTGGACAAGTAAATAAAAAACATCAGTTGAGCAACATACTCCATAATCCATAACTTATCTTCAGACAAGGTAGAACACACCACATCTCATAGGTCGACACCAAATAAGACTTCACAAGGTCACACGCTACAACTGACATCACTAGGATCATTGCAACCTCATGTCCATGTAGGATGAAGTGCCATGTGGCTTCTTCCACATCCTAATCTCAACAAACATAACTCTATCTCGTATACATGTTATACTCAAAATTACAATAACCATTTCACTATTTTCCTCTACATTGTCCTGCAACTTGTCCACACTATTTTCATTATAACTAAATATAATCAACTAATTACATTATGTAATTATAGAAAACCATTCTAAACACTGTACCATACAAAAATACAAGCTTGTAGACTCAGAGATGCAACAAAGATCATTTCATTCCTTCTGCACTCTTTCTTGCACTTAGTGAAACATTTTTCTCAATATCTTCTTCACCAGTTTTGTGATTCTTCACAATCATTTGTTGACATCAATGACAACACATGAATGTAAGAAACATTCCTAAAAATATCCCTCTTTGGCATTAATGACAACATATGATGAAAAACTATTAATCCAAAAATCTTATACAACCTTCTCTATGTCTTCACTTTGCTCCCATTAATATAGTAGGGTTTTTCACATATCACTTCCCATTTGACATCAATGGAAAAGAGTGTTAGATATCCTTTACATATCTCTCTAAGCTTCTCCTTCTCCTCTCTTACAAATATTCACTCTTAGGTGCTCAATCACCTAGATAAGTTCTTGTTAAGTCCTGTGATCACTCCCTCCGAGGAGTGTATCCAAGCATCAAGTCCAGTGAAGAATATAGCTCTGATAGTTACTAGAATGATGCATTATTGCATCATCTAGTTCTTTCAAGGAGGGGTTTTCACCCCAAACATATCTCTAAGATACTCAAAGATATCTTTTGGTAAAGGTTTAGTGAATATCTTTGCTAATTTCTCATTTTTACTAACATACTCAACTCTGAATTCCTTTTTTGCAACTTTCTCTCTCAAATAATGGTACTTGATTGAGTTATGTTTTATTTTTGAGTTCATAACATGATTCTTTGACATATTGATTGTGTGTGTATTGTCACAATGAATCACAATTGGTTCTTCAAAGTTTATTACAATATTGTTCAGCATCTCTTTCATCCAAATAACCTATGAACAATTTAAAACTGCTACCACATATTCTAATTCATCAGTAGATTGAGCAACACAATCCTGCTTCTTTCTTAACCAAGAGGCTAACCTCTTCTCATGGAAGAATACACCACTACTGGTACTATTTCTATCATTAATACATCCTTCCCAATCTCCACCAGTGCATTCATTGAGGGTAAAGTCATCTGGCTTATCATACCATACCCCAAATTCTAATGTACCTTTCAAATACCTTTAAATATCCTTTAACTGTAATATAGTGAGTCTCTTTTGGATCTTCTTGAAACCTCGCAACAATTCCAACCACATTTTCAATATCTGGTCTAGTATGTGTTAAATACTATAATCCTCCAATCATGGATCTATAATTTGTTTGATAGACACTTTGAGTTTCATTAGTTGTAGTAAGCTTGCATCCAATAATTATAGGTGTTCCAATAGGTTCACAATCTTACATGCAAAAAAATTTTAGTAACTCTTTGAGATACTTGGTTTGAGAAATGAAAATTCCATGTTTACTTTGTATAATTTACAAACCAAGAAATAACTTCATTTCACCAATGATAGACATTTCAAATTCATCTTTCATTTCTTCAGAAAATTTATTCCTCATTGCATCATTTCCCCCAAATATAATATCATCCCCAAATACTTGTATGATCAAGATTCCATCCTTACTAGTTCTCAAATATAAATTACTATTTGCACTACCTTTTTTGAAACCAAGATGTAATAAATACTTGTCAAGTCATTCATACCAAGCTCTAGGAGCTTGCTTGAGTCTATACAGAGCCTTTTTTAACTTGCAAACCATGTCTATGTCATTTGTCAAGGGAAAACCATTAGGTTGCTCAATGTAGACCTCTTCTTCTAGATCACTATTCAAGAATTAAGATTTCACATCCATCTGGTACACTTTAAAGTCCTTATGGGAAACAAATGCAAGAAATAGTCTCACTGCCTCCAACCTAGCCATAGGTGCAAAGGTTTCTTCAAAGTCTATTCCTTCTTGTTACGAGTAGCATTTACAAACCAATCTTTCTTTTTTCTTTATGACTATTCCCTCTTCGTTCATTTTATTTCTGAATACCCATTTAGTTCCAATAACATTCTTTCTTTTAGGTCTAGAAACTAGTTCTTAAGTTTTATTCTTTATTATCTGATCCAGTTCTTCTTTCATTGCATTAGCCCATGATTCATCTTTGTAGGCCTCATCAATAGTTCTAGGTTCCATTTGTGAAATCAAACATAATTCCTCTCTATCCTTAGACTTAGTTAACATGCCTCTATTCCTATCACCAATAATATGATCTTCACGATGATTTCTTGGTACATACCTTGGAGTTTTATGAGCATCAAATTATTCACTTTCACATATTTTCCTGTTATTTTTAAATCCAACCATCTCTTTTGCTTCAATAGTATTTTCTAAGTTTTGATCACAAATTCTTTCTTGAACTTGAAAATTCTCATAAATTCTTAAATTAATACTCTGAACCATCTTTCTCAATCTCAAATTGAAACAACTATAAGCTTTACATTTGGAAGAATAACCAATTAAGATGGCTTCATCACTTCTTGAATCAAACTTGTCTCATCATCTCTTTTGATAAAACATTTTCTACCAAAGATTTTGAAATAGTTTACAATAGGAGCATAGTCAAACCAAAGTTCATAAGGTGTTTTAGTATTACCTTCCTTGATCTGAACTCTACTCAAAGTGTAAAATGTAATATTGACTACTTCACTCCAATGCATATGCAATACATTTCCTTCAATCATCATTATTCTAGTAGTATGCAATATAGTTATGTTCCTTCTTTCTCAAATCTCATTCTGTTGTGGAATCCTAAGAGCATAAGTTTGCCTACATATACCATATTCTTCATAGTATTAATTAAATGCAATAGATGTAAACTCTCCTCCTCTATTTGACCTCAAACATCTTATCTTCAGACTTGATTCAATCTCTACTTTTTCCTTGGAGATTGAACTTGTCAAATGCTTCTAATTTTTCTTTAAGAAAAGAAACCCACATCATTCTAGAATGATCATCAACAAATAGTATGAAATAAATTTCACCATAAGAGTATCCAATCCTTGTAGGAACACATATTTTTATGTACCAACTATAATTGATAACCCTTATCCATAAGTTTTCCAACACTCAATAGGTTATGATTAAGTCCATCAGCAAGAAATACATTATTAGTGTTAGTTTTTCCATCCAAAGAAATAGATCCAACTCCAATAATCAGTTTAAGAGTATTATCACCAAATTTGACAACTCCACCATCATACATCTTAAGCTGAACAAACCTATCTTTATCACTATTCATGTGATGTGAGCATCAACTATCAATGATCCATTCAAGTTTCTTTTCAACATGTGATACTAAGGATTTTTCTTCATGAATAGGCTCATTATCCTTTATGGCTACAAAACCAATCTCATATACTATTGAATCATCATTGAAAACAATTTCACTAGCATAATAGCATTCCTCATCATAGAAATTTGGCCTAGTGAACTTAGGTTTGTACTCAAAGACCCTTGTAGGATATCTAGATGCAAAGTGACCAATTTTATTGCAAAAGAAGCATTTTAAAGGCAATTTTCCTTAAAATTTACCCTTACCACTTTTATCCTTTCTTGCAATCAGAGAAACAAGTTCATCCATCTTCCTTTTTTCCTCATCAATTTCCATTAGATCATATCCATATTCTCCAATATTAGGATATTTATTGACCCTACTAGTGCTCGCAAGGCTTGATGAGGTCTTTTTGTCATTATAAATAGTTTCCTTGAATGCAATTTCTATCTTAGGTATTGAATCCTATAATTTTGTCACCTCAAAGGTAGTTAACTTAACTATCAACATCTCTCTATTGAATCCCTAAGTCAATGGAATGATCTCCTCAATCACCTGCACTTTGGTCTTGTAAATAGTTTTCAAAGATCTCATAATCTTTGTGATGACCTCTTCTTCAGTATAAGTTCCTCTTGAATTTATGATCCCTACAACAACTTTTGAAACCCTCTAGACATAAGCTCTGATATTTTCCTCTTCTCGTATTTTTTAGATTTTCCATCTTCATCTTCCAGTTTTGTAACTTCACCTACTTGGTGTTATTGTCTCCTCCATACAATGCTTCCTATCTTCCCCACATTTCATGAGCTAAATCAAGATCCTTAACTTCAATAAATTCTACTTCAGATAGTGTGCTTATCAAAGCTTCCCTTGCAACCATATTGTAGGAAAAAATATTATTTTCATCATCAGTAGTATTAGGCAGATCACTTTTTGCAACAATATTTTCCTTGTTCTTCATAATCATCCAATAATCAATTCCTAGGTAGAACAAATGTTCCCTCATCTTGTTCTTCCAGTTGTCAATTTTTTAGCATCAAATCTAGGACCTTCCTTCTTGTAATAAGCATCTTATGTCACCTCAAGCGGTCAAGCTTTCTTTTTGAGAACCAATAGCTCTGATACCAATTGTTGGATACAATTAAGCAGGGGGGGGGGGGGGGAGGGGGGGTGAATCAGTTGTATTTCATTAATATAAAACTTTATATTTTCAAATCAAAACAATAATTGCAAATATGAAACCTCAAAAGTAATACAGATCAGAACACCAAGAATTATTTTCAAGGAAACCCTGTTATGGGAGAAACTCTGGTGGGGATGAAACCCATAAATTGTTAGAATAACTGAGAGGGGGGTGAATTAGTTATCCACAGTCCCAATCACAAAATGTATATCTAAAAACAATTTACTAAAACTTCTGCAGCTCGGTAAACTAAAATAGTATTTTGTCTGTGCTTTTACTGATTACCAGTTAATAAAATATAATGATTACCGATCAAATCCAATCTATAACATGCAAAGTATGATAACAAACAATCATCACAATCAACACATAACACAAGAGACTTAATGTGGAAACCCTGTGAAGGGAAAAACCACCTAGGACCGGCAACCCAAAAATTGTTCACTCTTCTGAAGTGAGGTTGGTGAAGACCCAACCTTGTTAAAGGTTACAAACACACTGTGAGGTGTGACCTTGTTAGAGGATTTTAGACCAACTGTTATCATCCAACCAAAATTCACTATGGGGTTGACAGGATAACAAATGTAGACTCTATGAATGACATTACAAGACTTTCTAGTCTACTCTATTAAGAGATTTCTCTGTTTACAATGGTTAAAATGTAATAGCAGTTGATCTGATTACAATACAACTTCAATTGTAGATTATCAAATCTATGTTAAGCTCATTCAAATCCGCTGATCAATATTTCAATTCTATTTCAATCAATATTCAGTAACTTACTGTCGCTCGGTAATAGCTTTCTTACGCTCAGTAATCTCTGCAGTTCGGTTCTCCTTAACTAGTCTGATCAGGCATGCATGAAGCTTGTTCACGCGATGTCTTCTACAGTCTCCTTCTTTTGGCATGATTTCATCATGAAATCCTAGTCTCTTAAATAGATGAGTAAACCGTTTTAATTCCATCCATCATATTTTGCCGCTTAATCTCTTTTGTTGATTTTGCCGCTTAAACCTTCCTCAGCTGATGTGTCAGTAACACATTTTGTTTCAATCCCTTAGATCTTCTTTGAATTATGTTAGCTGTCAATCTTCTTAACAAACATTATCTTCATCTCTGATTTTGAGGTACTTTACAGCTCATCAACTTCCATAGGCTAAACTAGTCATTTAGTTCTTTTCTTCTATTTAGTTAACAAAGAAATGTGTCGGTGAACACAGGCTTGGTTTGTACTGTGATTGGTATACACTACACTACGTCACTGTATACTAAAATGGTTCTTTATTCGACAACATTGCTTTGTGCATTTTTCTCTATCCTTCATCATAAATGAATGCAACATAATCAAGTCAATAACATAAGGTCACAAACTCATCCATAAGTTACCCAATGTGTTCCTTATCCTTATCTGTCATATCCATTTTTCTCATATAGATATATTCTATTCTTCATCTCTTTTCTTATTCTTCTACAGATGTTTGGGTATAGTAACTTACAAGATAAGTACTATAAAAAATAGTTGACATCAATGACAACATATTACTGATTTAACCATCTTACATATCTAATCAATAACTTAGTGATATTAAATCATAGATCTTCAAGTTATACAATGTATTCAAATCAGTTGTAGTTCATCAATCTCTCCCTTTGGCATTGATGGCAACACAAGCAATATGAAATATGCCATACACATACCAAATATGTATTCTACAACTCTATCAACAAATGTTGTAATGGTACAAGCTCTCCCTAGCTTAATATGTTTAATCACTATGTTACATAAAAGTATTTGCAAGTGCAAATTGACTTCTACAAATATGATCTTTTCAGCTTGCAGGTTTTCTTTTGTTCTTAGTAACTAGTCTTCAATACTCTCCCTTTTTTGTATCTCTCTCACTTTGTCTTTGGCCTCATATTCTTCATATTGATCTCTCTCACTTTGACAACAATGCCAAAGAACAACACAAACATACAGCTCTGTAGTAGCCATGTAACTCTTTGTTGTCCAGTGCATTCTCTGTATCTCAGTATACTGTTATGCAAATCTATTCTAGTACTTCAATGTTTCACAACCTCAAATAGAAATCCAAAGTGTGAACTCTTCTGCATCAACATGTATGATCTTCTGATATGATTAGGCTGATGTAACCTCCATATCACCTTAGTGACCGATAGATAGGGGCGAACCCCAAGTCTAGTCCTCAAGTATTCATATGTATCCTTTGGTAGAGGCTTTGTAAATATGTCAGCAAGTTGTTCTTTTGATGTAACAAACTCTAGCTTAACTTGCTTCTCCTGCACTTGTTCCCTTAAGTAGTGATACTTAATTGATATATGCTTTGTTTTAGAGTGCATCACTAGATTCTTTGAAATATTAATAGCACTAGTGTTATCACAATATATAATCACCGGCTCAGTGATTACCTCATTCATTCCTTCTATCACTTTCTTGATATATGCTATATTTGAATAGTTAGTAGCAACAACAACATACTCTGCTTTAGCTGTAGACTGAGAAATGCAATCATGTTTCTTACTTGTCCATGTAACAAGTCTTTCACCAAAGAAGAATGATCCTCTAGTGGTACTCTTTCTATCATCCACATTTACATCCCAATCAACATTGGTGCATACCTTCAATTCAAACTTGCCTTTCTTAGGATACCCGAGTCCATAATCTTTAGTTTTCTTTAGGTATCTTAAGATTCTCTTTGTAGCAACCATGTGTGACTCTCTAGGGTTTGCAAAAAATCCAGCAACTATTCCAACAACATGTGCTATATCAGGTCTACTATGAATTGCATACATTAACTTACCAATCATGGATCAGTAGAGTGTCTGATTTACGTCAGTAGTTCCATCTTCTTTAGTTAGTTTACATCCAATAGCCATTGATGTTCCCACAGGTTTAGCATCTTCCATGCCAAATGTCTTCAATACTTCCTTTATACATTTAGATTGTGTGATGAATATACCATCATTCTACTGATTCACTTGTAAGCCTAGAAAGAACTTAATCTCTCCAAACATAGACATTTCAAATTCACTTTTCATTTCATCAGCAAATGACTTACAAATTTTATCTTGTCCTCCAAATATTATGTCATCCACAGATATCTCAACAATCAAGATAGTATCATTAGAATTTCCTTTCATGTACAAATTATTGTTGTTGCTTGTTCTAACAAATCCAATACTTAGCAAATAGTTATGTAGCCTCTCATACCAGGCTCTCGGTGCTTGATTCAAACCATACAAAGATTTATGTAATCTACATACCATATCTTAGTTTTCTAGATCAATAAAACCTTCAGGTTGTTCTATGTAGAATTCTTCTTCAAGTATCCCATTCAGAAAAGCTGATTTGACATCCATTTGGTAAACTTTGAACTTTTTGTGTGCAACATATGCAAGTAACATTCTGGCTCCTTTCAATCTAGCAATAGGTGCAAATGTTTCACCATAATCTATTGCTTCCTCCTATGCATATCCCTTGCATACTAACTTAGTTTTGTTCCTTGTTACCTCTCCATTCTCATTAAGCTTGTTTATGAATAGCCACTTAGTATCGATAACATTCTTGTCCTCAGGTCTGGGTACTAAACTCCAAGTTTTGTTTTTCTCTATCTATTCTATTTCCTCTTTCATTGCATTAACCCATTCATCATTTTCTAATGCAACTTTTCAATTCTTCGGTTCATAATCACAAACTAGACATGTACCTTGTCTTGCTTTACTCCTTGTTTGCATGCTAGCTTTTCTGTTTCCAATGATTTGTGTCTCAGGATGATGTCTTCTAAAAAATTTCACCAGTATTTGATCTCTTCTTTCTTGTTCATCTTGTGTAGGTTCATTTTCTTGCTCGGTGGGTACTTCCTACTCATCGATTTCTTTTTCCTATTCCTCGGTATTATTTTCGTGCGGACCGGTTGTCACTATCTGTGATGTCGGTAGGTCCTCTGGTTGTTCAATGTAACTGAATCTACCGTAGTCTTCCAGTTCCTTTGTGCTTTCCTCTGCACTCTTATCATCAAACTGATCAACTCAAAAATTAGTACTTTCAATCATTTTATTAGTTACTTTGTTAAGACACTTGTATGCTTTAATTTTAGTGGAATATCCTAGAAATATCCCTTCATCACCTTTTGAGTCAAACTTCCCATTTCTTTCATCTTTTAGAATAAAGCATTTACTTCCAAAAATCCTGAAATAACTTACAGTGGGTTTGTGACCAAACCATAACTCATAGGGTGTCTTATTAGTGTCCTTCCTCAGTTGTACTTGGTTCAGAACATAAATAGTTGTGCGGACAGCTTCCCTCTAGTATGTTTGAGAAACATTGTTTTGTAACATCTGTGTCCTTGCATAGTCAACGATTGACCTATTCCTCATTTTAGCTATTCCATTTTGTTGTGGTGTCCTTGATGCAGAAACCCATCTTTTAATACCATGCTCATTACAAAAGCTAGTAAATTTATCAAAAATAAATTCACCACCTCGGTCAGATCTTAAACATTTCAATTCTTTACCAGTCTCTTTCTCAACTTTTTCTTTATACCACTTGAACATCTTAAATGCCTCTGATTTTTCTTCAAGAACATGACTATCATTAATCTAGTATAATCATCAACAAAAAGAATAAAATATCTGTCTCCATAGTAACTTTGAGTTCTCATAGGACCACATAGGTCAGTATGCACTAACTCAAGTAATTTCTTTGTTGAATAATCTTTTCTTTTGAAACTAGATTTTGTCATATTACCTTTCTAACATTCATGAAACTTAACATGATCAGGGTTAGATAAGTTAGGTAGACCTCTAACCTTTTTCTTTTTATTGATCTTAATCATGTTATCAAAATTCACATGACATAACCTCTTATGCCACAATCATGCATCTTCATCTTTCATCATTAAACAAGAAGACTGATCATTAGCAAGATAAAAAAAATTACCTCTCGACTATGTTCTAGATCCAATAAGTCTTCCTCCATCATCATATATCTTTTCTTTCTTACTCTCAGAAGCAAATCAGTGGCTTGAATTGTTCAGCTATGCCACACTTAGAAAATTATAGTTTAGAGCTTTTACCCAATAAGCATTATCACATCTAATTTTATTATTTATCATCAGGGATCCTTTTCCTCTAACCATACAGGGTGCACCATTACCCATTCTAACAGATCCTCCATTATGTTCTTCAAGATGATCAAATTTCTCTTCATCACTAGGCATGTGATGTGTACAACCACTATTTATGATCCATGTATCATTCTTATTAACCTTAGAGATAAGTGTTGTCTCTACATACCTCTCATCTTCTTCTGAGTCATCGTTCATTGCAACAAATACTACCTCCACATCTTCATCAGTGTCAGTATCAGTGAAATCTTCATCTGCAATGTAGCACACCTTGCCTTTATCATTACTGTCTTGGTTGTCTCTGTTGTAGTGTCGATAACTTTTGTTGCCTCTTCTCCCATAGCTTCCTTCACTAGATCGGTCTTTGTTTTTGTCATCATCTTTCATGTGTGGACATCTAGCAACAATATGACCAACCTCTTTACAGTTAAAGCATGCTAAAGGTAATTTACCTCTATACCTTCCTTACCTTTAGGTAACCTTCTAGCCATACGAGCTTCAAGTTCATCAAGCTCATCATCAATATTGCTATCACTATCATCATTTTTATTTTTGCTACTAGACTTACCAATCTTCAAAGAAGACATAAAAGAAAATTCAATAGACAGTACAATATTATTATCAAAGTTATTTCATTCAAAGGTTGTAAGATTACCAATCAGATTGTCAAGAGTAAGGTTGTTACCAGATGTAGACCTTGTTTCATGATTTGTGGATATTCTGATTGCATAAACTGACAATAAGGTTTTGAGAACTTTGCTTACCACTATCTCTTCATCAATAACACCATCAAATGCTCTAATAGCATGTACTACCTCTTTTAGTCTATTTGTATACTACATAATATTTTCACCTTCCTTCATCTTCATATCATCGAATCTTCCCCTTAAGCTTTCAGCTCTGGCTCTTTTGACATTCACATCACCACTATAAACTTGAGCAAGTTTATCCCACATGCCTTTAGTAGTAGTGCAATTTTTAATATCTTCAAATTCAGCACCGGTACAGGCAGCAACAATCTCCATCATAGTAACATTATGTTCATACCTTTCTCTCAGTTGATCAAGGGTCAAGGGACCAGTGGGCGGTGCAATGTAGCCATTCTCCATTAGTGTCAAGGCAGAATTCCCAATTCTAGATACATGAAGCTTCATTCAGTTTTGCCATACTGTGAAGTTATCTTTTTTTAGCTTTGGCACTTCCCTCTTATACATTTTGAGATCTTTGTGTTGAAGTTCTTAAAAATTTGTTCCAAGCAACCACCGTTCTGATACCAATTGTTAGAATAACTGAGAGGGGGTGAATCAGTTATCCACTGTCCCAATCACAAAATGTATATCGAAAAATAATTTACTAAAACTTCTGCAGCTCGGTAAACTAAAATAGTATTATTTCTGTGCTTTTACCAATTACCAGTTAATAACATATAATGATTATCGATCAAATCCAATATACAACATGCAAAGTATGATAACAAACAATCATCACAATCAACACATAACACAAGAGATTTAACGTGGAAACCCTATGAAGGGAAAAACCACCTGGGACTAGCAACCCAAAAATTGTTCACTCTTCTAAAGTGAGGTCGGTGAAGACCCAACCCTATTAAAGGTTACAAACACACTGTGAGGTGTGACCTTGTTAGAAGATTTTAGACCAACCGTTATCATCCAACCAACATTCACTATGGGGTTGACAGGATAACAAATGTACACTCTATGAATGACATTACAAGAGTTTCTAGTCCACTCTGTTAAGAGATTTCTCTATTTACAATGGTTAAAATGTAGCAGCAGTTGATCTAATTACAACACAACTTCAATTGTAGATGATCAGATCTATGTTAAGCTCATTCAAATCCTCTGATCAATATTTCAATTTTGTTTCAATCAATATTTAGTAACTTACTGTCACTCAGTAATAGCTTTTTGATGCTTGGTAATCTCTATAGTTTGGTTCTCCTTAACTAGTCTGATCAGGCATGCATAAAGCTTGTTCACGCAATACCTTCTATAGTCTCCTTCCAGCATGATTTCATCATGAAATCCCAGTCTCTTAACAAGACGAGTAAACCATTTTAATTCCATCCATCAGATTTTGCCGCTTAATCTCTTTTGTTGATTTTGCCGCTTAAACCTTCCTCGGTTGATGTGTCAGTAACACATTTTGTTTCAATCCCTTAGATCTTCTTTGAATTATGTTAGCCGTCGATCTTCATAACAAACATTATCTTCATCTCTGATTTTGAGGTACTTTACAGCTCATCAACTTTGATTGGCTAAACTAGTCATTTAGTTCTTTTCTTATGTTTGGTTAACAAAGAAATGTGTCATTGAACACAGGCTCAGTTTGTACTGTGATCAATATACACTACACTACATCGGTGTATACTGAAATGGTTCTTTAACCAACAACACTGCTTTTTGCATTTTTTTCTATCCTTCATCATAGATGAATGCAACATAATCAAGTCAATAACATAAGGTCATAGACTCATCCATTAGTTACCCAATGTGTTCCTTATCCTTATCTGTCATATCCATCTTTCTCATGTAGATATATTCTATTCTTCATCTCTTTTCTTCTTCTTCTACAGATGTTTGGGTATAGTAACTTACAAGATAAGTACTATCAAAACTAGTTGACATCAATGACAACATATTACTGATTTAACCATCTTACATATCTAATCAGCAACTCAGTGATCTTAAATCACAGATCTTCAAGTTATACAATTTATTCAAATCAGTTGTAGTTCATCACAAATAATGTACTAGTAATAAAGTATCTTAGTTACAAGATCTTTCCCTATTAGGAGAAGATAAACACAACTAGTACAAAGTCCCTGTTAAAAGACAAACTCCTTTCTTAAAGTCAACATACTTGTTAGGAGTTGATAGGATGATTCTTTCTTTGCTCAAAGAAAATTTCCTAATGTTAAGGTTAAATCTACTTTCTGAAGGTTAAACCTACCCTCTGGAATCAGTTTCCAAATGAGAGTATATAAATATAGTGATTATAGATAATGAATTGACTAACTATTAATCTCCAAGGCATGTTGTCTATTAGTGTCAAATAATTAGTCATTATCAAGGTAGAGTTGGTCGGTCATCACTGTGACCAAGCCATCCTACTATGGTCGAGTAATGTATGGACTTGTATTTTTCATATGTACCAAGCAGTACTTACTATTGAGAAAGTTAGTGGTCACCGAGAATCCCAGTAGTTACCAAGCAGTATGAATACCGAGTTGTATAGAACAATCAATGTGGAGTGTTAGTATATGGAGAACAATTTTGATCGAGCACCAAAAACTTCATATGCTAAGTAAACCAGTTTTGATATATGTGTTTGGAATGACACAAACACCTAGGTAAACTATTTTGGCTGACTTCTATGCATGTTTTAATGATTGTTGAGATAATTAAGGAGTTGATTATGCATTATGATTTCAATTATTAATCCCTATGCAAGCAATGTAACCAATCAAAAAAAGGGAATGTATAAGAGGCATAAGTGATGAATCTAGATCATTGATATTGATCTAGAAGCTTGATTACTTGTTTATGTAAGGTGACATCCAAACCCTAATAAGTAGTATTAGGAGATCTCACATTTATGTGGATAGAAGCAATGTTTTTGAATGTTAGAAGTTGAGATCAAGCAAAGTGACTGAGAAAAATAGTGAAGGACAAAATAGAGTTATATTTTATTTTGAGATCAGATAAGAATTGGAAAGAGGAGATCATTTATCAATATTTGAAGTGCAAATCAAAGGATCAGGTATTGATATGTTCTAGCAAGTGAATCAGGGTAAATCTATTAATAGAGTGGTCCTAACAGACATTTGTAAATCTCCTAACATAGTGCTTACTTAGTTGTAAGTTTAAATCCTTTAATCAAGGTAGATTGTATAAGTTTGAAAGCTCTTAGCAGGAAACACCCCTCACAGGGTAGATCACCATAAGTGATCAAATTTTTTTAGCCCTAACAGGCAAACTTTATTGCTACAATAGTGAAGATTTGTGGGTGTCATCCCCACCCCAGTTTTACCTCTCAAGGGTTTTTGGGTTACCAAAATCTTTGTGTTATGTGTTTCATTTTCATGGATATGGTTAACAGTTAGATCTATTTTAGTATTGAAGTTTATGTTTATGCCATTTATGATATACATGTTGAATTTGTGTCAAAGAGTAAAAGTTTTATGGATAACTGATTCACCCCCCCTCTCAGTATCTTACTTTTCCAATAAGACTTCCAACAATTGGTATTAGAGAAAAGTTATCTTAGAAGAAGTCTAACCACTTGAGAGTTAAGATCTTGGAGATGGAGGCTTATAAGTTGGGAAAGATCATAGAGAATCAGAAGATTGACATCCATCTTGTATTACACTAGCTTGAGACAGTGAGAGAGACATTGAAGAAATCCTTAAAGAGAAGGAAAGAATTGGCAATCCAATTGAATGACACTCAATATCAAGAAGAAGACACTAAAGGTCTATTTGATAATGGAAATTAGAGTGAAAGTGATGCAGAAATAGAATATCTATAGGAGAGAAACAATTCATTGAATGAAGAAGTCATAAATTTGAAGAGAGAATAGGAAATCCAATTAGTAAGACTATGTGAAGTGATTGAACAAAAAAAACAAAGTTGAGGAAGACAAGACAATGGCATAAGAAGATAAGAGACAAATGGCCACTAGACTTGATGAAATGACATGTGATGTGCAGAGGCTTAAAAATAATCAATTGGACATGGTAAATCAATTGCTACTTGTAAATCAAGAGTTAAACATGAAAGACATGAAAATTACAAATATGAGATCATTAAACAATCAACTGAAAATGAGTTAAGATTTGAAAGGGAACTCAATGAGAGGATGAACAAACCTAATGAAGCTATGATATATTTTAAGGAACTGATGAGATCACCAAGAAGGTCTAGTGACACCTCTAGACTAGGCTATACCGAGCACCTATCATCCACTGAAGAAGGATAATCATCAAAGAGTGGAAAATAAAGGAATGCAAAGCCAAAGAATAACAAACCTACATGTCATCACTATGGGAATCAAGGATACAAAAAAAACATTTACAGAAGCAAGAATGGTAAGTCAAATACTAAGCCTAAATTAAATGGATATTGCTTTAACTGTAAAAAGAATGGACATCAGGCACATGAATGCAGGTCAAAGTCTAGAAATACACCTACTGTGCCTAGATTTCAAGGACATTGTTACAATTGTTAGAAATATGGTCATAGAGCACAAAAATGTAGATCCAATGCAAAAACAAAGTGGACATCCAAGAAGCAAGGTAATGCACCTAGGAAAGGTAACACATTCAATTGGGATTACAATACATTGTATAGTTGTCATTATTGTGGAGAATATGGTCATATTATGGAAAACTATATAAGGACACACTTTAGAGGTAAATCCAAGAGTTGGATGAATGAAAGTTTGGTCTGTTATAACTGTCACAAGATTGATCACTTAAAAAGAGACTATAGGACCAGAGCACCAACACTGAGTAATTAACAAAGAAAAGGTGAAGAGATTATTGATCAGATAAAGAACCAAATGAATTAGACATGGAGAAAGAAAGAAATAAATAGTAGTGGAACTAATGAACCTAAGATTACCCAATCCAATGGATCAGGTAATCAGACTACTTCTAACTAAGAAAAGAAGGTATGTAAGGAATTATATTTTCAAATGCTATATTTTACACCAGTTCATGAAATTAGATGTGCTAAAGTTTATATCTGCATAAGTAAAGATGCATTAGGACATATTTGAGGCAAGTACCAAGAAAAGAGTTATTATGCACAATTGGTTCCTAGCATCAGTATTTATGTCAGTAGTGACCGAGTCACTTAGTATGTGTTGAGCTCTCATAATGACCAATTTGATATATTGACTAAGTTAAGTGTGAAAATATCAGTAATGACAAAGTCATGGTTGTGACCGAGTGATGGAGTATGGAAATGAGTTAAGCAAGCCATCATGCAATGACTGAGACAATTATATTACTCTCACCAGTGTATGAATCATTTATTGAATACATAATTCGACCATTTAAATCTATATAATGAAATTAAAAATTTATTTTCATTTCACCAAGCGAGTTGAGAATTTACAGAGAGATTCAAAGGCGATTGTGAGAGAAATTTGTGTGAAGTTTGTAAAGATTCAACAATGTGTCATTGACAAACATTGAGAAGTGTTGTTAAGACTAGTTATTACCAAGTTACACAAAATTAGTTCTACGAACCCTAAATTAAAGAAATGGCATCAAGTTTATCTACTGGAGTGAGGAAGCAAGGCAAGGAGGTATAGAATATTCAATTAGTTAGGAGTGATGCATGAAAACTACCAAATTTTTGAGCTATACCTAAGAATACGATGAAGGGAGATCTTTCAAGAGCCCTATCATCGATCCTGCCTAAAGTTTTGATGATCCATGATGTATGAGCATGCTATATGTATAAGATTAGTGAGATTGGAGATTATGAGATGAGGGAGGCATACAAAAAATTGTGTGAAAATGGAGTGTTGAAGGAATAACAACAACACATTTTCGACAAAGGGTTAGTTCATGCCCTAGACTTCCCTCACAATTTCAAAATGGAATGGATCAAGATTGTTTTGAGGAGAATTCACGACATGCAACTATGGTTGGAGAATGGACCAGTCAAGATCACCAAGGAGATCATACACTGAGTCACTAGATACCCTATTCTTAATAGGAATAAAACTATGAGATGCCAAAGCAAGGAAGTGATTCAAGAAAACACTATGGAAGTGTGGAACAAGCGAGGAATGGCTATTTCCACAATCATTGATCTTGAGATTGACTTTGGAGTGAGGTTTGTGAGGGTAATTGTAGATGAGTTCTACCAGTCAAGAAATATGGATAGTGTTCCTTGCATTACAGTGGATCAGGCATGGAAAATAGTAAAGAAGGATCATACATATGATCTTGCTGAGTTGTAATTGACACAACTGGCCGAGAACTTGCCATCAATCAGGAAGGCAAAGAACTCAATGTGTAAATTCAGATCCCTGATAGTCTGTATATTTTTCTATGTATAAAATACTTTTCCTACTATAGGAGATGTTTTCTGGAGTTAGGACCGACTTGTGACACAACAAATTAGTGAATTTATTTAAAAATTAGGAGAAAAATTGGATAGTGTGTTGGAAAACTATTTTGTTGAGTTTAACAAGAAAATGAGGAAAAGAACCAAAATTATGGTATCATTAGTTGAGAAATTTTATGATGATGTATGTTTTCTTGTTGATACTGATCAAACATTTGTACAAGCTATTGTACCGAGGGTAGCATGGTTGACACTATTGTCCTATGAGGTAAATATAGATGAAACATTAGCAGCCATTACAACTTTACTTAAAGAGGAAATTGATAGTAAAGCTAAGATTTTTGGGAATTATGAGGAAGCTAAATCTAAGATAACAATGGGCTTAAAGTCTACAGCCTTAGAGAGGAAGAGAAACAAGTTAGCGAAAAACCTTGAGAAAATGTTAGGTCAAGGAGAAGAGGAGAATGCACCACTAGAAATAACAAAAGGTCAAAGTGAGGACCAATCTAGTGAGTTAGAAGAAAGTGAGGATGAGGAAGTAGATGCATAAAAGAAGGGAAAAGAAATAATGGTTTCCAAGCCTACTATGAAGAAGAACCTAAAAAAAAATCCTACTCCTCCTGCAACAACAAGACTAAGAACAAGGGCAGCTTCAACGACAACAACAATCGAGCCACAAAAGAAAACTCAAATAAAAAACATTGAAGGGGAGAGCTCAGGGAAAAGAAAACAAGTACAAACTAAGGTAGAGCTGAGCCACCCTAAGAAGAAACCAAGGAGAAAATTGGTACTACAAAAGGATGATGAAGATGAGGAAATGACATATATAGAGGACATCAATAAATTCAAGGTGGCCACACATAAGCATCCAACCAATGTGGATGAGATTTGCCAAAAAATCAAGAGTACCATAGGTTTGGTAGGATTTAAATCTATCAAATTTGAAAAATTGAGTAAAACTGATAAAATAAAGATAGAAGATGCAATGATAGAGATGTTGGGAACATTCAAGATGACACCATTAGAGATAGGGAATCTTATCCCTGATGAACTATTTAGTAAGATTGATGAGAGATGACAGTATGCCATTATGATAGAAAGATAGATAAGAGAAGGAACCCTAGTGCAAATAATACTTGAATTAACAACAAAGCAAAGAGAAAAATTCATGGAGAAATACAAAAATAGGTAGAGGAGAGTGAACAATAGGATGTTATCACTATTGAGGATGTACCTAAGGATACACAATTGAATATCAATACATTAACCGAGGAAGAAATAAAGAGTCAAATTCTTATTGAGGAAGCCTCAGATATACCTTTGTCAAGCACCAATATAGTTATAATAAAAAATTCATGATTATCCAAAGATTGATGGTGCACCAACTGTGGATTCAACAACTATTAGCTCTACCTCAGTCAAAATTGAAGTAAAAGATACACAAGGTACAAGTGTCAAGGAACAGGGTAAGCTGTAAACAACAAAAATCAATACACCTACCAAGGCAAATATTGAAATTGATACATAAGAAGGAGAGGAGAGAATGAAGAGATCAAGAAGATAAGTCTACAAAAGATGTCTTAGGACCTCATGTTGAGGGAAAAAAAGGAGATAGACTTAAAAGAACCGAGGAGAATCAGGAGCCTAAGTAACAAGAGTCTATTCAAGTCTTAGTATAGTTGCCAAGTAGCAGCACACTAGAGCCTAAGAAGTCACACAAGAAAAAGGACAAGTCTCCCGACACACAAGTAACACTAGATGAAGTTATAGTGATTCCAAAATGGGAGACTAATAACTTGACCTATGAACAGATGCAAATCTTGCAGGATCTATTGAAAAAGAAGAGGAACTAAGAAGGGAACATCAAAAGAAGCAGGTACTACATGAGATTAAATATATCTTTGTTGATGCATTTGAGTTAGAAGATATAGATGATACTTCATCTATATTAGAGAAATTGGTTCATATTGTTAAAAAGGTGAATAGTGATGATAGTGAAGGAAATGAGAAGTTAATACAATAGCCTAAGAGAAAGTTTGAGACCAAGGTACTTGAGAAGGTTTCAACAAAGATTAGAGTTAAACAGGTTGACCTTTCAAACCTTGTAATTAATTTGGAAGAAGTTGTACAAAATGTTCATTCTTTGTACAAATAACTATGCAATGTAGAAACATTTACAAAGGAGAATCAACAACTTATTAAGAAGCTACAATTAGATTTGAAGTCAATAGGACATTCTTTGAGCATGGATGAAAGTTCCAGCTCTATTCATTTCACTAGGTTTACTCATGCACAAGGGAGATTAGCCGAGCTGATGGATAATGATAGAAAAATAAGGGCCAAATTAATCTCTATACAAAAAATGTTGATACCTCATTTGGAGGTCATGCAAAGAGAATTGGAAATGACAAAAGAGTTAATAGAGAGAGATCCTCATCTCTCTATTGTAGAAAGTTTGGTTGATCTAGTTGTTGAGCTATAAATTAAACTACAGGTTTTGGAATCTTTTAGATCCATTTGGGACAATGCATTAGCAATGATTCTACAACTCCACAAACCTTTTTTGGACAAATATTATCTAACCCCAGCAACTCAAAGTGACAAAAACAAGGGGGAAATAGATGAAGACAAAAAGGGGAAAATATATGGAGATAGATGAAAATGTATAAAGGTATGACATACTATTTTGAAATGTAATGTATACTCATTGTATGCTAGAGTCATGTATATATCATGTACATATAATGAAGTCTTTATGAAGATCGAGTCACAGTTTTAGGGGGAGTACTGAAGTACTAGGTACTATTTTGTTTATGTAATTTAAAGTCATGACAAATTATTTTTGCCACTAATGTCAAAGGGGGAGATTGTTGATCTCCAAGTCACGTTGTCTATTAGAGTCAAATACTTAGTCATTATCAAGGTAGAGTTGTTTAGTCATCACTGTGATCAAGCCATCCTACTAAGGCCAAGTAATGTATGGACTTGTATTTTGTATATGTACTAAGCAATAGTTACTGCCGAGAAAGTCAGTGGTAGCCTAGCATCCCTGTATTTACCGAGCAGTATAAATTCTGAGTTGTATAGAACAGTCAGTGTCAAGTGCTAGTATATGGAGAATAATTTTGACCGAGCACCAGAGACTTCATATGCTGAGTGAACCATTTTTGGTATATGTGTTTGGAATGACACAAACACCTAGGTAAACTATTTTGGCTGACTTCTATGCATGTTTTAATTATTGTTGAGATAATTAAGGAGTTGATTACGCATTATGATTTCAATCATTACTTCCTATGAAAGAAATGTAACCAATCAAAAAAAGGGAATGTATAAGCGTCATAAGTGATGAATCTAGATTGTTGATCTTGATCTAGAAGCTTGATCAATTATTTATTTAAGGTGAAATCTAAACCCTAATAAATAGTATTAGGAGATCTCGCATGTATGTGGATAAAAACAATGTTTTTTAATGTCACAAGATGAGATCAAGAAAAGTAACTGAGAAAATAAGTGAAGGAAAAAACAAAGTTATATTTGATTTTGAGATCAGATAAGAATTGGAAAGAGGAGATCAGTTATCAATATTTGAAGTGCAAATGAAAGGATTAGGTACTGATACATTCTAGCAAGTGAATCAAGGTAAATTTTTTAACAGAGTGGACCTAATGGACCTTTGTAAATATCCTAATAGAGTTCTTACTTAGTTGTAAGTTTAAATCCTTTAATCAAAGTAGATTGTATAAGTTTGAAAGCTCTTAGTAGGACAGACCCCTTACAGGGTAGATCACTAGAAGTGATCAAAACTTTGTAGCCCTAACAGGCACACTTTATTGCTATAGTAGTGAAGATTTGTGGGTGTCATCCCCACCCAAGTTTTACCTCTCAAGGGTTTCTTGGTTACCAAAATCTTTGTGTTATGTGTTTCATTTTCATGGATATGATTAGCAGTTAGATCTATTTCAGCATTGAAGTTTATGTTTATGCCATTTATGATATACATGTTGAATTTGTGTCAAAGAGAAAGTTTTATGGATAACTGATTCACCCCCCGTCTCAGTATCTTACTTTTCTAATAAGAATTCCAACACTAACAAAAACTCCTTTGCTAAAATAGTTCCAATGAAGTACAATTATCACACTGACTACTCTACATCAGTAGTCCTCACATCCACACCTTTTCATTCACACCCACACTCTTCACATCACTTGATTCATTCCTTTATATAAGATACAAATGATTTATTAGGTTGACACCAATTAGGACTTACCTAATAAAAATGATTTACATACACTCTTGTCAAGATACACACATGATATTGGACAAAAAAATAAAAAACATCAGTCCGCCAACATACTCTATAATCCATAACTTATCTTCGCACAGAGTAGAACACATCTCATAGGTCATCACCAAATAAGACCTCGCAAGGTCACACACTACAACTAACATCACCACAAACTGTGTGACCTCATGTCCACATAAGATGAAGTGCAACATGTCTTCTTCCATTTCCTAAGCTCGCTAGATGTAACTCTATCTTGCATACATATTATACTCAAAATTATAGTAACCATTTCACTATTTTCCTCTGCACTCTTCCGTGACCAATCCACATTTTTTTTACTATAACTTATTGTAACCAACTAATAAGACTCTTAAATCACACACAACCATTCTAAACAATGTCTTGTACCAAAATACAAGCTCACAGACTCTGAGAGACTCAATACAGATCATCGCATGCCTTCTACACTCTTTCCTGCACTTAGTGTTCAACATTCTTCTCAACATATTCTTCACCAGTTCTACAATCCTTCATAATCATATGTTGACATCAATGAAAAAACATGAATGTAAATAAAATTCCTGACAAACATTTCATAACTTTTGCTTTTCAAGGAGTCACTTGCTTATTTTTTTTCTTATTACTTTTTCTCTTTTATTAATTCTAAGAGGGCTAGTCTCACCTCAACTCACCCCTTCTTGAACTCTAACTTAGTAATATGTAAGACCAAGGTAAGGAAGGTTGGGCATTGAACTGAGTCACATGGATACCTTTGAGTTAAAAAAAAAAGAAAATAATTGAGTCACCATTTTTTATGGTTTTGTGAATAATATACTATACACCACATTGATTTCAATTGAATGCCCTCCTAAAATAAAACCTTCTCCCCTTTATATCTTACAATGTGGGGGGTAATTACGCCTCTTCATCATGTCATCCCTTTTCAACTATCACAACCTTTCACAATTGCCACCCTTTAAAAAAGTCACAATCCTTCACCATTTCTATCATTTGTGAGTGTCACAACCTTTCATAACTTTTCCTTTTGAATGATTTGTTAGATTAAGTATGGAGAGGTAAGTAGTGAGAGGGGAAGGGTGAATCACTACTCCAAAAACTTTTAATTAACTTTCTTAACCATTCACCAAATTCATAACTTTGCATGTATCTCATAAACATATAAAACATCAACATAAAATATAACTCATAACACATTCATTTTGGTATCGAATAAATCCTTGTTAGAGGATAAAAAATATGGTGGGGATGATACCCGCAAAACTTCACTACTGCAGTAAAAATTCTACTCGATTAGAGCTACAATGATAGCTCTTTCTGATAGCTTACCCTATTAGGAGTATTAACTCTATTAGAAGTTTAAAGACTAGTTAAGTATACCTTGCTAAAGGATTTTACAATTCTAATCAAAGAATTGTACCATGTTAAAAGATTTACAATGTAATATCTATTAGGATCTTCTCGGTTAAGAGTCTTCACAATTTTGATTACAAAATTAATCAATAAAAAATATTTCTATGGTACTTGCATCAATCATATGCTTATCAGACTCAATGTGCTCATTAACTAATTACCTCATATTGTGATTCACTCACAATATCAATTGTGTACTTGGTAGATTCAACTCTGAATCATAATTAGATTCTCCTCTTTACTACTCTATTGCTCGGTGGCTTCTTCGCTAATAACCTTCTCTCTGCAATCTCTTCTTCACATCTTCACATTACATTCCCCTCGCATGTATATTGATCTTCTCTCTATTGATCTCCTCACTTAGATCCAATTTATATACAATTCTAGGAGCAATGGAAATGTTCTACAATCATCTCCTTAAGGGGTTCTAGCATTGGTTACTCCTCTAATACATATATCCCATTTAATTCTTATTGGTGGATCTCACCTTGTAATCACACATCATCATTATGTTTAAATCTCCAATGCTCTATCAGACAATCTCCTTGAGATTTGTAAACTATTTTCTGCTCGGTGTCTAGGTTCAATGTATCTAGTGATTCTCCTTGTGTCGGTCTGTCATGCTCAATAATACATTTTCTTGTTTCTCGATAACAATATCTTCTCTTGGTTTGGTATATGTTGTAAATTGGTTCAACTTAGTGTTCGATGCTCATTTTTCCTTGCTCAATGTCTGCTCCTTATTGATTTTACCTAAAATCTTGTTTCTCTTACCAACTTGACTTTCCTTCATTGCTGAATGACTTTGACAATCATTATGACTTTATCATAACTAATGACAACAAAATAACTCTTAGGAGTATCAAGAGTTACTTTTTTTTTTTATTATTCATTTTTATTTTTCATTAGTTTTTCTTGAATCACACCTTCCCTTTTTTCTTCCTTCCTCTCTCCCCTTTCAAATGAAGTTATCTTCTCCCTTTTTGTATGTCATGTTTGAGGGAGTCACAACTTTCCACTTCACACATTTTGACCCTTCATTAACTTGATTTTATTTATGTTATATTTTTATTTTATTTTTTGATTTTTTTCTTATATTTTAAAGCTATTATTATTTTTTATTATTAAATCCTATTTTAAAAGGGGATTTTACACCAAACCACTTATCTCATGATTATTAATCAGACAAGAGTCACCAATTCTTTAGAGTTGATCATCAAATCTCGAGTTCAATCTTTCATCCAAATTTTCAACACAATGCTTGCACCTTGTAAAAAATTTCCTGAAATTTGTTGTAAACCTTTGTGAATTTTGAACTCATGACCATCCTCAATGTAAGAGATGACTCATAAGTCATAAATCACCTGTGCTAAAAATCTTTACATGTCACTTAGTCTTATTTACACCTTGTTACTAAAATGTATCAACACCAAAATTAGATCTCACAACCTTTCAATTACAATTACAAAACTTTATTCAACTCTGCTAAGTATGATTTGATACTTTAATTATTACATCATAATACATAAACATTGTTGTTTAATCACAAAGTTCAATCTAAAAATAACTCTATAAATTGGGGCTATGTTAGTTTGAATTGAAGTAAGATTGTTTACAAAGCATGTGCTTTGCTTCCCCTGCTTTATCAATTCAAATATATTAGTGTTGGCTTCCAAATGCCACAATATAAGCTATTCTTTTCTCCATGAGCTTTAAATTAGAATTGAATATGAAAATAGTTTTGGTGTCATCCACAATCTCCTTGGTTGTTAGGCATTTGGTATTGACAACTACGATTTCTCTATTAATGGACTTTGATTCTTAATTGTTGTTGCATCTTTTTATCTTGGATTGAATCTCATATTTCTCTAATACCAAAGTGAATTCGGTAGAGATTTAATAAGAATTCCAACACTAACAAAAACTCCTTTGCTAAAATAGTCCTACTCCATGATTGTAGCCAATAATAAAAAATGATATATTGATTTCTTTGGGACATCTTTATCTATTCATGGTAAATTTTACATTTTCTTACTTAGGCATTATCTCCTTTGCTTTCCCTTAAAGTAACCAAGAAATCTTATGGGGATATATTTGCATCCAACTACCACAACCTACAACTTAAAACTATTAACATTATTTATTTAATTTCTATCACTAATATCAAATTTATTTATTACTAACCTAATAAGCTATAGATTTAATACAAAATCTCCAATACAAACCTAGTGGAAAAAAAGATTAGCCTTATGTGGTTAAAAAAAAATGAAAGAAAATCCGAAGAATAAATGATTGGTTCAATACACAAGAAGAAACTAAAACAACTCAAAAGGATAACCGAAGAGGAAACTCTTTAGATGGATATAGTATTTCATTGATTCAACATAAACTCATTTATGATAGACCAATCAAAAGACATAATGTGAATCAATAAGAAACTGAAAAGTGTATGCACCCTAAAATGGTCGCCTAGACTTTGGGCCCCATTCTTCAATTTATCAAATGATGGAACCAATTTATCAATTTCTTGGATTAATGCTTTGCAATATTTTTAATTTAAATCAATTTACTTGATCAAATCGTAATTAATTCAAATATTTCAATATTTCTTAAAGTTTGATCATTTTATCCTAAGTTTTATTTAATTAAAAGAACATGCTCCCTTTTAATTAAATAAATTTTTTTTTTAATTAAATAATAAAATCACTTTATCCTAAGCCACATTTAATTAAAACAACAAATCTCTTTTAAATAAATAAAAAAATCTTTAATTAAATAATGGAGACCACTTTGGTAAAAATAATAAATAAATAATAAAATAAAAAGAAAAAGAAAAAGACTTTTTGTCTACACATTGAATGCACACTTTCCAAGATGAGTGGAATCTCCTTTTGCCTCTTAATCACTTCCACACATCTTTTTGCCTCTTAACTATGTCCATTGATTTTGCCCCTTGAGAATCTTGAGCACATGGATCAACCAAGATTTAATCTCCACCATTGCTCATTTCTTTTTGCCTCTTAATCTTGACCGTCCATTCATTTCTAAAATCCTTTATAAGGAGCACTCTCCTTCTCATTTTATGCATAGAGATTTTAGAGATCAAGATTTATGTTATTGTTATGCAGGTTTGGAGAATGATTTTGGAGGAGAATTTGAGCACTTGAGCTTGGATATTGCAACTTCTTTTTTCTTGTCTTCTTCTCTCATGCCTCCATGGAAATCCATTTAGATTAATCTTGCACTTGCATATTAGATTAGATTTATATTTTCTTTCATAGAATAATCTTGCATAAGCATTTCCTTTCATAGATTAGTTTGTTTTCATGCATTGTTATCATATAGAATAACTTTCATTTTCATTTGCATGCATACTTGATGATCATGGAGACTAGCATTATTGCTTTTCTTCTTTGAATCTCTCATTTTATGGTGTACTTGCATGGACACAAACTAGGTCTAATCTGAGGGCCTCCATTACAAACCCTTGCACTCCATGAATAGAGAGCTATGAGTTGCCATCTGAGACCTCATTCTTGAGCAATCTTAGATTTAATGACTCATAAAAGTGTGTCAACATTTTAGCACATTTTTTGGCACCCACCATGGGGCAACCCACCTTTACATGCTAGTTTTGGTTATTTTTGGAGCTAATCCCCTTGTGCAGATTTGCTTGGAGACTAAAATCATAGATTTTCAATGATTTGATCATATCTACCTGAATAGTGGTAATTTGGAAATCACCACTATTTGTGTAAGTGTGTGGGGAAAATGTAAGATTCACTCCTAAATCCAAATTTCCAAAAGAGAGATCCAATTTGATCAACCAAGAGGTTAATACAAAATCGAATCAATCTATGAAGAATATGAAAGAAAGAATAAATCCTATACTTCCCTATAGTTGGATTAAGCTTGAAATCTGAAATAATTGAAGTGCAAATACTAACCTTGAATTAGGGCAGATCTGGAAAATGCTGAATTCTGGCTTCTGTATGAACTTTTTGAACATTCCATTATGTGTTCTGGACTAGAAATGTTGAGGTGGACAAAATCCAGAAATCTTTTCTCCAAATTCACACATGTCGACTTTGACCTTTTAAAAGGTCAGACCACATTATTTATTTGAAGTCTGATTCTGATTTTGTTCACAGATCCTGAAAGATTGCTGAAAACAGTATCCAAATTCACTCTCAGATTCAAGATTCCACACCTATACCTACAAGAAAAATGGTTTTGTTGTTTTTTTGGGGGGTTTGCCTTGGTCAAACCCCAGTTTGGAATCAACCTTAATAGTAAAATTGAAATAGGAGAATGCTAGCAAGTAGTAGAAATGAATCTAACAATGAAGCTATGCAATTCAATAGATATGCTAATGTATTTGGAATGTAATCAAATATATTGATATGAAAGCTTGAACATAACATTATCAAACCTCCATGATTGTATGCTTGAAATCCACCTTGAGGAAACAATGATATGGATCTTGAAGATGAACAAAGGATCTTGAAGGAAGATCACACCACCATGGTGGCTAGATCTAGGGTTTGAATGATAGATCTTGAATGCTTGAGCCAAATCCCTTCAATAGCTTGAATGCTTAAATCCTTGATCTTCAATGGAGAACTTGGATGAAGAAGAAGAATTGAATACTTGAATGAATACTTGCTTGATCACCTTAAGAACTTGAGATCTTGATTGCTTGGATGAGATGTGAACTTGATATGAAAAATGAGAGAGGAAGGCCTCCTTTTATAGTGATCTAGGGAAAACTCCTCTAGATGGGCCACCTTGAAGAATTAAATCCCAATTAGGGCCTCACCTTTAGAAAATATACCTTGATTAAATACCATTAAAGGATTTACTGTTTCGGAGCCTGAAACAGCCGACCCAGAAGCGGGAAATAACTTTCTTGAAAACTAAATTACTGGCAAATGAAAATTTGAAATTCTGGCAGGAAGAGGTCAAGGTCAAGGTCAACCTTGACCTAGTCAAGGTCTAGGTTGACTTTGACCTCAAACCCTAACTTTGCCAAATTTTGCAATAGGAGTTCCAGGGGTGGCAGAAATGCAGAATTTGATGTCAGAACAGGACCCAGTGTCAGGAACAAACAAAAAATCCTCTGAATGATGTGATGAAGGACTAGGTCTCATTTCTAAACCCTACCTAAAAAATAGAGCCATGGAAGAGAGAAAATCGAGAAAGTCCTTAAGAGCTTAACCCTAATCTCACCTAGAATGAAGAAATCAAGTGCAGAGAAGAAGTGGAAGACAAGGGAGAATGCAAAGATGCCAATCATGACCCTAAACCACTTACTCGGAGGGCTAAACACTCTTAACATGGAAGTGCTTCCATTTTAAGATGATACATTAAGCCCCCACTTTAGCAAGAGTATGATTCAATGCAAACTCTTGGTAAAGGAGAAGAGAGAAGAGATCCCAGTGGATTCAAAATGAGATAAAATAACACTTAGCTGAAGACACAAGCCCCCAGACCAAGGATTCTAACTCAACATATATATATGAGAGTATACAAAAGAACAAGGGTTAGTACAAAACAACCCAAATCAATTATCATAAGAAACCTTGCTAAGAAATATTTCTCATACCAATATCATATTTGAAAAGCTATCATAACAGTATAAATGATTACATAAGAAAGAAAAGAGCAACACTATAGACAACATAGCTTCATGATCCAGTCCTGCTAGCATGAAAGCAAAAAAAGAGAAAAGAGAAAGTGATTACCTCACTCGGTAAGATGCCCACCTTACCGTGAATCACTCTGGAGGGAGAGCTAAATAGGTTCACCCATAAACTATGCTTGCAATTGTAATGCATCTTCTGACAGCTTCTGGAATACCCATAGATCCACCTTCTTGTATCACTATGAATATGAAATGTGTGTCTTCTCAGGATTTAGCAACTTATGTGTGTTACCTTCGAAAGATTTAGCATATAGGTGCATGTCTTTTTAGGATTTAGCAACTTATGTGTGTTACCTTCCAAGATTTAGCATATTGGAAATGCGTGTCCCTTCAGGATTTAGCAACTTATGTGCATTACCTTCAGAGGATTTAGCATATTGAAAATTTTGAAAAATGCGTGTCTCCTCAGGATTTAGCAACTTATGTGCGTTACCTTCGAAAGATTGAGCATATGGATGCATGTCTTTTTAAGATTTAGCAACTTATGTGCTTTACCTTCCAAGATTTAGTATATAAAAATAAAAAAACTATAGTACAAGGGAGGCCCTGCATATGCCCCCCTCCTTAATATGGCAAAAAAACATACTATTTTGTCATGTTAAAGAAATAAAGAACAAGGATAAAGCCTTCTTCAACATCAAGACAATATCCATAGACAACACCCAATCCAAGCCAAGAAGGTCATAGCTCCTATGAGGCCATGGAAGGGATGAATATAAAAGATATTATGCAAGAAGTGAAAAGAAAGTAACCCTTAATGAGGGATAACACACTATTCAGTTTCCAAGGTGAGAGATGTATCAACCATGGAAACCCAATGTCAAACAAAAAATAAGGTTTTGCATAAAGGACATAGGTTCGCAAATGCACACCATAATTTTCATGTATGATTGGATATCACATAATAAATAGATACTACTTAACCAAGGAAAGAGGTGAATCTCTAGAAAAGAAGAGAATACTGGATGAAATAACAATGCATAGATTTGAATAAGATAGAAAAGCATACCAAGGCCCCAAGGCTAAAGTACTTCTACCAAACTCACAACCCATATTTGTGACTCTATGTGTGAATGCTTGAAGATAGAAAAGAAGGATAAGGCATCCTTACCCCCCAAGTGTAGGAACAAAGATGGAAGAGGATACCTACTTCACAAAGCAAGGAGATATCTTGTTTACAACAATGTATAGTATATCCTTAGTGAGAGATATTGATCCCTACATCCAAGAGTATAAATAATCATGAAAAGGATATGTCACTTATGGAAAAGGACCCTCAATGAAAAATATCTTATCACCAAGACCTTTATCAAAGAAGAGTGCATTTAGATAAGATATCATCTTTCAAAAGGTGGGAACAAAGATTCAATCATCAAGCCCCCTATGAAGAAGAGCAAGAGGAATCTTAGGAATGAAGGAAACAAGTCTAACACTGAAGCAAGGGTGAGAGTTTATAAAGAACATAATTTGCAACATAGAGAAGAAGTGACGACCTAGGACAACAACTTCTCATGTAAGAAGGTTATCCATAGTCAAAATATCTATGAATATGATGAAATAATATTGCAATATAAACAAATACCACTAAGATAAGGAAAGAAGTTCCCTTAGACAAAGAGAAAGAAGGAAGAACCTTTCCCCCCGAGGGATGAAAGACAAGGGATATTTTTACAAAACACATGTCCTAGAAAAGATTTCCTAAGAAGAAAATATAATTCCTAGGAATGGATAAAAACATCATGCAAGACTATGGAAGAAGGAAACACAAAGAATACTAATTAAATATTAATAAAAAGACCTAATGGATCCTAAAAGATTGGATAAAATGAAGCCTCTTGCCCCCTAGTCATGAGACAAGAGGATAGGAAAATTTACTCCAGCTCTAATGGAGGGGAATCCCCTATATCAAAATTATGAAGAAGTTGTAAGATGGTGCAAGAAAAAGGTATAATACTGCGTGCAGCCCTATCCCTAACATATAATTTGAAGTTGTTACAATTGGAAAGCAAATGAGTATTATGATAGTGGAAAGGACATTTAAATTTATACAAAGCATCAATAGGTATAGGTCTAAATCTTTCCTTCTTAGAATTCATTAGCTCCACATATACTGTCTTAGCAATTTCTTGACGAGTGTTAGGATTATCCATTAGAGATGTAGAGAGATGAGCATTAAGGGGAGGAGTACGATCCACATTGCTTAACTTGACTTGAGATTTAGAAGTTCTGACACTACTCATATTCGGTTTAGGAGGTATATTAATGGGAAATTTAATACCATGTTCATTAACTCCTAACCCTAAACCTTTATAGCCTTGTTTATTCACCATATTATATCCAGTAGTGTACATATCATGCAAAGCTTCTACAGGAGGTGATTGTTTATCATGTTCATGGGTAAAGGTCATATAAGGTGGGATAATAGGTTTGGAAGAAGTTTCTTTATCCTTTCCATTAAGATCATCATGATTAGGAGGAGAAGGTAAATCAAAGAAATCTTGCACATCCGCATCTTGCACTATAGCTTGAATCCCATCATAAGTACAGGAAGAGCGAGGATTAACATATGGAGAATTAGGTATCAGAATAGGAAGATTAGGATGAAAATTAGGAAGATTAGGAGATGGATTATGATTAGGAAGATTAGGAGATGGTGTGTCATCTACCAAATTCTTCACATAATCTAAAAGATGAATAAGACTACCACATAAATCCCTAAGAAAAGTTTTAAATGTAGGTAGACTAGTATCAGTCAACTTCACAAGAGCATAAGCAAGAGCAAAGTGAAGGGTCATCAATGTTATGAAATGAATAATACCCTCATAAACATCATATGCATTATAAATAGATGCTAGAAGAAGAGTAATAACAAACATGATTATGCACCAAAACATCTTAACAATCTTCATGATAAAAATGCATGAAATATGTTTTTGTATTTTATTCAATATATAGGTTTTTTTGAATTTTTGAAGTATAGATGCAAGAGAAAAATGTAAATCTAACACCAAAAAGAAAGAGAGTAAGCTAGTCAGGTTCACCAAAATGAATAGTGAAGGTGAACACACACATAAACACACACAATAAGACAAAGGGAAATCTAACACCAAAAAGAAAGAGAGTAAGGTAGTCGGGTTCACCAAAATGAATAGTGGTAATTTGGAATCACCACTATTTGTGTAAATGTGTGAGGAAAATGTAAGATTCACTCCTAAATTCAAATTCTCAAAAGAGAGATCCAATTTGATCAACTAAGAGGTTAATACACAATCGAATCAATCTATGAAGAATATGAAAGAAAGAATAAATCCTATACTTCCCTATAGTTGGATTAAGCTTGAAATCTGAAATAATTGAAGTGCAAATACTAACCTTGAATTAGGGCAGATCTGGAAAATGCTAAATTCTGGCTTCTGTATGAACTTTCTGAAGATTTCATCACTTGTTCTGGATTGGAAATGTCAAGGCGGACAAAACCCAGAAATATTTTCTCCAAATTCACACAGGTCGACTTTGACCTTTTAAAAGGTCAAAGACCACATTATTTATTTAAAGTCTGATTCCGATTCTGTTTGCAGATCCTGAAAGATTGATGAAAAGGGTATCCAAATTCACTCTTAGATCCAAGATTCCACACCTATACTTGCAAGAAAAATGGTTTTGTTATTTGTTTGGGGGGTTTTCCTTGGTCAAACCCCGGTTTGGAATCAACCTTAATATTGAAATTGCAATAGGAGAATGCTAGCAAGTAGTAGAAATGAATCTAACAATGAAGCTATGCAATTCAATGGATATGATAATGTATTTTTAATGTAATCAAATATATTGATATGAAAGCTTGAACATAACATTATCAAACCTCCATCATTGTATGCTTGAAATCCACCTTGAGGAAACAATGATATGGATCTTGAAGATGAACAAAGGATCTTGAAGGAAGATCACACCACCATGGTGGCTAGATCTAAGGTTTGAATGATAGATCTTGAATGCTTGAGCCAAATCCCTTCAATAGCTTGAATGCTTAAATCCTTGATCTTCAATGGAGAACTTGGATGAAGAAGAAGACTTGAATACTTGAATGAATGCTTGCTTGATCACTTTGAGAACTTGAGAGCTTGATTGCTTGGATGAGATGTGAACTTGATATGAAAAATGAGAGAGGAAGGCCTCCTTTTATAGTGATCTAGGGCACACTCCTCTAGATGGGCCACCTTGAAGAATTAAATCCCAATTAGGTCTTCACCTTTAGAAAATATACCTTGATTAAATACCATTAAAGGATTTACCATTTCGAAGCCCAAAACAGCCAACCCGGAAGCGGGAAATAACTTTCCCGAAAACTAAATTACCGGCAAATGAAACTTTGAAATTCTGGCAGGAAGAGGTCAAGGTCGAGGTTGACCCTGACCTAGTCAGGGTCAAGGTCGACCCTGACCTAGTCAGGGTCAAGGTCGACTTTGACCTCAAACCCTAACTTTGCCAGATTCTGCAACAGGAGTTTCAGGGATGCCAGAAATGCAAAATTTGATGTCAGAACAGGACTCAGTGTCAAGAACAAACAGAAAATCCTCTGAATGATGTGATGAAGGACTAGGAGGTCTCATTTCTAAATCCTACCTAGAAAATAGAGCCATGGAAGAGAGAAAATCAAGAAAATCCTTAAGACCTTAACCCTAATTTCACCTAGAATGAAGAAATCAAGTGCAGAGAAGAAGTGGAAGATAAGGGAGAATGCAAAGATGCTAATCATGACCCTAAACCACTTACTCGAAGGGCTAAATGCTCTTAACATGGAAGTGCTTCCATTTTAAGATGATACACTACCAAACGGCTTAGATTTTTGGTTTGAATTTGTTTTTACAGGTTGACAACATATCATAGAAGCTTCTATAAAAAATTCAAAATTTTCTGAGGTATTTTGGATTTTTTATAATTTTTTCTTTATTTTTTATAAAAAATTAATTTTCAGTGCAAACCAGCATATTTTTGGAAATTTTTACATTTTCAAACATCTCCTTAAATTCTACAGGGGGTTCATTCTTTGTGTTTTAAATTTGGATGCAATATCATAGCTCAAATAGTCGATTTACAAAAATTGGTATGTTTTGGTAAAATGGGTCTCTAGGGCACAAATGAAGAGATTTTTCTAAAAATTTTACATTTTTGGAAAACTCTCTATTTTTTATTAGGGTTCTTTGTTTTGCATTTCTATTTTCGTTGTAGAAATCAGATCTTGTTGATTAGGTCAAATGCAAAAAATAAAATTTTGTGATGAGTGTGCACTTATTTTTTATGGTTCAATGCGTGATATGAGTTGTAATTTGGATTATTTTTTAGCTATTATTGCTCCTAAAAATTGATTTTCAGATCTAACCCTAGGGTTTGCATGAGTTGGATATACATTGGATATCTTGTTTGCTTATTTTCTTGTTGGAGAGTTCGTGGCTTGCTTGGACAAAAAAGCTCAACAAAAATCTACTAAGTGCATTGCTTTGGACTTGAGGTATTTTGTTACAATCTCTATAACATTTGGATTTTGGTAATAAAATGAATCTCTCATGTGTCTAGCTTGAGTGCTTATTGCTTTCATAGATCACACTTCAATTTTGGGCTCTAAAAAGAACATAGATTCACTTTCTTGCATATATGTTTCACATAGTAAATAGGCCCTATGAACACTATTTGTGACATTCTTGAGAGAGTGGGTTTCTTGCGAAGCTCTTCTTGATGATAGAACCCCTTGTAGGTAGGGAGGATATTGTTACTATCTCATAGTCTTACTTGGTTTAGTCTTCAACATTGATTGGTACGTTCTCTCTTGTCCCACTTAGAGAGCTCGGTAGACATTGTTGTTGACATCATGAACCTTGGTGAGGTGGTTTCAATCTTAGTGTGTCAATGAACTTTCTTGCTATGTTTGGGTGAAGTGAAGAGGGTAGATGATTATGCTCTACTCCCTTTTGGGTAGTATCAGAAACTCAGATCCTTGAATCTAAACCAAGTCTCCATGTGGTCCTTTTTGTGAGTCACCTTGTTAGAGAGGGTTAACCGTAGTGTACATTCCCTTTATTAGGTCAACCACGTGGACGAAACCTCAACCAGTAATAGCCATTTATGCCATGGTAGAAACAACTGCTATATACATTTCCTTGTGGAGAAAATCTCTATGGGTGTAGTTTCTTGTTGGGCTATCAAATCTCCTCAATATCTTTGATTTATTAAATTCTCAGAATGTGTCAAAACCCCGGTGCACCTAGATTGGAGTTCTCCCTCTTGAAATTGCAAAAGGTGCAGAGTTGACCATTACTATGAACCATAGTGCAACCAAATTTTTCTTTCTAAGACTATGTGTGTGACTAAAAAACATTTTGAGAACATACACAAATAGCATCTTTAGGGAGTAGAATACTACGTCACTATTCTTGTTCATGTGCAAGGTTGCTTTGTCCCTTGCTCATTGTTTGAAGACAATTGTTTTCTTGAACTCCCTAATTGTTTTCTTGCATGCCTGATTAGTGATAAAAATCTATTAATGCATCTAGTTGGTCACATTAAACAAACAAATTTGAGTTCCCAAGTGATAAAAACTTCAAAGATCTCCCCAAAAGTTCTATGACATGTTGCTCAATATCCAAATGAACTTAAATGGTATCAAGTTGCACAAAATGACTCTTGGTCTTCTTTCTTCCACATCTCCCATGTCTTCCTAGTCTCCTGTTTTCATCCTTTATCTTCTTCCTTCACGCTTCTTCCTCTTCTTTCTAAACTCTTCACGTCTTCTTGATTCTTTTCCTCTTATTATCTAGTCTACCTTCTTCTATTCATCTCTTCTGTCACTTCCATGCTTGATTCCTCCTCTTCCAGAACCATGAATTTCAACTATCTTGTTATGGAACCTCTCTTGAAAATAGATGATCTCGAACTCATTGCTCAATTTGAAGAGTTTAATTACTCCAATAGTCCTTTTAGATATTTCATGGGTGATAAAATTAAGACAAAAATAAAAGAAAAATTGATTGAATCAGATGCCTTTTCTAGGATCATACGCATGGTCCTGTCATGACCTCCTTCTTCCAAACATTTTTCATCTTCTAAGTTTTCTCATCCTTCCTCTTCTTCATGATCTCATTGCTCTTCTACTTCTCCCAAGAGTCTTACTTCTCTTCTCTAGACATACCATAATGAGCAATGTGACAATCCTTGTGATACCTCTTCCACGAAGAGTGACAAGCCCATGTTTGATGACTATGATGATGGACAATGTAGTGATATCTATGACACCTTTATTCCTAAGAGTCCTCCTAGTCATGTGCTTGTGCTTACTGGAAATAGGTCATCATATTGGATAGATCGTGATGGTGATCCATATGATTATGATTTTGAAAGAGACTTTGATGATTTTTGTGAACAATACCTAGATGATACATCTACTTCTATTGAGGAAGAGAAATCTTTCCACGTTGATTATAAATTTAAATACTATAAGAATCTCTCCTCTAAGAACTCTCACATTGAAAATAAATATTACACTCTCGAGAAAGATTATGTTAATGATGGACCTTTGTCTTGTGATGGTTCCTTTCCATCCCCTACTTCCTCCAATACCCATGCATTTCCTAAAGCTTCCAAGTCTTTCAAATCTTTCACAAATCCTTCATCCAAAAAAGGTCCTAATACTTTTCATGTGGTTCCCTATAGTTATCCTCAAGGGCTACCTCTTAAAGAAACTCAAGCTAACCTTCACTTAGCTGCAAATACTTTCAATAATGCTAAACCTAAAGAGCCTAAGCATTTATACGCTATAATGCCTACTTCAGCTAGTCCTTTACGATATCTTCCAAAGTCTTCTATACAATTCCAACATGCTTCCTTGTCCTTAGAAGTGGCTCCATGTCAAGAGGACTCTAAAAATGATAAAGAAAATAACATAAAGAAAGATCAAGATCAAGAACCCTCCATGTCATCCAATCCTTTTCATGATGTCTCTTATCCATTTCATGGTTCTTTTGATCCTGCATGCCCTTTCTCATTCATTCCACCATGTCTTAAGTCTTCTCCTAAGAAAGATCAAGCTACTACTTACACCGTTGAGCTTATTGACAATCAAAATAACCTTACTACACTTGCGCTTTCCAAAGATGATACTTCCATTAAGGTTATTAAAAATAGTGTTGTTACTTCCAATGTTAAGCCTATTGAAAATCAAGAGAAAAATTATATGCTTATGCTATCCAAAGCTCCTTGTCAAGATTAAAGTCTTCCATGTTCTTGTTCTACCACTCCATGTTTGCTTCCACTTTCTACTCTTCCTAAGTCTTTTCAAGCTCCGAACAATCCTATCAAAGAAGTTGCTCCTATTCAAGATGTTCATGATCCTATTGCAAATCCTAATGCTCACTCTAAAGATGCTGATGTCCTTAGTTGTCATATAGATGTTGATGAACTTATTGATTATCCTTTTGTATCTTTCATGTCCATCCTTGGACCTCCTCCACCAATACTAAGGGCTTCATGTCTTCCTTCCATCTTGGTCCCTTATGTCCCTTCACTTTCCCCTTCTAACTCTCCTAATTCATCATTCATCTTGGGTCCTTACATCCCTCCATCTCCTATCTTTCCTCAAGATCAACATAGATGCATACCCTTGAATCCTTTTCATCCACCCACCCATCTAAACCAGTCATGTCCTCCTTCTGATTCTACAAGTCCCAAGTCTTTTGGAAGTAACTTGAATGTTCAATACAAGAAAAAGAAGCAATATAAGAATCCATAAAAAAAAGATCACCATGTCTCCTCTAATCGACATAGAGACATAAAGTCAAAAGAAATATCTAAGAAGAAAATTACAAGACAAGTATGGGTTCCAAAATTCATCATTGAAGATATTCTCTCTAAATCATCAAAAAGAAATGAAAAGCCTACGACTATATGGATTCCAAAGTCTCTCTTGAAAGAGTTTGATGTTGAGAAATAAGTGAAGTTGACATTCAAGCTTCCAAAGGCTTCCACTTCATCTTCTTCCAAAAACATTCTTCCATTTCATGCACGTAAACCGCAACCTCTGGTATCCATTCACCATATTCCTTCATTCACATTTCTTCCATCCTCTCACCACCCTTCAAGGTGTGTGTTGATGTTGATCTTATCTTCCTTTCCATCTACCCTTTCACAATCCTTCTATTCATTATCCTTCTACCTTCTATCCTTTTTTCACATTTGCCTTTTCCTCCTATTTTCCAACCTCACTCGCTTTACATAAAACCTTATCCTCCATTTTTCTCTTCCATCTTTCTTTCCCTATCAACATCTTTGAGCATATAATTTTGAATCCTCTACATATCATGGTTTATCCTTTCAAGGGGCATTATCTAAAAAGCTTTCCTTCTTCCAAAAAAAATAAAAAATAAAAAATAAAAAATAAAAAATAAAGAAAAATTTAAAAAGAAAATAAAAAAAATTAAAAAATGTGCCTTGGCGGAAACCTGAAACCATGCACCTTGGTAGCAAAAGTAAAGAGAAATAAATTCATCCTATGGTGAAAACCACTCCCTTGTGGCGCCTTGGATAAGTATCATGATGAAAACTTATCAATCAAGCATCATGTGTAGTTCTTCTACATATTTCATCCATTCCGTCTTCTCTTTTTGATCTTGACAATGTTGACCTATACATGAACATTTGGCTATCTTGTGAGCTATCTTATAATGATCTTGCTTTCATTCCATTCATGTTTAGTCTTCATATTTATTTTCTTCCATTCATTCTAGCCTTTCGCTATCATTTTCCCGTTTGGTCTTGATCTAATAAAAAAGAGTAAAACACGATGCTATGAAACCTCTTGACATGTCTACTCCTTTGGATTGCATCCTTTCCTTCTTTTGCATTACGCTTTTGTAACTTATCCTATGTTGGCCTTTCATTGCTTGTCCAAATGTGCTTTACACGACAATTTTTTCCTAGCTTGGGTACTCTTGAGGAGTTTTTCCTTGAGGATTTCTTCCTTTCATTCTCCTTAATTCTCTTGTCTTCCATCTCTTTCACCATCTTGCTAATCCCTCTTGTTCTCCACCTTGCTAGACATTGGGACTACATGATGTGATCTTGCTTGGAAGTTTGATGCCCATTCTATCTCGAGGCATCCTTTGTACATACTTATTGATCCTTAAAAAATCCAAAAAAATGATACATTGTCAAAAATTCTAAAAATTTGAAAATATCCTGAAAAAATGACCATCTTAGAGAAAACCTAGCAATAGGCGCTTTGATGTATCTCCAAAAAAATTATATATTCCAAAAATACCAAAAAAATAAAAAATTAAAAAAAAATAGAAAAAGTGCCTTGGTGAAAACTTGGAAACAGGCACCTTGGTAGCAAAAATACAAAAAAATTATAAAAAGTCTTGAAAAAAAAATGGCAATAAAATCCAAGTGGTGAAAACTTGGAAACAGGTGCTACTTGAGGCCTTTGCACCCCTATTTCTTAGCATGTGTATCCTCAACACTTAGCCTTTCTCCATCATGCCTTGTCCTTGTTGCCTTGGTTTGGAATTGGTCTTTGTCTTTGTCTAGGGGGCATAACTATGTTATCTTTGGTCTCTTGGATGTGTTAGTCTTTAGGACACCTCGCAAACTATATTTTTCAACACAACCCCTGATACTGAGTGTTTTTCAACATTTCTCGGTTTGGTCTTACCCAGTTTTGTCATGTGATCTTACTTGCTTGCAAGCATTCGATCCTTATCCTCGGAACTCAGTATCAGTTAACACACTTAAATTTTTAAACACAACACTTAATGCTTGAGCTCTGTCATGATCTTTTCTTTGTGTGCTGACTGTTATTAATTTTTGTTGAGTGTCCTTGTCTAATAAGTCTCTCCGAGATGCATAACTAGAGGAATTGAGGTATGGGGCATGTTTTTATTTGCTTTCTACTTGTGGGTATGGTCTTGAAACTCTTGAGTGTCTCTTATTGTTCCCTTGAAACACTTAGGAGATTTGAGGCATCATTCTTGACTATTTTTGCACAACCGTTCCTATGGTCATCCCGACATCTATGCCTTGATGTGAGCATGGTTTTGCTACATTAAATTGGGTAAGCTAACATCAAAATCATCTTGACCTTTATGTCTTTGATGCTTATGTTAGAATCTTTTCACATTCCAATCTGATATAAATCACATTCATATCTTCATAGTTGCGCTTGTGACTAGTGATGATTGTGTGATTTTCCGATGTTCATTAATAATAGCCCAATGATGAAAATAAGTTCCTTAACATTATCTAATGAATGATGAACACAAAATCCTATGTTATAGTTGCTCTATTGCAAGTACACCTTTGCATTTTCATGTATCTTGCATTGTTAGACTTCATGTTAATTTTCATTTTTAGGCTGCATTAGGAGTTTGAGAGGGTTTTCCTTCATCTTTCTTTTGGACTTTTAATCAACTGTGGTCACAGTTTGATCCTCATTTCCTTATATTCTTTCGTGATCTCAATCAAAATTTCCTATCTTAAATAGTTGATTGATTTTGGGGCATTCTCTTTCTTGAGGCAAATTCTCTTTCTTCTCTCCATTTCTTTCCACCTCTTCCAAACTTTTATCTTCCATTCACTTTCAGCCCACTTATTTTCTTCTAATTCAACCTTGGGGCATAATCTTTCTTGCTTGATCTACCTTGGTTCTGTGATCCTTATATCTTTCATCTTACATCAAGAACCTTATTTTTAGTTTGATTTGATCAAATTTATCAATTTATTATTTCTCCTCTATCTCATTTCAATTTCAATCACAAGAGGGAAGTACCTATCAAACTTCAATCCTTGATTTAGCTTTATCAAACCTATCAATTGCTTTGCTTGAGGAAACCTTGCTTGAGACTTGACAATTACCTATTTACAAGGGTGTTGACCTTGTCTTTTTTAATCAGCTTATCTTTGTCCTGATATTTTCCCATCCGTCGATCACATGTCTGGGTTGTTTTGTGATCCGAAATCGATCTCACATTTCAACTTCATTCTTTGACTACATGTGTTCCCATGAAGATCACACATTAGTCAAAGAAGGGAAAATGTATGCACCCTAAAATGGCCGCCTAGACTTTGGGCCCCATTCTTCAATTTATCAAATGATGGAACCAATTTATCAATTTTCTAAATCAATGCTTCGCAATATTTTTAATTTAAATCAATTTCATTGATCAAATCGTAATTAATTCAAATATTTCAATATTTCCTAAGATTTGATCATTTTATACTAAGTTTTATTTAATTAAGAGAACATGCTCCCTTTTAATTAAATAAAAAAAATCTTTTAATTAAATAATAAAATCACTTTATCCTAAGCCACATTTAATTAAAAGAAAAAATCTCTTTTAAATAAATAAAAAATCTTTTAATTAAATAATGGAGACCACTTTACTAAAAATAATAAATAAATAATAAAAGAAAAAGACTTTTCATCTACACATTGAATGCACACTTTCCAAGATGAGTGGAATCTCCTTTTGCCTCTTAATCACTTCCACACTTCTTTTTGCCTCTTAACCATGTCCATTAATTTTGCCTCTTGAGAATCTTGAGCACATGGATCAACCAAGATTTAATCTCCACCATTGCTCATTTCTTTTTGCCTCTTAATGTTGACCATCCATTTATTTCTAAAATCCTTTACAAGGAGCCCTCTCCTTCTCATTTTATGCATGGATATTTTAGAGATCAAGATTTATGTTATTGTTATGCAGATTTGGAGAATGATTTTGGAGGAGAATTTGAGCACTTGAGCTTGGATATTGCAACTTCTTTTTTCTTGTCTTCTTCTCTCATGCCTCCATGGAAATCCATTTAGATTAATCTTGCACTTGCATATTAGATTAGATTTATATTTCCTTTCATGGAATAATCTTGCATAAACATTTCCTTTCATAGATTAGTTTGCTTTCATGCATTATTATCATATAGAATAGCTTTCATTTTCATTTGCATGCATACTTGATGATTATGGAGACTAGCATTCTTTCTTTTCCTCTTTGAATCTCTCATTTTATGGTGTACTTGCATGGGCACAAACTAGGTCTAATCTGAGGGCTTCCATTACAAAGCCTTGCACTTTATAAATAGAGAGCTATGAGTTGCCATTTGAGACCTCATTCTTGAGAAATCTTGGATTTAATGACTCATAGAAGTGTGTCAACATTTTATCACACAAAAAACACAAGTGGAAACAAACAAGTTGAGAATACTTTAATAAAATATGGTATTTTTGTTAGAAATAGGAAATACTGAGAGGGGGGGGGGGGGGGGGCGGGGGGTGAATAAGTATTTCACAAACTTTTACTTTTGCCCAATTATGGATATATGAAATTAACTTGTAGCTTGCGTTTAAGAAATTAAACTAAGTAAACTAAATAACAAGCATAACAATAAAATGAATGAACTCATAACACCATGATTGTTCTTGAGAAAACCTTGGCCAAGGGAAAACCCCGGTGAGGATGATACTGATAATTGATCCACTAATCAAAAGTATACAGTTAAATATATTGACCCTGTTAGGAGTCTATTACATACATATAGTGTCTCTATCCTAGTTAAAGGACTTTAGGCCTTTTTAGAAGCCTTAACCCTGTTAGGAGTTTCTATTACAAAATAGAGATTTCTGCAAGATGAGCTCACTGCCCAAACATGTAATATACAATGATAACTTTAGATAGAAAAGGTAGAATACAAAAACCTTTTACTGCTGTTGAATAACTTTATTATTCTGATCTAGCTTTGTAGGCTCTTTTATCTGATATACAATACTTGCTTCTTTTCTTTCTTACAACTTACAACTTCATATCATATACATCATATATCAACTTCTTACTACTTCGCATTACATTATTCTTACTTATATACAGACTATTACAAAATAACCTTCATGTCATCTTACAATACATTATCCTCTTCTCAAAACATAAAGTCATTATGTGCTGCATTAGGGTTAACATCTAGGATGTCATCGCTACTTAGTTAATTTATTATTTTGATAAACAAAATAATCCCTTAACTCAATATAATCATATTTTGATTGCTACTCTATTCTAGGTCAGCTCAACACTGTCTCTGTAAAACATAGATTTCTCTTTACGTACATGTCGTACAAACTTGTTCTCTAAGATGTAGCTTTGATATACATAGAATGATCTATGTTCAAGTGCGCATGCACTAAACCCTCTTCTGTGAACATCGCTAATCAAAACTATCTCTGTGAAGACTGATAAACACTATTATACTTAGACAATTTTCATGTGCGCTCATACATAACTTCTTCCTCCAATCATGTTGTCTCAATGCTGAATATATGTTTCCATAATGACAACATTGTGATATCCTACTTAGCCAAATTGCTAACAATCTCCCCCTTTTTCATTGGTGGCAACATATGGTAAAATTGGCTAAGTCCCCTGAATTTTTTTTTATCACAAAATATCAAAAAGTGTAACATATGAACATTACATAATATTTGGATCATACATATCTACTTATTTCTCCAAAATAATACTCCCCCTAAGAGTATACTTCATATTATTCCGCATATTCTACATATATACAATTTTCATACTATATTACTCCCCATTTGACAACAATGACAAAGGTGTCAATTTATAAGTATAAGTATGTCAAAAATTGATTTACCTCTTTGATTTCAATACTGCAAAGCTGGAAGACTTGCTACACAATTTGCAAAATTTACATTATCTATTTATTTATCCCATGACTTCTTGACTGAATCAAAAACACTGAGTAATGCACATAGTCCATAAGACGCTATCTCAACTTCCTTTAGGTTTGAATATGAAAAATTTCCATATGATGTCTTAGATGAAAGACATTCTTCGAGTTGAGTTTCTACATTACTTATCTTCATTGATAGATGCTCTCTAAGCAGAGCGAATCTCTTCAATTTCCTTTCTTTTTTGTTATCAAGAAGTCTTATTTCATCATAGGTTTTTCTTGTTCCCTTCTCAATATCTGTGATTTTTACATTAGGACTCTGCAAATCATTCATTGTAGCTTGCAAATCTAATTCTTTTCTCCTTATCTTTATGAAATTTCTGATGTGTAGTTTGTGATAGTGTGCACTGGTTGTACAATACTTTTCCTCTCTAAGAATCTCCTTAACTCTTTTATACATACATCTAAATTGTCCAAATCATTTCTAATATTTTGACAAATAACTTGAAATACTTGTGCATCATGAGGTGCTTGAGCTTTAATTGATGCAATATCTGATAGGTTAGTGAATTCATTGTCAAAAACTTTCATTACCTCTTTTTCTTTGGCTTGGAGATCAACCCCACTAACTTGAGTTGATATGAATCCTTGAAGTTTTCTAGTTACTTCAAGTAACACTCCTTCCAAGATTTTCACTTTCTTGTTCTTTCCAATGAGATGAGATTAACTCTATTTGATCATCATCATCAACTTCAGCTCCTAAGCTTGCAAAAACTAATTCCATGGGTGGTCTAGGTGGATTTTTTGTTGTACCCTTTTGCTATGAAATTACTTTAGACTATTCTTCTTGCACCTAATGCTCTTCTTCTTCTATCTTAACTTGTAGTTCTTCTTTCTTAGCTTCTATTCTTGTTTCTACTACTTCTTCCTGTTTATTTACTGCTTCATCCTTCCGCTCAAAAGTTTCTAGAAAATTTACAACATCTGCTCCTTGGTCATCAAATGGGTTTTCTTATCTATCTATGGTGATGTTTGTGCCTTCAATATTCATAGACTCATCATCAATGTTGATGGAGAGTGGCCAAACTGGTGATGATTTAGGTTGCATGCTTCTGCTTCTACTGCTGGTTCAAATTCACTGAAGATCTCTTTTGGTCTAGATGTCATAACCTTTACAACTGCTTCCTCAATTTCTTTTTTGATCTCCTCATAGTTTCCTCTCATTATTAGAACTATCCTTCTTTTCCTTCTCAAATGAGTGCTAAGGTTTTTCATGATTTCTTTGAAGTGGTCTTCATCCTTTATCTCACAAAGCTTCCTCACATATCTTTCTCAAATGCCTTTATCTTCTTCTACTACTCTCTTTTTCTAGTTACTAACTTCTCATAAAGATTATCTGGAATCTTGTCTTTTATGTCTTCAAACTTCCTGTTAGCAAGAATCAATATGTGTCTAACAACTACATTTTCAAGATTCAGTTTCTCAAAGTTGTTATACATCTCATAATACTTATTCAAATTAGTGAAATTTATTTCATTTATGATCAAAGGGTTCACTTTATCAATCTTAGGCTTCCACTACTTTTTCTTTTTCCTGCCTCTTCATCCGCTTGTGGTTCAACTAGAGTCCTTATCCTTTGTATTGGAGTAAATATGGTTTTCTTCCTCTTGCCCGGTCCACTTGCCATCTCTTTAAATCTCTTAGTCATTGTAGTAGAGGTGGATCTAGTAGACTTTCTCACTACTCGTACATATAACTCTATAATATCTTCCTCAATATTCTAAATATCTTTAACAGTGGTTTCATGGGTTGTCAAGGGTGGAACTAACAACACTTCTTTCTGTCCAATATCCCTAATAGCTTCTATTGTCTGCTTTGCAATGTTGAATTCATGTTCGGTCATACCTATATCCTTTAAGATCTTCTTTATAGTGCTATCTACTCTTTTCTTTGCCAATTTCTGTACCTATGACTATTGTGTTGTACTGAAATTCTCTTCATATGTTCCAAATCTAGAACTCTTGGAATCCAAACTACTTTTAAGTATGCTTCTTGCATATCCTTCAACTTCTTCTTCAGATACCTCATACTCAAGAGGATCTACAAATTCTAACCTTGGTTCTACTGCCTCAATGTAAGTAAAATCAGTGTCCACTAAGAAACATATCTCACTCTTATATTTCCCAACAATAGATGGTGGAATCCTTTATCTTCTTCTCATTTCATTTTGAAAGGTCTTAATGACAAGGGTTGTACTTTCATTCACTTTATCAATGGGATTTATTAAATATACCTTATTGATTCTGTCCATTGAATTTCTACCATCATTCCAATCAGCTCCTATGGTATAGGGAAATCTTCTTAAAATATGGAAAAACATATAAGTGATTATGGATGAGAATCTAAACTATGAATTCTTAATCTTCTTGATCTTTTCAAGATTCTCAATTAGCTGAATTCTCAGAATCTCACATATATCTACTTCAACTTTGTCAATATACATAAGGTAGGCTGCTTGCACCATGCTTGCTACCATGTCATCTTCCCTAGAACTTGCACGTAATTTTGAAGTTAAAATCTTACATACATATCTCACATCATCTTGTTTAATCTTTCTTATAACTACGCCTCGTCCATTGTATCAAGACTTGGTGTTATCTAACACTATTTTCTTAACATTTTTCTCATTTAAAGGAATTGCTCCTCTTTTAGACAATCCTGTAACCTCATGTATAAGATCTGTTGTAATGTCTATAACTCTATCATCCAACCAAAACTTTCCATTATGTATTCTTCTCAAAATGATTTTGGTCCATTCTTCATTCTGAAATTCATAGTGAAATGTGTACTTAATGATGTCCATTTGACCTAAATGTTCAAATCCTTCTTTGTAGGTCATGTCTTGTTTGTGTATCTTATTGTAATCCATGGTTAAATTACCATCTACTGTCTCAAACTTGCATTTCAAATACCCTTTTACATCTTTCAAATGTAAAACTCCATCTGGAATAATCGATAAAGCCAAACTAGGGTCTTCCTCTAAGGGTTCTACTAATTCCTTCTTCATCTTAGGTCTAGATGTATCTCTCATGTTTTTAACTAGTGATGCATCCATGCCTCTACCAAAAATTAATTTCTTTGATAATGAATTCTTAGTTAAATACCTTAGAATTGTGATCTAGGGCTTTGCGTAGATCTGGCAAAGAATATGTCTCCAAATCTTGAAAACTTCTCTCAATCTCGACTGACTAGCTCTCTATATCTCTTGTAAACACTTTAATGATCAAATGATGTCAATAATCCACTTTTATCCTTTAAATCTTTCAAGATACTATCATCACATTAATTTTTTAAGTGCAGTCATTCCAAAAGCTATTCCTGGTTACTTGTAAAACTTCATTCTTTTCGTGTAATCACATACATTTTCATAAATTCATGCGCTATTAACCATAGCTTCCTTATATCATATACTAGCTCATATTAACTTCGCAATGCTTAATTCAACTTACTCTAAATTCTATACTATTCTGATGCTTAATCTAATACATAGTTCATGAAATTTGATGCTTAATTACTTTGAGATGAATTTGGAAATGATTCACACTTACTCTCAAATACTTCACTTGTTTGATTTCCTGGCATACTGAGTGTGCTCTCTAGATCTGTAACTTTAACAAAATAAATTTCCTCTAAGTTACTGCAACTTTCTTTCTGATTGTTGTTGGTGTTCACATTTCTCTTGGTATAGTTTGCATTTCTTCTAGGATTAGGATTTCTCATATTTTTCATTCTGCAATACCTCATTGTGTGACCAATGTTATTGCATATTTGACAAACTATTCCATTGTTTCCATATCTTGGTCCTAACTGACTAATTTGAGATCTACAATTTTTGGCAATGTGTCCAAATTTGTTGCATCTATAACATATAACTTCATTTCTTTTGTTTATTTTTCCAATGGGTCTCTTATCTGTAGGGTTAGTATTTCTAAACATTCTACTATTAGCATTATCATTAGATCTAGGTTTCTTGCAATCAATAGCTCTATGTCCAAAACCATGATAATTATAACAATAATTAGAGATAGGTTTGAATTTCTTACCTGTACAATCTCTTTCCATGTGTCCAAAAGAATTGCATGAAATTTTTTTACCTTTGAATTCTCTTCACATCTCTTTAGGTGGTTCATCTTGCTTAGGTGGATTAGGTATATCTTCAGATTTGTTAGATTTATCTAGTTTCTTTTCTTCTTTATTCTCAGGCTGTTCCAAATCTGGTTCTTTACATTCTTCAATCTTCTTTGGAAATTTATCTTCAAAGTATCCAAGCCTAGTTTTATGTTAAGGGGGTTTCTGATAAGAAATTTGTTCATCAATCTTTTCACTACTAGAATATAATTTCTCAAGATGTTGTTTAGACTGAGTTAGTTCTCCTTTCACAATTGTGTTGTATTTCTCAAGTTTAGCATTCTACAATTTTTAGTCTCAAGTTTAGATGTTATTTTGGTAAGTTTAGATCTTAGATCTATATTTTCAGATTTCAAATTTGATTCATCTTTGTTGTTATCATCTTTCAAACTTAACTTCAGATCTAAAATCTTTAGTTCATGTTTAAGGATCTCATTTTCTTTCTTCAGTTTTTAAACTTCTTCACAATATTTGATTTGATTTGTAGGTTCTTTCTTTGATTTCAAATCTTCCATCTTTTCTTTTAGTTTCTTAATGTAATATTTCACATTATCATATTTCTCCTTTAGAGTATCTCTTTCTTCAGTAAGAATATCAATCCGTTGAAGATCTTCATCAAGATATTTCTGCAACTGATCCATATCCATAGAGATCTTACTCAAGTTGTTAGGCTTTCTCCAATTTAACTTTGTATTGAGTAACTAAGCTTTGATACCAATTGTTAGAAATAAGAAATACTGAGAGGGAGAGGTGAATCAGTATTTCAAAAACTTTTACTTTTGCCCAATTATAGATTTATGAAATTAACTTGTATCTTGCATAAGAAACTAAACTAAGTAAACTGAATAAAAAGCATAACAATAAAATGAATGAACTCATAACACCATGATTGTTCTCGAGGAAACCCTATCCAAGGAAAAACCTCAGTGGGAATGATACCCACAACTAACCCACTAATCAAAAGTATCTGATTAAGGATATTGACCCTTTTAGGAGTCTATTACATACATATAGTGTCTTTGTCCTGGTTAAAGAACTTAAGGCCTTGTTAGAAGCCTCAACCCTATTATGAGTTTCTATTACAAAACAAAGATGTCTTCAAGATGAGCTCACTGTCCAAACATGCAATATATAATGATAACTTCAGATAGAAAAGGTAGAATACAAAAACTTTTTACTGCTGCTGAATAACTTTATTATTCTGATCTAGCTTTGTAGGCTCTTCGCTCTGATATACAATACTTTCTTCTTTTCCTTCTTACAACTTACAACTTCACATCATATATCAACTTCTTACTACTTCACATTACATTATTCTTACTTATATACATGCTATTACAAAATAACCTTCCTGTCAGCTTACAATACATTATACTCTTCTCAAAATATAAAGTCATTACGTGTTGCCTTAGGGTTAACATCTAGGATGTCATCCCTACTTAGTTAAGTCATTATTTTGATAATCAAAATAATCCCTTAACTCAATATAATCATATTCTGATCACTTCTCTGTGCTGGGTCGGCTCAACACTGTCTCTATAAAATATAGATAAATATTTTCATACATATTGTATAGACTTGCACTCTCAGATGTAGCTCTGATATATATAGAATGATCTATGTTCAAGTGTGCATGCACTAAACCTGCTTCTATGAATATCACAAATCAAAACTATCTCTGTGAAGACTGGTAAACACTATTATACTTAGACAATTTTCATGTGCACTCATCTAGAACTTCTTCCTCTGATCATGATGTCTCAATGCTGAATATATGTTGCCATAATGACAACATTATGATATCCTACTTAGCCAAATTGCCAACAATTTTCCTAGCTAGAGAAGTAGACTAAGTAGAGTACAAATAGAGACTTCCAAAATATGAAAGAGAGGATTAGATCCACTATAAATGTATTTAATAAGAGGTAAATATATGTGATAAAAGCATAAGTCACCTAAAATTTCACAACACAAAAAATGTTAAAACACCAAATTGGGAAAAGATTTAATAGAAGAAAATCTCACATGTACTAAAATTTGGCAAAATCACAATAATCTCAAGGAAAGCTAAAGATGAGTAAAATGGAGTATAGAAAATAAGTTAGACTCGGGTTTAAGAGAAGACCTATTGAACACTATGTATGTAGTAAATAATGTAGGAGTTTCTAAATCTCTCATAATAGGTGGCAACAATCAAAATATGTGATGGACATTTGTGACTCCCATGTTCCAAAATTTTGGTTGGAAATTTTTTTAAGCTACATATTTGTTGTGGGTTTTTTAATATTTATTGGTCTTTGCCAAAAAAAAATTGGTTTGTCAAAAATATGTACCTCAATAATTGTGCAAATCATACTTCATTTTATTGAAGTATGTACCTACATCATCCTTTGTTCTTGCATTGTGATGTGTCTTGGATAACATAATATATTTGTTGCCTCTTCAAACTTCCTAATTTTTTGTACCTCAAAAAATGTGTAGATGGCATCTTTGACCAACATAATGTTGAAAGCCAATCAACGATTCAAAAACAAAATTACAACACATGATAGAAGAGGATGATGACTATATTCAATTATTGTTTCCTTTATGAGTGCATTTTAGGAAAATAATCTCGTCCTTCTGGAGCTGGACAAGATCAAGATAAGTTTGATGAGTGTAATTGAGAAGTGGTCATACTTATCAAGATTTCAATTAGTTATGATCAGCTACCACAAGTGTCATCTAGCAAGACAACTACAGATATCTAGACTATTCTCAAGGATCTCCATGAGATGTTAGATAAGAGTCATGTGTTCTTCTTGGAAAATCAACTATTTTCTATCATGATGGATAAGTGCATGTCCTTGCAAGAGAATATCACAAAGATTAAGGAAATTTGGGATCATCTTGAGGCCATTGTTCAAAAAATCAAGGAAGAGGATGTGGTAGTCACAACTCTAAAAAGTCTACCTAAATCCTATTAGCACTTCATAGAAATGCTCAACATTACTATAACTAATGTTGACTTAGAGTTTTCAAAGTTCTACACCAAACTTTTGTAGTAGGATCATTAGTAATAATAATTTGGTAGTAATGCAACTTCATCCTCCTTAGGACAAGCCTTCACATCCCAATCCTTTCAAAAGGATAAAGGAAAAGCTCAATCCTCTTAACAAAAATATTCCAATCAGCCTTAGGATAACTCAAAGAAGAAGAAATTTTAGTGTAACTATTGCTACAAATTTGGTCACTTGATACAGGACTATCAAAGTCGGATTATAGGATAAATCTGATATTCCTAAATGTAAACTATGTTCCTAGTATAGAATTGAATCTTCTCTCTACGAGCCAGATTATGCAACATTCTCATCATCTTGATGTGGTATTCACTTCAAAGAAGTCTTTAATTGTTGATCATGCGACTCATGCTACTGTGAATGTTTGCATCGAGGATCATGGTTTGTATAGACACATGGATTTAGGTGATTCTCTTGAGAATTATTTTTCAGTTATATCATCTTTTGTGAGTAGTCTCTCATATCAAAAGTATGGTCACCTAAATATTCACAATCTTTCTCAGGTTATTTGGGAGGATGTTGTTCTTGGTTTACCTGAGATTCAAACTTAGCATCACTGAGTTTATGGATCTTGTTAGGATGGGAAGCAACAAAATATTCCATTTAAGGATTGTGACTTATGGCAAGCCTCAAAAGTATTGCAGTTGGTTCATGATGATGTATGTGGTCCAATGAATACTTCATCTATTACTGGTTCTAGGCATTTTTTTCTTTTTGTTGATGATTTCAGTCTTTAAATATGGGTTTACTTTCTTATACATATTTTATATGTGTTATTGTATTGCAAAAATTTAAGGCCTTACCAGAAAAAGAGTATGGTTATCCTATTGTCACTCTTAGGTTAAATAATGGGGGGATTTTTATTCTACTACTTTCTCCACCTTTTGTGATACACAAAATCAGACACAAATTAACCATACCTTAGACTCCGCAACAAAACAAGGTTGTTGAATGTTGGAAACACACTATCACTGAAATGACTAGGTCAATGATGGAACACATGATTGTTCTTAAGAAATTTTGGACAGAAGTAGTTTTCATTTCATTCTATCTCCTTAATTGGTCTCCCACACATTATTAAGGGGAGGAATCCTGAGGAAGCCTTGAATCATCACAAGCCAAGTATCAGTCATTTGAAATTCTTTGGCTCCTTAGAATATGTATGGGTTCCAAATTCCTAGTGCGCCAAATTAGATTCTAAAAGTAAGAAACTTATTTTCATAGGGTATAGTGACAACCATAAGGCTTATCGACTGATTGATGTAGATATTGATAGTCTTATCTTCGATTGTGATGTTGTCTTTGATGAAGAACAAGGACCTTTTCAACTCTCTTCATCCATGAAAAATTATGAGGATTAGCCTTTGAAGGCTACTGATTTGAGTATCTGACTTCCATGCGGTTCACCTGATGAGAGGGATGATGTAGACTTTGAATTTGATGATGCACTACTTGAATTTCCTTTGGATGATGCTCCTCATGTTGAACTTGTTCAAAATATTGTTCTAGTTATTATTAGAGTTAAATCTCTCTATTTTTGTTTTTCTCTCTTTTGTAGATTTATTTCTATTTCTAATGGTCACTCCTCTTCTATGTTTCCATATTCTCTCTTTGTTTAATATGTAAACTTTCTCTTTATGTTTCTCTCTTCAGAATGTTTCTATTTTTCTCTCTTTGTTTGTTATAAAAACATTCTTGTGTATATAGATCATTTATGATCTTTGTTTAATAACACATTCATTTTTTTAGCATAATATGGTATCAAAGATATTTTTTTGAAAAATAACAATTTCATTATTGAAATTTCCTGTGTTCTGTCATGCCCAAAAGTTGAGCAAAACACAACTACAAAATCTTTCTCTGAAACCTACTGAACAACTATACATACACATACATATGCATCTATGTTTGCTAAAGTTTAAGAACATAATGGCACTAGCATTCAAAGAACACACAAAATGATGAAGAGGGAAAAGGGTTATATGACAAGTTCATTGTTTAAAATCAAATCTGAGGTCCAACCAGAAAAGGGTTGACCGAGTTTGACCCAAAGTCAAACTTCATGAAATTGTATTCAAAATATAGGGTTCCATCGGTTGCTAGCTTCGATCGGCACAGAGAATGAGGTAGTTGACTAAAGTCAACCCAAGTTGACCAAAAAGTCAACCTTGCATTGATAGACGTGCAACTAAGCTTAAAGAGGTACTAAACTTAATAGGGAAGATCTTGGTATGCAAATCAAGATGAATAACTTAGGTTTGACTAATGGTTGACCAAAAGTCAACCATGCCTAAATTTGGTCGACGAGTCCATATTGGCATTAAAAACTCCTTACGTAATAATAAGTTAATTACGTTCCTAATGATTAATTTACGTTCAATTTTATAATTATAAGGTTAATCTATAATTTTGTGTAATAATCTCCAATTGATAGCGTTTAGTTAAATAGCCTCTAGCTAATCTAATTAAATCTAATACAATAAACTATTTAATAAAATATCCTCTAAGCTAATCTAATTGATTTAATTTAGTAAATCAATTTAATTTAATACCTATAAAAGTTTTATTCAAATTAACAAAATCTATTACGTTAAATATTTTTCTAAGAAAATATTTAAATTAGAATAATTAAAACAACTATGTCCTCAATCCCAAGGACTCTTCTAGACTTTTTAGAGATAATCTTAAAAAACAAGTCTTACTTCTAGAATCTCTTAGTGTATTCAAAACTTGTAGGTTCAAATTCACTAAGTCAAATAACTCACACTATAGTAATTTCTAGATTTTTACATACAATTATAAAATAAGCA
>BSBK01006783.1:765000-1045000 GCA_027943335.1 Chamaecyparis obtusa
AAAGAAGAATGGAGAATGGAGGATGTGTACAGATTCTAGAGTAATAAACAAGATCACAATCAAGTATCGGTTTCCATTGCCATGAATGGATGATATTATGGACTGTTTGAGTGGGACTGTGTATTTCTCAAAGATAGATCTAAAGAGTGGATATCACCAGATTTAGATCAGAGAAGGAGATGAATGGAAGACTGTCTTCAAAACAAAGGAAGGACTATATGAGTAGTTATTCATGTCTTTTGGGCTAACCAATGCACTAAGCTCTTTCATGCGGCTCATGAATGAGGTTTTGAAAGAATTTCTGGGTAAGTTTGTCATTGTTTACCTAGATGACATTTTGATCTTTAACAAGACATTGGAGGAACATATGATGCATATTTGTATGGTGTTTGAGAAGTTGAGAGATGATAAATTGTTGATTAATTTGAAGAAGTGTAGTTTTTTGAAGAAGGAATTAGTTTATTTGGGATTTGTAGTTTCAGCAAAAGGTTTGAAAATAGACCCAGAGAAAGTACAGGCTATCCTTGAATGGCCTACTCCAAGGAGTGCTACCGAGGTAAGATCTTTTCATGGTTTGGCTAGTTTTTACAAAAAATTTATTAGAAATTTTAGCAGTATTTATGGACCCTTGACTGAAACAATGAGAGAGAATAGAAAAGAGTTCAAGTGGACTAATGGGGCAGATAAGAGTTTTAAACTGTTGAAACAGAAAGTTATAGAACAACCTATTTTAGCACTTCCAGATTTTAATAAGGTGTTTCACGTAGACTGTGATGCTAGTGGTACTGCAATAGGAGCTATTATGAGCCAAGAAGGTAAACCTATTTGTAGTACTGCTGGTAGGTTGCTTTTAGTTTGCTTCATGTTTCAGATGTTTGACCGAATTCTTTTAGGTCACTTTCCATGTGATTGATTATTGTTTCATTAATGATGATTATGGATTATTATCATATGTTTATCATGTGTATGTATAGATTAGATGATGATGTTTCATGATGATAGGTTACATGTTTTATATTGAATTATGATGTACTTACCCCATACTTGCATGTGTATGGTTATCATGTGTTTGTATCTATTTGACATATTTGTGTGGTAGAGGATGGAGACATAGTTATTTGCATAGTCGAGATCTATATGTCCGACTGTACCCTATCATTATTTGCTATATATTGTATGTACATGCTTTGTCTTGTGATGACAGGTTTACAAGTACAAGGCATCATCTTCCCTGAATTGGTAGGAGTGAGCGTGCCCACAAATATTCATCTCAATGGTAAAGAGGGGAGATAATACACAGACCCAAAACCCTAACCTAAGCCTAATTGTCCTAGGATTGGACAAGTGTCAGTCTGACTACCCTACCTGAATTTACCTGGTTGGCATGAATTCATGGATCCCGTTCTTGAGAGTGTGCATGGTTTCAGTTTGCTTGATTTTACTGTGCATGAGTCAGTTGATTTATGATTATGTAGATGATTTTATATGATTATCAATGTTAGGATTATAATTAAATTTAATGATTTAATTATGTTCCTATGTTTAATTAGGAAAATTATCTAAAGTCAATTATTTGATTATTTAATTAAAATTTGGATTTAATTATGTTTGGGTGTGTTATTAAATAATTGAATATTTAAATGCATGTTCTAGGATGGATTAAATATTTAATTTATTTAATTTGGGTTTTAATTATTGACATGTGCTTAATTGGAAAATGATTTAAATTATGCTTGCATATTTTATTAAATGATTAAATAGTTAATTGCATGAATTTATGATGCATAAAGTATTTAATTTATTTAATAAATGAATTTAAATTATAACATGTGCAAATTGAAAAAAGGAGTTTGTTTTCAAAAGATAACAACTAGTTTTAAAAAGTCAAGTTGAGTTGTGCATTTAAAAGATATTTTAATTAATTAATTGTATTTACTTTCAATTTTGGAATTAGAGTTGGATCAGGAGTTGTCTTATGAGTCATTTCTGATTTGGAGTTGAACTCTAAGTTAGCTTTTGAGTTGTCTTTAGGAATTGCATGAATTTGGGAATTGAATTCCTATTAGGAGATTATTGCATAATTTTTTAGAGAGACAGGTTTTGGAGAGGATTTTTGGGGAGAGCTTGTGTGCTTGGTATTTTGGAGATTTGTGGATTGTTGTGGCTGCATGTTGAATTGAGTTTCTCTGTGCATTTGGATCGGGCACCGGTTTGCAACATAGCTTTCAGATCTGTAGGTTGGGTTTGATTTTGGAGAGAATTATGTTCTCAGGCCTACAGGGGTTTCCATTTTTATTCCGTTTCTGGCATTGGATCTGGTAGGCTTTGGATTTGCCTGTTGGATCTATTTTTACAATTATTTGTCTTTCTGTGTTTGTATAGAATTCTGTGTTTCCTATTTTGGTAGATCTATGTTTATATTAGATCTGGGTATTCAGAAACCTTGGTATAGTTGTTTTATTACTATTTGGCATCGTATCATTACTCTAGAAAAATTTCGTTAAATGTTTGTTTATAGATTTCTTGCAAATTGAAATATTAAATTTGGGCAATAGTATCACTATAGGGTTTGAAGAAATAAATTCATGTTAAGAGGAAAATCATTTGTTATTGAAAAAAAACCAATCTGGGTATAAATATTCATACTAGAATTTAAATAATCATTCTCTGTTTATTTTTCCTTTGGAAGATTAAAATTTACACAGTCAAAATTAATAGGCCAAATTCTTATGAGTTTTGGAAAGAATCAGAATATTCTCTGTTGACAATGATAGGTCCTCCAATATTTTTATCTTCTGGTATTGAAAAAAAAAGAAAAAAAGAAAATGCTGTCATAGTAAAAAAGTAAATTGTGGGAATAGTCAATGCAATTAGGTGCATGTGACATATTCCTCTTGTTATATTTTCCAGAAAAATATAAATAAAGGAAAAATATTTTAATTAATATATGTTAAAATATATATATACAGTTTGAATAAATATCAATTGGTATGTTTTGTATTTTCATATGGGAATATTAAATAAAATAAAAAAATAATAAGAAAATATTTATTGGAAAAAGAAAAGAAATAATTTATATTAAATGAAAATATAAAAATATATATATAAAAACTTTTTTTTTAAAGGTTTCATTTTTTTAAAAAAAAATTGAAAAGTTAGAAAGGGGAGGTGGGGGCCACCACCTTCCCCCACTCCCCCTCTGCATGGCTACCATAGCAGCAAGCACTGCTGTGACAGTACCTACTGTTGCGGCAGAGGTACTGACATAGCAGTACCCTGCTATGGGGCCCGTGTGCCTCGAAACAAGGAAAAGGGAGTGCATGGGGCGTGGGACCCGCAGGGTTTCCCCATTGCATTTTTTATTTTATTTTTATATAATTTCGAGTTAAGTTATTTTATTTATTTATTTTTAAAATTTCTTTTAACTTATTTAAATTATCATTTCTTATTAATTTAATTTAATTGTAATTTATTTTTAATAGTTTAATTTTTTTTTTAGTTAATATATTTTTTGTTGGTTTTAGTATATAGGTTTATTTGGTAATTAAATCTCCATATTAACCTATTGAAATTTATATATATATCAACTTTAGAACATTTTTATTTGCACAATAAAGCTGTAATGTTTTTATGGGATGTGAATTTTGTCTTACTAGATAAAAATTTATAGTTAAATACTTTTTTTTTTGTTTATTGAATTTGAGCATAAAATCAATATAATGAAGTAGGTTCAAATTTGGTTCTGTGAACAACGTGTATTATTAAAGGAGCTATGTTTATGCTGAAATCGAGCGTTTCCATTCTATTGATCCTTTAGGATGATTATATAGAAAGTTCTTGTATTCTCGCAAATATTTCTTTTATGTCTATGATAAGTGTCTCTTATCTTATTGATGCGATTTTGCATGAGGAATTTCTATTATGCTCAATTTGAATTCTTAAATGCCTATGGGTTAGATATCAAGTTTTCTATGACGCAATTGTGTGTTCTTCGTTATCGTGTGTCTTCTTGTACATTGTGTGATGTCGGGCATTAGAATGACCTAGGGGGAACATAGGCAGGGTTATGCATCAGTTGGATTGTATTTCAGTATCATGTTTATGTGTGTGTTTATTCTGATTATCATCTATGTTCCAATTTTTTATGGGCTCTTGTTGGTTATTATCTGGTTATGGTATCTGTGTGATCATTTCGGTTTCTATGTGTGAAACTGCATCTAGGATTACCTAGTTATGTGCTTGTTGGGTACTTATGAGATTATGAGCCTAGGGGAGGTTAAGTAGGTGCATCTTAGGGGAGTGGCTTGCAATAGGGGTCAAGACCCAAAGTGGTCAGCACTTGGGTAACCTATTGTAGGTTATGTAATTAAGTGATAACTTAGTAATTAAAACTTTATAGATCATTTAAAAAGATAAGTTAGAGTATGGTTATGATTAAAATTCCTCATACCTATGAGAAAGTATTCTAATCCCACATGGATCATATTGAGATTCTGGGGCCTAGAGTGGTCAATTCCAGGGTAACTCAATGCTTGAGAGTTCACGGTCCTTTGTGACCAGTCCAGGGTACTCAAGTAGTTAGACATGTGATGACACTCCCATAGCATGTAGCCTAAGTCACCTCCTAAGTTTCTGTTTATGCCTCTGGATTACTGTGTCTCACCTTTCTCTTATTTTTGTAAACCTTGAGTAGAGAGCTTTTAGGATTCCTTGCTCAGTGGGTTATCCTTGTTTGGTTTTGGTCATCCGATTGGGGTTTGTGGTTATCTCCTCAGCACGGTGGGGTAGACCTTTGTGGTTCTACACGAACGGGTGGTAGTGATTCTTTACCATTTGAGATTCGACGTCCTAGTGCCGGTGCTATTGATACTTTTGCAGTTGGATGCATTCTTGATTCTTCATTGTTGGTTTCTTATCTTATCTTCATTTATGTAATCTTATATTAGAGTATCGCATGTGATACCTAATATGGTCATTGTACTTCTATGTTAGATTTATTGTTTCATACCCTGCGACATGTGCGGTGGAAGTCAGATTATTAGATGTCATGGATGTCCATGAGGATTGCATTTATTGTTGTAAGTTGTAATTGTATCATTTATGATATGGAATCTTTTTTTATCTTTCTTTAGTTGTATTTTTGTTCTTAAGTAATTCTACGTCATGGGACCCTCGAGTTTTGTAATCTATGTTGGATGTTGTTTCAACATGAGTAAATGGTAATTGCTTCTGCACTGTTGTTTATCTTGTATCTTAAATTTTAAAAAAAAATATTCACCAAACTTAGTAGCATGTTCTAGGTTAATCTCTCTTAGGTTCCCTAGCGGGGCATTACACTATTGCTTATTTCAGTGAGAAGTTAAATGATGCCAAGAGAAAATATTCTATTTATGATTAGAAATTTTATGCTATAGTTTAGGCATTGAAGAAGTGGAGACATTATCTACTTCCTAAAGATTTTGTTTTGTATACTGATCATCAAGCTTTGCAATATTTGAATAGTCAAGGAAAGTTGAATCAAAGGCATTTGAAATGGGTTGAGTTTTTGCAGAGTTATACATTTGTTTTGAAACACAAAAGTGGAAAGTCTAATAGGGTTGCAGATGCACTTAGCAGAAGGCAACTATTGCTGACAGAGATGCAGATTGAGGTGGTTGGGTTCAAGGAATTCAAGAATTTGTATCTAGAGGATCCTGATTTTGGTGAAGCTTGGAAAGCTTGTATAGAACATGTTACTCTAAATAGGATGAAGTGGCTAGATTTCATCATTCAAGATGATATGCTATTCAGAGGGAGTCAGTTGTGCATTCCAAGAAGTTCTATGAGGGAGAATCTCATCAAAGAGAAGCATAGTGGAGGATTGGCTGGACATTTTGGTCGTGATAAAACTCTTGCTTTGGTTAGTGAGAATTATTATTGGCCACAGTTGTAGCAAGATGTCAGGAAGTTTGTACAGAGTTAAAAAGTATGTCAAATGGTGAAATGAGTGAAGTAGAATACTGGGTTGTATCAACTATTACCTTTACTAGAGAAGCCTTGGGAGGATATCAGTATGGACTTTGTTCTTGGTTTACCAAGGACACAATGGGGACATGATTCAATTTTTGTGGTAGTTGATAGATTTTTAAAGATGACACATTTTATTCCCTGCGAGAAGACTAATGATGTTGTTCATGTAGCAAAATTATTTTTCAGAGAAGTAGTGAGACTACATGGTTTGCCAAAGAGTATAGTTTCAGATAGGTACACTAAGTTCGTTGGATATTTCTGGTGTACATTATGGAAGAAGTTGAAAATAAATTTGAAGTTCAGTTCATCACATCATCCACAGACTGATGGATAGATAGAGGTGGTGAATAGGAGTTTGGAAAATTTGCTGAGATGTTTGGTTGGAGATAAGCCAATAGGATGGGATTTGATTTTACCACAGACAGAATTTGCATACAATAATTCTTTCAACAGGAGCACTGGTAAATCACCATTCCAGATTGTATATGGGAGTAGTCCAAGAAATGCATCTAAGTTGAGGAAGATAGATAAAGGATAAATAAGTAGTGCTGAAGCTGAGGATTTTACAGAACATTTGAAGAACATCCATGAGGAGGTGAGAAAGCGTATTACCAAGATGAATGCACAGTATAAGGCTAAGGTAGATGAGAAAAGGAGGCATAAGGAGTTTCAGGTTGGAGATGAAGTCATGGTTCATTTGCGGAAGGAGTGATTTCTGATTGGTACATATAACAAGTTGAAAATGAAGAAGTTTGGGCCATGTAAGATACTAAAGAATCATGATTTAGGAAATGCATATGAGGTCGAGTTGCCTAATGAGCTGAATATTTCACCAGTATTTAATGTTTCAGATCTGACAGAGTATCATGAAGGAGGTGTTGAAGATGAGGTTATAGTAGCACAGTGGAGTATTCCAGCAACCAATTCAGATAACAAGGAGATTGAAGACATACTGGATAGTCGTGTTGGCAAAAGCACAAGGAACATGACATATGAAGAATATTTGGTCAAGTGGAAAGGATGACCTGTTGAAGATTCATCATGGCTGACAAGCGAGGAGGTTAACCATCTTGGTTTTCCTCTTCACACCTAATTCATGATAGGGTCACTTCTCAAATTACCCCAGGTGTCTGATGCAGGAGCATCTTAGGTGTAAGAGCAATCTTGCATCACCCAAAAATATTTCTGGTTTTCTTTTCAATAAGGGCTATCTTGTGCAAAGTTTCTATTTTTAGTAATTTGGTCATCCGATCTTGGAATGTTTTGATTTCTTCCCTGGAGGTTCATTTTGGTCATATCAGCCTGCCAGTAAAGTTTCATTGACAGATCAAGTCTAGCTTTGTAGATATTGAAGATTTTCGGTATTGGCAATAGGGTATAGAAACTTTGAACTCAGTTTCGAAGGCTTTAGAGGCCCCGAATGAGATCAAAAATTTGGGTGATAGGCCCTTGCACGAGTCAAGCCTGCAGAGCACTTCATGGCCTTTCCAGAATGGGGTTATAATAGTCAATCGGGTCAACTGGCGATGACTTATGGTCTTTGGAAGTTGGGTCACCTGAAATGGCGAAAAATGATTTTCCTTCAAAATTTTTGTTTGGGTTTCAAAAGTTATTTTGAGCCGACTTTGATTTAATAAATTGTAAAATAAAATAATTCTAAGTTTGGTCGGCCTTATTGGCTAAAATTTTGGAACCTTCCCAGGCGGTGGAAAATTACCTATATAAGGAAGGTTGTAGTGTTGTCTTAGGCAGTTCGAGACAGTTCTGGATAGTAGATCTGGGTATTGATTCAAGGCTTTCTCCTACAAAATATTGTAAGGGAATGCCCATGTGGCTTTGCATACTGTAATTTTGAAAGTTTGTAATTCCACATTTGTGGAGATAATAAGAAGCCCATTTTCTGTTCTTGCATATTGTTGTTGTTTCTCTATTTCTGTTATGAGTTTGTGGTATTAAGGGGAGCACCCTTCATCATTCCTTCATTTGCCTTAACTTTAATGCCAAGTAGTCCAACAATTATAATAAACTAGGTTTAGTAAGTAATTGATTAAAACATGAAATTCACTTGAGGGAAATTAAAATATGTTAAAGATTATTAAATATCTATATTTTCCCTAATGTTGAAATGATGGAATTCAATCAAAAACTAAGATCTTATAGCCTTTCATTTTACTACTTTAAAACAATAAAAATCTTACCTTTTACAATTTACCAACTAAATTTGACAAACTACAATTTTTTTAAAAACTTATATTAATGTCTGTATATTCAAAAGATCTATTAATTTATAATTAAAGATTATTTCTTTTGTCTTAACCATCATTTAGTATTTAAAATATTTGCAAGAAAATTACATATAGTATTAGGGAAATTTCTAATCTAATTTTTTTCTTACAATAATTCATAAGGTAAAATATAACAAATTTTCCATTGTTAAGAGAATATGTTTTAAAACATTCTTTCCAATCTTGATTCAAATATTCACTTTCACATTTACAACTTAAAATACAAATTTCTCCTTTCACAAAATAGGAAGAATACATCATTAATACAACTTTTATAAACCAAATATTATCAAGGAGGTTTCATCTTTCTCCTTGTAGGAATTTACAAGACAATCAATGAAAATAACTTTTTGATACAATTCCTCCTAGACATGCTTGTTTCTTCCATGCACCTTAAATAACTTGTAATAATAACCTTGTAGGTTAACCATGGAGGCTCACCTCCCAACCTAGGCCTTTTAGGCCACCCCCGAGCTAGGGATTACAAAACACTAACAGGTATGATCATTCAATCACAAAGCCAACAATGAACACATAACAATAAAAGTCCCATCCAAGGCTTACTAGGTCACTAATATAAGGACCTGAACACTAGGGGTGAAAATGAACCGAAATCCCAAGAGGAGCTAGCCAAGAGTATATCAAGAACACTTATCACACATGACACAAAACATTTTTCATTTAAAAAAGAATAGATTCCACAAATAGGATAAACGTGGCATCATGGAGCCCATAACATCCATGCTAGCCTCTCCCAATTGGACATCTATCTTTTCACAAGAGCAATATCCCCACATAGGCTAATCAAGTCACATCTCTTCCATTTTTACAAGTACCGATTCCATATGTAGGATAAACTAAGCATTATGGAACCTATAACATCCATGCTAGTCTTTCCTACTATGGACATCTTTCCTTTTACAAGAACAATTTCTTCACATATACTACTCTTGGCATCGCATGGGAAGTCAATAAACCTTCACCCCTATCAAGGCTACTCATCCCTCCCAAGGGTGAGTATGCCTTGAGAGAACCCTCAAAAAAAAAAAAACATCACATAGTAAAAGCAAGACTTACACACCTCCATGGAAACCCATGGAAATCAAAATATAATAACATAAAACACCATTAATATACCTTAAGCTTTTACAAGCATAGAAAAAAAAAAGATATACTACAAATTTCTATGGAAATCCAACCTTAAAACTAAAGATGAAGAGATCAATTGTGAAGCTTTCTCCCCTTTAAGCTTTTCCTTCCTTCTCCAATTCTAGTGATCTCTAAGAGTAGAGAGTGGGTGAACAACCTACTTTCCTCTTACCATCTCCTTAAGAAGGCTCTAGCCAAGAAATATCTAACTCCAGCATTAATGAGGAAGCCTCTAGACTCTTCCCCTTGCTTCCTAAGTCAAGGTCCTAATAAATGGCCTTAATGGCTCACATGGGAAGGGTTAAATACATTGCCCAAAATTCTCAAACTCTTCAATTTTCGCCACTTTGAAGAGGAGATATTTTAGGGGAGTCATAAATGAGTCGCAAGGCTCTTAATGGGTTGAAAATGACCCCTAACCCCTAAGGTACTAAGTAGGGTGGTAAAAAATAACCCTAACTACCTTTTAGAAGCCTATATGGTCCTCTTAAACTCCACCTGAAGTTTACATCCGAAATTCAACTCTCTTGACCCAATCTAATCTTCCTAACTCTAGGGTTTGCATGGGTAATACCCTAAGAAATCCTTGGGTCAAGATTAGATCTCCTTAATTACATATACTAGTCATGCCAACTTATAAGAACATATGTGTCAAGTGACACACACACAAATTACATTAGGCATGACCATTTTAACTTTTAAAAAAACTAATTTAAATACAACATACAACATACATTTACGAATAAAATACATAACAACAAGATCTATGTATCTTCATAGATAGGACCTTAGCTTTACTGAGAATATACATATGTTAGTCTCTGAAACCCCAAATTTAATACCATGGTCAACTACTTGCACACTCATTGCACACATCAGTAGGTCCAATAAATCACATATAAATGTAACCGAATACATAATGTAACACACACACCACCTAAATTTGTATTCCTTTACATATTGGAAATTTAAACAATATCTACATTCTGAAATATCCTAACATATATATTTCACTCAATGCATCATAAACTAAACCGTAAAGATAAATTGCATAATTAACCATAGAATATCTCTTGAATAGGTTCACATCAACATAATGCTTAATGACATCGTACGGGATATTACAGATCCTCAAAATAACATTTGTTTTCAAGTATCCAAGAGTCTTAAATAGTAACAACTGAAAACATAAATAGTAAACAATGATGCTAAGCTATGACGGACTAGGGTAGGCCCTACACTCGCTCTAATACCAAAATGTCATGCCCAAAACTAGGGCAAAAAACACACAATTTTTTTTAAAAAAACACTATAACAAACAACTACAAAGACAACTAATATAGAAAGTGTTGCAGAAAGGTAACGACAAGGTGAAGTTAGTTTTCAATTTGCAAGGTCTTGACATGGATTGAGTTCGGGTTACACCACATACATATGCAAAGTCGATAATCCAACTTGTTACATGGGATAGAGACTCTAAGTTTTAGTGTTACAGGAACACTTGGGTTAGGTTGAATTAAACTATGGTTTCATGTTTAGCAAGGTGTGATATCATGATCATAAATCATTGTTAAGAACGTAAGTTGAGTTAGGTTGATAAGATACTCTTACACTCAGTTTGTTTTTACTAGGTGATTTACATGGGTGTATTAAATTGCATTATAGGTTGACCTAACAATACTTAAATCCTTACTCGTGATTATAACATGATCTAATTAGAGCTAACACATATAAAACTCTTATCATTAAGCCATTTACGATCTTCAACGTATCTTTAAACATGGTCCTATATTACAACCAAGTTGACTAAATAAGACCCCTTCAATAACCTATCAAACCTTAAACATTAGAAATCCAATTAATTAACCTCGTTCATGATATCATTATAATATTTTAAACAAAAATCCTATTTAATTAATCTATCCACATTAGACCTCCTAACACCTATGCATTTAAGTTCCCACAAACACATTAATTTCATTTGAATAAATTACTAAAGGATGCATTAAAATTCCCTAAAGAATTATTATAATTTTATAATTAATTGATAAAAACATTAATTAAGTTCTAATCTTAACTTCATTTATTAAAACACATTAATTAAATAAATGATATTTACTAACTACAAAGAATTAATAATTAACCCATCTCCTAACTATTGTTTAACACATTGATCTTAAGTACATATTAGCATAATCTACTAACCCTTAAAATAAAATTTATTTAAATTCTATTTTGAACACATGGTAACCATATTTATTATTCATTACTAAATTTAAATAAACAAACTAATCTATACATAAATTGACTTACTAAAAACTAAAAAACTAATTCTAACTAGTCTAACCTAGTCCCCTAGCCTATTCCCCATCCCATCACCCTCTACCTCTCCTTGGTCCACATACCAAGTGGTAGAGGTGAGGGACAAGAAATTCAAAGGGCTGCAAAAAGGATTGGGGGTCAAATTCCAAGGAAGGTAAGTTCACATTTGCATAAAATTAAGTTTGGGGGCCCCACCAAATACATTAACTTTTCAAAAATGAAAGGTGAATAAAATTTTGCAAGTGGGATGTCCAAGATAGCAAGGCACATGGTACATATGGCCTAGGGGAAGAATGGTACGCATGAGTTGCTTGCAAGTGGGTGGCTCCATTACCAAGGAGGATGGAGACCCAAGGAAACTCCCCAAAGGCATGAAGGTGAGACTTAAATGTGATTCAATTTTTTTTATTATTTGTTTTATTTTTGAAACATGAGACAAGCCTTTTCCTACGTAGGTTTTAAAGGGAAGGGGTAAAATGGTGTGTGACCCACGGGATGTCCCTTCAATTCATCATTATGCCCTTCCCATTAATTTAAATAATGGGGTTTGCAGTGATCAAGGATTAATAAGAAGGGTTTAATTTTCTAACCATAGTTTTAGTGAGGGAACAATAGAGAGAATATTCTCTATGGTAAATAGGAATTAAAATTCTTCCCATACATTTTCTAGAGAGTTATTTGGTCTCTCTCTTAACTTGAAGTGCATTTCATTTTTGGAGTGAAATAGATATGACATGTTTTGTAATCTACTGAGTGGATTGTTTACACAAGTATTGACAATAGGTATTTTATTACTTAGTTTTACAAATTTGTTAATTAACCATTTCTCTCATGATTTTCTTAATAAGAATTAAGGTTCAATATAAAATTTAGTGTATAAATGTTTGATCATTGTATATAAATTCATGTCCCTAAAAGTGATAGTTGAAAATACAACTTAGATAATTCATTCTTCAAACTTATAACATGATCTTTGTTCACAATGCTTATAAACCAAATATTTTCAAGAAGGAAATAGAAAGAGTATTCAATAGGAAGTTTATGCAAGCAATATATTTGAAGATAAGATATGATTTTTATTTCAATAAAATCTTGACCTCATTACTTTCACAAAATAGTTACATTTATTTTCACAAGATTCAATACTACAACTCTTTATCTATTTCATTACACATTTCATCTTCCTCATGAAACCATAATACAATAGGAGACAATACAATGGTGAGTTCTCCAAAATGGTAACATCAAGAACACTTCCCATGCTCCAAATCCAAAATGGCTCCATCAAAGGCCTATCCAAAATCTGTAAAAAGAAACATATAAAACTATCCATGGAGAGAGCTCACCTCCCATCCTAGGTCTCAATAAGACCACCCCGGATCTAGGAGAATTGGTAACCAACGGGGAACATACACACCATACATACAACATGAAACACAACACAAATACACCCATCCAATACTTGCACAATGTGATTCACCTTGAACCCATAATAAGAGGTGAAGGTGGACTTCCATGTAGGAGAATACCAAAAGAATACAAACAATAACCATGCCTCTTCAAGGCTAAAAACCACATATTTTTTATCCATTCTTCTCCTTATCTCCCTCAAATCAAGATCAATATCAATGGCATGCAAGGGCCCATACACCTTGCATTTTTTTCCCTCTTCTCTCCATGAGAAGAGACTACACTATCACGGAGTCCAACTAACCCCTTCCCCCTTCCATGGCCACTTCTTCCCTATCCAAGGGTGAGTAATGCCATTACACCCTTCACAAAGCTCCCTCATTCAAACAAAGATAAACACAAAGAGCATGAAATCAAACTCAAAATCTCATTTCCTTACATTACAACAACACAAAATACATAGATCACATATGCAAGAGAATGAAATACATACTAATATACTTACAACAAAAACAATAACTTTCATAGCAATGGAGACCAACCTTCACAATGTGTTATGGTAAAATGATGCTTGAGAAGAGCCCAATCCCTTTTTGCTTCCTTCAATCCAAAACCCTAATGTCTCTAAAAGTAGAGAGTGGGTGAACACCTACTAACTCTACAAAGGGCCTCTAAAAAGGCCTCCAAATCCTACCCACCCACCAACATTAAATTCAGAATTGACCCCTAAGTCCTTTGGCTTTTCCTTGTCCCCTATCATAAATGAAAGATTGGAAAGGAGTGTGGGTTTGGGTAAAGGTCAAGACTCAATTCATTTTCGTATAATGTGGGAAATGGGTCATAAAGAGGGTCACCAAGGCCACTAGGGGGTTCTAGATGTGTTAGAAATATTCCTAACCCATACCCCTATCACTAAGGTACTTGGATTTTGCTAAAATTGATCCTTAGGACCACTTTTTGGCCTCTATAATTGGCTATAAAAGAATGACATTTAAATAATCAAATTGATGGAACTTTGCAAGTATCACCAAACAAAGGAGGTTTAATTAGGTTTCTAATGAGTCAGTTAGGCTTAGGTTTACATTTCCAACCTTAGTAGACATGTCATTACATAAACAGATAACAAGTGTCAAGTAACATTGTAAAATGACATAATACATCATTGACATGTCACTAATTACATAATGAAAACACCTAATACATACATACAATTTATGGTCACGAATTAAATCACTTAACAATGAGGTTTGAATATCTTCATTAGATTCAACATTGGCTTTACAGTTTACACATATGGTTGGTTACTGATTCTCTGATAATATCCATGGTAATTTCCTACACACTAAAATGAAATATCAATAGTCAAAGGTAATAAAATCACATGTAAATATATATATACAACTCATAATTAGCAACATTAATCAATATGTAGAATTCAATTCCTAATTACAATTTTCATTCAGTGATGTTTAAGCATAATATCTTCATAAATCATCATGACATATTATGCATGCTACTTCCTAACGTAGAGCATAATCCATGAAAAAATCACATCTAATCATGATCAAGTCTTTTTCATCAAATCACATATCTAAGCATGTATAACCAAAATCAACAGTATGTTCTAGGTCCTAATCCACATCAAAATGTAATCCACACAATATAATCATCATCATAAAACATAATATCATGAGTCTTTGTCAGAATAATCAAAAAGTGTATCAAAGTATCAAATCATAAAGTATCAAAATGCGGAAGTGTCAATAGTGCTATGATGGGTCAGGGTGAGGCCTCACATCTCTAGAATAAATTTTAACTACTTGGGAGTAGATCTAGAATGATGATAAGTTACATGTATCAGAGAGAGTTGGAGGAAGCCCTAGAATATGCTAATGAAAAAATCTATGATCTGAAGAGTAAGATAAAGACATCATTTGCAAAAATAAAGGAATTGATAGAAAGACTACAAATGAGCCTTGATGACCTTGATAGACTATCAGAAGACAATATCAATTCTAACCAAGTTGATGTGGCTATACAAGATCTATTGAAAAGAACATTGAATTATTTGAAGAAATCATTCAAATGAAAAAGGAACATGAAAGTCAAGCCTTGAGAATGATATAAGTATTGGAAAGAATGAGGATTGCTGAAAGTGCTAAAGAAATTCTTGAACCTAAGAAGATAAATGTTGAAGAAACAATCAGAGACAAAGACTTACTCTTGCAAGTACAAATGGAAGAAGTTCAAGCAAGAAATGACATGATAAAAGGTATTAGTGATAGGATTCAATGATTGCAAGTAGAAAATTAGAAGTCGAAGCAAGAAAATGAAGATCTGAAAAACTACCCAAAAGTTGAAAAAGAAATCAATGCTAGACTCACAAAGTTTGAACAAAGCATGCGTAAAATTGATGAACAACTAAAAATCAAAGAAGACTAGGTGACATTACTAGACTGGGGTATATCGATAACAACATAATGGATAACAGAGAATCATCAAAATCTAGACAACGAACTTCTGAAGAATCCAGTGATACACAAGGTAAGAAACCCTACAAGCCTACCTTCTACAATTATGGAAAATATGGTCATACTGCAAATATGTGTAGAATAAAACAAGTGAACACTCCTAAAAGCACATTATTTAATGGTTACTGCTACAATTGCAACAAGTTTGGTCATAAAGTTGTTGAATGTAGATCTAAAACTATTAGTAGAATAATTGAGAAAAACTTCTATTGACATTGCTACAAATGTAATCATTATGGACACAAAGTTGAAGAATGAAGAACTAAGGAACTGACAACAAGGAAATTAGTTTATTATAAGAGAAGAGAAACAAATAATTCTTTTACATGTTTTAATTGTGGAAAACCTAGATATCTAGCATCATAATACATAAAATAAAACAAGGAAGTGAGAACTGAACTATGGAGACCATTTACACTACTATGCTATATTTTTTCAAAATTTGGTCACGTCACCTATAATTATAGATATTAGTACACTACCACCAATGACAATAAAGGAGAAAGAATTATAAATAAAGAACAAGTCAAAGAGGAAATGAATAAGATATGGAGAAAGAAGGAAGATGACACACTATCAATGGAAGACCCTGTGTCGAATGACGTAGGGAATTCATCTACCAACTAATAATTTTATTGAAATATTTTAGAAGTCCCTTAAATCAAATTCTAAGCTGAAATATTCAAGAGCATAAGATAGATGCAATGATAATTAGGAAAATAGAAAAATTTGAGTATAAGATTACTATCGCTGAACTAAGATCACTATCAGTATAAAAGCTACTGTTGGCCTACAATAAATGATTTAGTAAAATACTTGTTGGACATATTTTCATTATATATTATGACACTTATAATGAAATAATTACATTTTGAAATTTCACTATGAAGAACAAAGCCTAAGGAATTACTATTGTGTATTGCGCTAATTCATTCTATAGAAAGGATTCAGACAGATTGATTAAGCAAGAAACCCTAGAAACTCAAAATATCAGATAAGTGAAGGAATATATTAAAACCAAAATGACAAAGAGAGTGGTATTAGTTGATAGATCAGAAGATGATGAATTGGAATATCAGTTAAGCACTCTAAGAATCACAAATGTAAATAGAGCTGGAGCATTATCTCAAATACCATGAAGAGTCATGTTGACAGAAGATGTAAGATCGTTTATTCAATACAAACAGATTGAAATTAGTGATGAAGATATAAGGACAGCCTACAAGGAATTATACAAAGAGGAAGGAATGTTGAATGAAGAGTATGGGAATCTGGAAACAAAAGGATTGACATACATCATGCACATTCCAAAGAATTTTGAAGATGAATGGATCAAGTGTGTATTGATTCGAATACATGGAGACTATTTTTGGATGGAAGGAGATAGTCAAATTGAAATCATAAAGGAAATCATTAGTGAAGTCACATGATTATTGGCTAATGGGAGAAAATGTGTAAAAGAGTTGGATCTTAAAATAGAAATTGAAGGTTTAGTCAAGTACAAGAAAGATCACATGACTTTTTTTGTGATCAACATCCTGGATAAGGAAATGAAATTTGTATCAATGATTATTGGCTACAAGATCTATCAAGTAAATTAGTTAGTTAATATATCAGGAGGAGCACTACAATTTTCATATGAGATTATTACTGAAGTAAATGGATATGATTTAGCAGAATTGATGTGGAATCAAATAATGGTGAATTATAACACAGTGATGTGGAGTTATTTCAAAGAATTCCAAGGAAGAATGTATGATAGATATTAGATACCACCTCACACTATTAAAAATATAAGAAAGATATATATTTTCTAGTCATCTCACATTCATGTATAATCAAAGTAGTGGAGCCATAGATATCTTGGATACAACCATTTGGATATGGAACAATAGAGAATTAACTAATAATAAGTATTGATAAACCATTGAGTGAACCTAAGGATATGGAAGCTAATTAGTTTGGAACCTATGAAGAAGTGTAGAAAAATAAAATATCAAATCAAAATAAATCAAAGAAAGAAAGTAGTAGTATAATGAAAAGATAGAAACTAAACACAGTACTAGAGACTTATGCCAAAATCAAGAAAAAGTTAGCTAAATGGATACAAGATACCGACAAAAAAGCTAAAGAAGAGTTTCCACCGGTAAAGAGAACAAGATCTGGGACAATGCAAACTACACCAAGTAGGAACACAAGAAGTTAGTCAATAGTAAAGGAAGAAAAAGTATAAGAAGAAAGAAAAAGGAACCTAAACGCGACACAGAACCATCAAGAGTGAGAATTCCAAGAATAGTTATAGATATAGAAAATGGAATAAGAGAGTCTTGAACTATCAGACATATACATGAAAACAAATACAGGACATGGTCAGAAGAAGATAAGAAAATTGTAGAACATGAAATAGTGTCTCACTTTCATAAGTTCATAAGATTTTCAAGAAAACTAAGATAGATTATGTTGGCAAGTTGACTACACTAGTGTATATGACTTAATATAGTATTTTCATTATGGAAACAAAGTCATATAGTGTTTTGGAGTCAGTGCACTTGATAAGAAGATCAAAAATTGGCTAAGTGTTAAAGACTAGACAGTATATAGAGTACCTAAAGATCAGAGCATCAACACACATGCATACAATAGAATTATGGTATGTGCCCTAGAAGTTAAGTTGGTAACATCATATTCATGCCAAGTCTAAGAGTGCATGATCAGAAGATTCAGTATGAGGAAGATACAGAGAGTTCAAGTTGCACAGACAGTGAATGCCAGAGAAGAATAGAGCAAGCAGCCGACTATTGGTATTTTGGTTTGCGGTTATATTATTATGTTGTAAAGGCTATGCGCCTATTTTAATTAGGTTGCCAACATGAAATTATATTTTTTTGTAAACACACTTGAGCCAATTCAATTGGAAGCATTGTATGTAATCGGTTAAAGGGCCGACCTAGTTATTTGTTTTGTATGTGCATATAAATATGAGATGCGCCCATTGTAATTAGTATGAGAGTTGATATAGAGTTAAGACAAGTAGAGAAGAAGTGTGCGAAGAGTTGATAAGATGTATTAGAGATTTACAAGAGGTCAAAGCATCAGCGCATCAAAGGAACTGATCAGACAAGCAGTGTCATAGTGATAGTTCATCTAGTAGATATAGTGTGTATCTAAGATCAGAAGGTTGTAGCATTCACCACTTGAGCAGTGAGCTCTAGGATAGTGAGTCCACACCCCTAACAGGGTTTATTGTAAAAGACTCCTAACAGGGTCTATGATCAACTACAACCGATTTAGAACTTGAATGAAGAATCTATGATTAAAGATCATTGAGGAGTTGCTGATTAGATATGTAAGATGATTAAATCAATATTATGTTGTCATTGATGTCAACTAGCTTGACAATACTTATCTTGTAAGTTATTATACCAAAACATCTGAAGAAAGGTGAAAGAGATGAAGACAGAAGTATCTACATGAGGAAGATGTATATGTCATATGATGATAAGGAATACACTAAGTAACTTGTTGACGAGTCTATGACTTGATGATATTGAATTTATTATGTTGCATTCATCTATGATGAAGAATAGAGATGAAAGACACAAAGCAGTGTTGTCAGTAAATGAAGCATTCCTGTATACACCGACGGAGCACAGTGTTAACCGAGCTTGTTTTCACCAATGCATTTCTTTGTTAACCAAATAGAACAGAAAGGAATTAAATGATTAGTTTAGCCAATAAATTAATGAGCTGGAAAGTGTATAAAATTGAGGTAACAGATAAGGTTTGTTATGAAGATCGACGGCTAACATAATTCAAGGAAGATCTAATGGAGCAGATTGAAATGTGTTACTGACGCATCAACTGAAGAAGGTTAGAGCAGAAAAATCAATGAATGAGATTAAGCGGCAAAATCTGATGGACAAAAAGAAAATGATTTACTCATCTATATAAGAGACATTGGTTTCATTGTTGAAATGATGTCGGAAGAAGAAGAAACTACAGAATTATTCCATGAACAAGTTTTCATGCATTCTAATCATACTTGTTAGTGAGAACCGAACTACAGAATAATAACTGAGCTACAGAGAGTAATTATCGACAGACAGTAAGCTGATATAGAGTTGAATCTGAAGTGATATATTGATTAGAAAGATTTGTATGAGCTGAATATTGATCTGTAAACTACACTTGAAGTTGTATCAAGGTAGATCATCTACTGTTACATATTTAACCATTGTACATAGTCAAATCTCTTAACCGAGTGGACTAAGAAAGTCTTTTTATGTTTCATTCATAGAGTGAACATTGTTATCCTGTCATCCCCAGAGTGACTGCTAGTTGGATGATAAATTCTGATCTAAAATCCTCTAACAAGGTCACACCTAACAGTGTGTTTGTAACCTTTAACAGGGTTGGGTCTTCACTGACCTCACTTCAGAAGAGTGAACATTTTTGGATTGCCGGTCCCAGGTGGTTTTTCCCTTCATAGGGTTTCCATGTTAAATCTCATGTTTTATGTGTTGATTGTGATATTTGTTTGTTATCATACTTTGCATATTACATGTTAGATTTTTTCGGTAACTACTATAAGTTTTAGATTGATAATCGGTAAAAGCACAGACAGTAAAATTATTTTATGTTTACCGAGTAGTAGAAGTTGAAGAATTTGTTTTGGATTATACATTTTGTTTTGTGACACTAGATAACTAATTCACCTCCCTCTCAGTTATTCTAACAATTGGTATCAGAGATATGGTTGCTTAGAACATAGTTTTAAGGACTCTAGCACAAAGATCTCAAAATGTATAAGAGGGAAGTGCCAAAGCTGAACAAAGAGAACTTCATAGTATGGTAAAGCCGGATGAAGTTACACATATCTGGAATTGGGAATTCTGCACTAGAACTGATGTAAAATGGCTACATTGAACTGACACTAGGTCCCCTAACACTTGATCAACTGAAAGACATGCATGAACACAATATTAATATGATGGAACTTGCTGCTACCTGTACCGATGCCAAATTTGAAGAAATTAAGGGATGCACTACTACCAAAGCCATGTGGGATAAACTGACTCTAATATACAGTGGAGATTTGAATGTTAAAAGAGCCAAAGCAGAAAGCCTAAGAGGTTGATTTGATGATATGAAGATGAAAGAAGGTGAAAACATTGTGCAATACTCAAATAGACTAAAAGAGGTAGTACATGTTATTAGAGCATCAGATGGAATTATTGAGGATGAAATAGTGATAAGAAAGATTCTTAGAACTTTACTGCCAGTTTATGCAATCAGGATCTCTACAATTCATGAAACAAGAGCTACATCCAACCTTACTCTTGACACATTGATTGGTAAGCTTACAACCTTTGAATTGAATAACTTTGACAATAGTGTTGTACCATCTATTGAATCCTCTTTCATGTCTTCTTTGAAGCTTGGTAAATCTAGTAGCAGAAATAATAAGAATAATGATAGTGATAGTGGTACCGATGATGAACTTGATGAGCTTGAAGCTCTTATGGCTAGAAGGTTACCCAAAGGTAAAGGAAGGTATAGAGGTAAGCTACCTTTGCCATGCTTTAATTGTAAATAAGTTGGCCACATCGCTGCTAGATGTTTGAATAAGAAAGATGATGATAGATCCAAAGACTGATCCGAAGGAAGCTATGGGAGAAGAGTCAATAGAGGCTACCGACACAACAACAGAGACAATCAAGATAGCTATGACAAAGGAAAAAGGTATGTTACATAGTTGAAGATATTGAATTTGAATATGATACTGATGATGATGTAGAAGTAGTATTTGTTGCTATGAAAGATAACTTAGAGGAAGAAGAGAAACATGAAGAAACAACACTAATCTCTAAAGTAAGCAGAAATGATACATGGATCATAGACAGTGGTTGTACACATCATATGACTGGTGATGTAGAGAAATTTGACCTACTTGATGAATATGATGGAGGATCTATTAGGATGGGAAATGATACACCCTGTATGGTAAGAGGTAAAGGTTCACTGATGATTAATGATAGAATAAAATGTGAAAATGCATACTAGATAGATGGACTGATCTATAATTTGTTAAGTGTGGCATAGCTAAATAATTTAGGCCACCGAATTGCTTTTGAGAGAAAAAAGGTAAAAATCTATGATGATGGAGGAAGACTTGTCGGAACCGGTACACAATCCAGAGGTAATCTATTTTATCTTGATATTGATCAGTCTTCTTGTTTATTAATGAAGGATGAAGATGCATGGTTGTGGCATAAAATTTTATGCCATGTGAACTTTGATAACATGATCAAGATTAGTAAGAAGAAAAGAGTTAGAGGGTTGCCAAACTTGTCAAAACCTGATCAAGCTATGTGTCATGAATGTTAGAAAGGTAAGATGACTAATTCTAGTTTTAAAAGAAAAGACTACTCAACAAAAAAGATACTTGAGTTGGTTCATACCAACCTATGTGGTCCTATGAGAACTCAAAGTTATTATGGTGATAGATACTTTATTCTTTTTGTTGATGACTATACTAGATTGATGACAGTTATGTTCTTAAAAGAAAAATATGAAGCATTTAAGATGTTTAAGTGGTATAAGGAAAAGGTAGAAAAAGAGACTGGAAAAGAATTAAAATGCTTAAAATCTGATAGAGGAGGTGAATTTATCTTTGATGAATTTACTAATTTCTATAATGAGCATGGTATCAAAAGATAGGTCTTTTCACCGAGAACACCTCAGCAGAATGGGATTGCTGAAAGAAGGAATAGGTCAATAATTGACTATGCAAGAACACTAATGTTGCAACAGAATATTTCTTAGACATACTGGAGGGAAGCTATCAATACAACTATATATGTTCTTAACCGAGTACAACTAAAGAAGGACACCAACTAGACACCCTATGAGCTATGGTTTGGACACAAACCTACTGCAAGTTATTTCAAAATTTTTGGAAGAAAGTGTTTTATTCTGAAAGATGAGAGAAATGGGAAATTTTATTCTAAAGGTGATGAAGGAATATTCTTAGGATATTCTACTAACAGTAAAGCATACAAAAGTCTGAATAAGGTTACAAATAAGATAATTGAAAGTACTAATGTCCGTGTTGATGAGTTTGATGACAAGAACATAGAGGAAAGTAGAAAGGAACTAGAATACTATGGTAGATTCACTTACATTGAACATCCTGATTAGCTACCGAAGTCACAACCTGTGATAACCGGTCAGTAGGAAAATAACCCTGAGGAATAAGAAAGGGAAACCGACGAACAAGATGAAGCTACCGAGCAAGCACATGAACCTGAATAGGATGAACAAGAAAGAAGAAACCAAGTACTGGCTAGTTTTGTCAGGAGACATCATCCCGAGACACAAATTATTGGAGACAGACAAGTTGGCATGCAGACAATAAGCAAAGCAAGATAAGGTACATGTCTAGTTTGTGAATTTGAACCAAAAAAATGTGAAAGTTGCATTAAAGAATGAAGAATGGGTTAATGTAATGAAAGAGGAAATATAACAAATTTTGAAGAACAAAACCTAGTCCTTAGTACCCTGACCTAAAGATAAAAATGTTATCGGTACTAAGTGGATATTTAGGAACAAACTAAATGAAAATGGTGAGGTGACAAGAAATAAAGCTAGATTGGTATGCAAGGGATATGCACAGGAAGAAGGCATTGACTATGGTGAGACATTTTCACCTATTGCTAGATTAGAAGGATTTAGAATGCTACTTGCATATGCTACACACAAGAAATTTAAAGTTTATCAAATGGATGTGAAGTCAGCATTTCTGAATGGTATACTTGAAGAAGAGGTCTACATAGAACAACCCAAAGGATTCGTTGATCCAGACAACAAAGACATGGTATGTAGATTACATAAAGCTTTATATGGTTTGAAGCAAGCACTGAGAGCCTAGTATGAAAGGCTGCATACTTACTTGTTAAGTATTGGATTTGTTAGAACTAGTGAGAACAACAATTTGTACATGAAAGGTGATACTGATGACACTATTATTATTGTTGAGATATTTGTTGATGATATTATTTTTGGAGGTCAAGGTCATGTATGTAAATCTTTTGCTGATGAGATTAGAAAAGAGTTTGAGATGTCTATGTTCATAGAGATTAAATTCTTTCTAGGACTACAAGTGATTCAATAGAGTGATGGGATATTTATCTCACAATCTAAATACATAAAGGAAGTCTTGAAGACATTTGGCATGGAAGATTCTAAACTTGTGGGAACACCAATGGCTACTAGATGTAAATTGACAAAGGAAGATGAAACTACAAAGGTAAACCAGACACTTTACCGATCCATGATTGGTAAGCTAATGTATGTAGTTCATAGTAGACCAGATATAGCACATGCTATGGTAATTATTGCTAGATTTTTTGCTCACCCTAGAGAATCACACATGATTGCTACTAAAATAATCTTAAGATACCTAAAAAAGATAGAGGATTATGGATTATGGATTATGGTATTCTAAGGAAGGTAAGTTTGAACTGAAGGTCTATACTGATGTTGATTGGGCTGGAAATGTGGATGACAGAAAAGGCACCACTAGAGGAGCATTCTTCTTTGGTGAAAGACTTGTAACTTGGACAAGTAAAAAGTAGGTTTTTATTTCTCAGTCTATAGCTGAAGCAGAGTATGTTGCTGCTGCTACTAATTTCTCAAACATTGCATATATTAAGAAAGTGTTGGAAGGAATGAATGAGGTAATCACTAACCCAATGATTATATACTGTGACAACACTAGTGCTATTAATATTTCAAAGAATCCAGTGATGCACTCTAAGACAAAGCATATATCAATTAAGTATCACTACTTAAGAGAACAAGTGCAAGAGAAGCAAGTGAAGTTATAATTTGTTACATCTAAAGAACAACTTGCAGATATCTTTACAAAGCCTCTACTGAAGGACAAATTTGAATACTTGAGGACTAGACTTGGGGTCCATCCCCTGTCTACCGATCACTAATGTGATCTGGATGTTGCATCAGCTTACACTTATTAGAAGATCACACATGTTGATGCAACATAGTTCACACTTTGGATAATGTTCAAGGTTGTGATTAAGTTTGAAGAACTGAAACAGATTGGGATATCAGTATACAGAGATACATAGACTGTATTGGACAACAGAGAGTTACTTAGCTACTACAGAGATGATTATTTATTTGTTTCTTTGGCATTTTTGTCAAAGAGAGATAAATAATATGAAATTAAATTTAAACATGCATTGATGAGAACTATCTAAGGGAGAGATAATCTGAAAGAAATAGAATATTGAAGATCAGTTACAGAGAATAGAAGAAGGAACCTGAGAGCTGAAAAGATCATATCTACAGAATGACAGAGCTATATTTTATAATTTTGTTTAGTAACATAGTGATTAAACATATTAAGCTAGGGAGAGCTTGTACAACATTTATTCACAGAGTTGTAGAATACATGTTTGGTATATGTATGGTACATTTCATATTACTTGAGTTGCCATCAATGCCAAAGGGAGAGATTGATGAACTACAACTGATTTAGAACTTGAATAAAGAATCTATGATTAAAGATCACTGAGGAGTTGCTGATTAGATATGTAAGATGATTAAATCAGTATTATGTTTTCATTGATGTCAACTATCTTGATAGTACTTATCTTGTAAGTTACTATACCGAAACATCTGAAGAAAGGTGAAAGAGATGAAGAACAAAAGTATCTACATGAGGAAGATGTATATGTCAGATGAGGATAAGGAATACACTGAGTAACTTGTTGATGAGTCTATGACTTGATGATATTGACTTTATTATGTTGCATTCATCTATGATGAAGAATAGAGCTAAAAGACACAAAGTAGTGTTGTCGATAAATGAAGCATTCCTATATACACCAACGAAGCGCACTGTTAACCAAGATTGTTTTCACCAACACATTTCTTTGTTAACCAAACAAAATAGAAAGGAATTAAATGATTAGTTTAGCCGATAAATTAATGAGCTGGAAAGTGTATAAAATTGAGGTAACAGATAAGGTTTGTTATGAAGATCGACGACTAACATAATTCAAGGAAGATCTAATGGAGCAGATTGAAATGTGTTACTGACACATTAGCCAAAGAAGGTTAGAGTGGAAAAATCAATGAATGAGATTAAGCGGAAAAATTTGATGGACAAAAAGAAAATGATTTACTTGTCTATATAAGAGACATTGGTTTCATTGTTGAAACGATGCCGGAAGAAGAAGAAACTATAGAATTATCAGATGAACAAGTTTTCATGCATTCTGATCATACTAGTAAGTGAGAACCGAACTGCAGAACAATTACCAAGCTATAGAGAGTAATTACCGATGGACAGTAAGTTGATATAGAGTTGAATCTGAAGTGATATATTGATTAGAAAGATTTGTATGAGTTGAATATTGATCTGTAAACTAAAATTGAAGTTGTATCAAGGAAGATCATCTACTGTTACATATTTAACCATTGTACATAGTCAAATCTCTTAATCGAGTGGACTAAGAAAGTCTTTGTATGTTTCATTCATAGAGTGAACATTGTTATCCTGTCAACCCTAGAGTGACTACTGGTTGGACGATAACTTCAGGTCTAAAATCCTCTAACAAGGTCACACCTAATAGTGTGTTTGTAACCTTTAACAAGGTTGGGTCTTCACTGACCTCACTTCAAAAGAGTGAACATTTTTGGGTTACTGGTCCCAGGTGGTTTTTCCCTTCACAGGGTTTCCACGTTAAATCTCTTGTGTTATGTGTTGATTGTGATATTTGTTTGTTATCATACTTTGCATATTCCATGTTAGATTTGATTAGTAACTACTATAAGTTTTAGACTGATAATTGGTAAAAGCACAGACAGTAAAAGTATTTTATGTTTATCGAGTAGCAGAAGTTGAAGAATTTTTTTTGGATTATACATTTTGTTTTGGGACACTGGATAACTGATTCACCCCCCTCTTAGTTATTCTAACAGTTCGACCCTTGACAAGGTCACTGTACTAAACACATTGTATAGAAACTCCTAACAAGGTTAAGGATCTTTTAACAAGGATCATAAAACACTAGTACAAAATATTAGTGGGTGTCAATTCCCGCTGGGGTTTTTACCTATTTGGGTTTCCCTGTAACCATTTTGGTGTTATGTGTTGATTTCATGTCTAATGTTTATGTTGATGTTCATTTTAGTATGTAAGTATTCAAGTTTAGTTTAAGAATAAAGTAAAAAGATAAAATACAGTGAACACTGATTCACCCCCCCCCTTCTCAGTGTTCCCATTCCTAACAATTGGTATCAGATCTCTGGTCCTTAGCAAAGAAGTTTAACCACTTGAGGAGATCATGGACAAAGTAGAAATGAAACATCTGAAAAGAAATCTTGAAGCTTCTCTTGAAGACTTGGACAGATCTGAAAAAGAAATTAAAGAACTAAAAGAAAAAGTCAGTGATGCTCAAAAAGTCATCAAAAGGCTAAGAAAGGATTTGAAAGAATGCTCTACCAGTGATTTAGGGATAATGATCAAGAAGTTGAATGAAGAAAATTCATCCCTGAAAGAATAGATTGAGGAATTGGATGACAAGCTAACCAACAACCAAGATGTCTATAATGAATAGATCAAAGAGAACCTTCAACTGAATGAAGAATTGAGGCAAGGAAACATGGAAATTTTGGAGCTAAGAAACAACAAAGAAAGCTTGGAATCTGAATTAAAAGAGGTAAATAATCACATTGATAAATTGCACACCAAAATTGATTTAATAGAATCTTAGCTATATGCAAGAAGACTTAAAGGAGATACTAGTTGCATTGGATACAATGAAGCATAAAACCAGATTGACAAAATGCGAGAAAGAATGAAAGCAACAGAAAACACCACAGATGCTAAGGAGACTAGAAGTCAGACTAAAGATAATATTGAACCATCCAAGAATGAGCGCAAGCCAGTAGATAGAACTCGTTATGCATGTAACAAGCATGGATATATAGCAAGGAACTATACAGAGGTAAGACCTTTCAATGGTTATTGTTATTCATGCAATAAATTTGGTCATAGAGCTATGAATTGCAAGACAAGTCAGAAGAACAAGACACAACATAATCAAAGAAATCAAAATCAGCCAAATATGAGGAGTTCTTAGAATGTTACATGTCAGATATGTAACTATAATGGTCACTCAGCAAGACTATGTAAAATGGTGACTCATGTTAATGCACCAAGGAATATAAGGCCTCCAGTCTTTTGTCACTCTTGTAACAAGGTTGGACATAGCTCAAAGTTTTGTAGATCAAGGACGTAAGGTTAGGAAAGCCCTAAAAAGCCTGAAGAACCAGCATTGGATAGCAAAGGAGAAGTCAAGTTTTTGAAAGCTTCAGAGGATGTGAGCTTGATTTGGTCAGAAGAAAAGAAGGATAAGGTTGATGAACATGTATTGGATGCATCCACAGTGGATGCACCCTCTACATCAGGATGAATGGCCCTCAGGGTCATAGGGGGAGATAATTTAGCTCTAGACCCCTATGTGGCCAATATAATCACTATCAGAGTATGTGCCTTTGGACTTAACCTTTTGGAGACTAGAAGAATATATGTGAAAGAGCACACTAGAAGATTTTTTGCAAAATGAAAGTTAGAAATTTTTAGTGATAGCCTGGTTTATGCAGCAAGCATTAATGGCATAATTTCTACTTTAAAGTATGCAAAATCTTGTGAATCCCTCATTACATTCGAATTCAAAGTGATTGAAGAGTAGAAGAGCCCTTGCATTTGGTTGCAAAGGATTGTAGATTGATTCACCAGTGATTGTCAATGCATTTGGTTGGTTGTGGAAACCCTAGTTCATCGTGCCAATTCATAAGCTTTTGAGATTACTTGGAAAGTGATATAAAAGTAAGTAATGGCTACTCCCATTGTATTTGATGTGGCAGAGAAGAAGAGATATGTGTTTAAGAGGCATCCATTCAAGTCCACATTAGATGACCTAGAAGGTGCATTCTCCCACACTCCCATGGATGTTATGCATGTTGAAGATATTAGGGCAAAAATATATTGCAAGAAGGAACTAGTGGGTCTTGATAGGATAAGAGCGCATTTAGAAACCATGATGAAACCATATAAAACCTTCCTAGATGAGTATGCACAGCTTGAAAACCACCCAATTATTGAATATGCGACTGCATATGAGTTCTATGAGTTTGAGTGGGTAAAAATTCTACTTAGTAGAATTCATGATGACCTATTCTGGATAGGTGAAGTTCTAGTAAGGATCATAGGAGACCTCATTCATGAGATGATAACCCTCTCTAGAACACGCATCATTCTTCCAGTGGGTAAGGATGTAAGGAAGATTTTTGAACAAACATGCAAATCAAGAAGTGATAGGCACAGAATGACTATAGAGCCTATAGAGGAGAAAGACATCAAATTGATGTCTATGATACTAGGGTATAGGTTTCAACACACCAGCAGGGTGAACAATGTGTCAGCGGCTACAATTCTTGCAGTAATAAGACTTGTGAGAGAGAATGGAGAGTTCAATCTGTGTGAGATCCTGTGCACACAACTAATAGACAACATCAAAGCCATTAAACATGACAAGACCAAGACATTCAGATTTGGGTCTTTGATCATATACATGTACTTCCATATTCTTGGAAAGGTGTCTGATTTGTATCTAGACAAATCTATTCCCACAATGCCATAGATATCTCTCAAGGCATGTACTGAGAGTACATTGAAGGATTACATGACACTGGAGTTGAAGAAATTTAGAGCCAAGATGCAGATGAGATATAGAATACCAGAGAGTATTGTAGAGAAATACAAAGATAGTATTTGTTTCATGGTTGAGACTGATACAACATGCATGAAGGCTGAAAAACTATGTAGCAACACTCCTCCTAGTCAACAAGAAGTACTGATTGAGGATGTAATAGAAAAGAAAGAAGAAGAAAAAAGAAAAGAGATAGAAAAATAAGAAGAAAAGAAAGAAGAAGAAAAAGAAAAGGAAGCAGAAAAACAAAAAGGAGAAGTAGAGACAAGAAAATGAACCAATAGATAAGTCATCTATTGAAATGACAATAAGAGTCAAACAAGAAGTAATGGATAGTATTCCTATCACTCCAGTACACTTAGCTTCATTGTTGTCAAGTTTGACACTTGACACAACTAGCTTGGATTCATGGGGAGAAGAAGACCTGATCAAGATCAATGTCTTAGCTATGGAGAAGGCCAAGGAGAAACAGGTAATGAGGAATCCCCTATTTGTTGAGCCAGTGAACATATTGAACAACCTACTACCTTCTGACCAGAAAGTGTCTAAGGTTAGTATAGTTGATGATGTTAGCAACATCCTCACAGCCTTTAAGACTAATTTTGCCAGCTTGGAAGAATCTAAATCTCAAGTTGCAAAAGAGAAGTACATGAAGAAGAGGCTTAGTGAGTTGGTTACTTGACTTAAGCTCACTAAAGATTGGACAAGCATCTTTAAAGGATTTTACAACAAAAGGAAGAAAAATAATTGCTGACTATATGGATCGGGACAAGTTAAATGATGATCATTTCAAGAAGATACAAGAGGCATAAGCTATGATAGAGAAAGTAAAGAAATCAATGAAAGACCCATCCACTGATGTAAATATGTGCAACAATGTATATCAAGGACAAATTGACAAGATTGAGAAGGCGAAAAAGGAGATGTCAAAAATAAGGGCTAGGCAGACTCAGCTTATAAATGCTCTTGCACCCTCACTAGATATACTCAATCAGAATATCAAGGAGATAGATGCCACCATGGTGACATATTATCATGGTCCTAGCACATATTTTTAGAATATGGAGAAGCTACAATATGCACTATGTGCCCATCTCTAGATTGCTAATTCATTGATTACATTTTGGAAGAAAGAGATCCAAAACTTACAAATAGCATATCCGGATATTCTCTCACTAGAAGTATTTGTAGATACAATTTTGAAGCACCTTTTTCATTAATGTCAAAGGGGGATTATGCATAGAATATGGGTTATAGATATGTATAAGGGAGATATAAGATAGAAGTTTTTTGTATTAAGAGATAGTTAGCAACTTTTCCATATTCCTTTGTTGCCATCAATGACAAAGGGGGAGATTGTTGGCAAGTTAAGTACACTAGTGTATATGACTTAATATAGTGTTTTCATTATGGAAACAAAGTCATATAGTGTTTTTGAGTCAGTGCAGTTGATAAGAAGATCAGAAATTGGCTAAGTGTTGAAGACTGGACAATATACAGAGTACCTGAAGATCAAAGCATCAATGCACATGCATACAACATAATTATGGTATGCTGTAACACCCCATCTAATACTAAAAGATAAAAGATGATACTAAAGAAGAAACAACCATAAATAAATTCACATAAAACCACAGTAATAATTTTTTTTTCCTTAAAATTGCAAACTATTACATATAATCATAGCAACCGCTTCTAAGAGCTTAATAATTTACAATCAATTTACATCAGAGTATTAATAATACTCTTTATTCAAAGATTAAGTCTCACAACAAAATTTCCTTTCTTCCAAAACCATTACATTCTACGAATAGATCTGATAACTAATAACCATGAAATGATCTGTTTCCCATAAAACTTAACAACTGCTATCCACTGTCCCATACTCATTGATTTATCCATTTAAAACCTGAAAATCAAAATGAACACAAACACAAACAACAGACAGGGCTCAGTCACATTGATAAAGAAAATGAATCATCTCCAAATATCTGCAATCATCAAAGTCAGTATAATATGACATTTATGCAGTTTTAAATACAGATGTAATTGAAAACTAAGTAACATAATTCCATTTTACACCAAAATCATCAAACACTAAATTTCTTTCTAACAGAAATAAACTCGCAAAGAAAATGACAAAGTAATGATCCAATAGTTCATGGGTGTCCACATAAGGACCTATGCCATGTATCTGTAAGGATCCTCATAGTAATCCATTATGTCTGATGAAACCATAATGTTTTATCTTATTAATTGAAACCCATAACCCTTGAATTTATAATTGTCACTTAGTTAAACAACTGACAAAAATTCTTTCCCATAAGGATATAGACTAGTGTCAATCACAACTGACAGAAATTCTATCATCACAAGGTACTAGACTAGTGTCAGCCCCCAATCTAAGGATCATACTTGCATTATCTTAAAAACACTTGATCTAGCAATCAATGAAAGTAGTGAAATGAACAACATAACACAATTTCACTAACATTCTATTTCTAATGCATCAATTCACAAAAATTGAAACAGCAACTAGAAATCCATTATAAAACCATATTACCATATTTCTTAACATACATTCATAAACATGATGTTTCACGTAAGATGAAAAGATCACATCTCTTTCTCCACCACAAATCCAAATAGAATAATCTTCATATTAACTTAACATTAAAACTGTAACTGTACAATAAAATATCCATATCAAATCCATGTTTCCATTGAATAGAAAAGAACTAACATAATCGTACATCAACTGAATCAACACAACACCCATCACTTTTAACAAACATACTAGTTTATCATAATAGAATTATTAAACTAAATGGCCATACACCCTACTCTATTAATTACAAGTTTATAGCATTTATATACATGATGGCGTATGTACATGTATACACCACGGCTTGTGTATACATATACATATCCTAGCAGGTATATGTATATATAAATATATAATTATATAAGCTTGTAATTAATAGTTCAGATTGACAGTCATAACATCTATTATATACATGTTGGCGTATGTACATGTATACACCACGGCTTGTGTATACATATACATATCCCAGCAGGTATATATATTTATATATCTAATTGCATAAACTTGTAATTAATAGTTTAAGTCCATGATTATGCAATAGAAAAACCATACTAATCTTCACATTTCTGTCACAGAAAACAACTACCTTATTATACTACTAATCTGCCAAATACATAAAAATAATGACAGAATAATAAAAATAACCGACTTCTACCTCTTAAACAAATACCAAAGTGTTTCTTTCTTATTGTCTGAAAAAGATACTAATTGTCTTTCCTATAAATCCCTTACATTTCCTAATGTTGTATCAACTATAATACATACTGGTGTTAATTACTAAAGATCATAAAGCTCGCAAACAAGTTTGACATAACCAAGACATCCACATTCCTCTATCGACTGATACCTACAATGACAAACACTTTTTAACCAAACATCGACATCAGAAAACTAGAGAAATACACCCAGAAAATACTTCAATTCCACACCTATATGCAAATGTAAAAACAAAATATGATAGGTATCTAAAACACTAAGAAATACCACTAATTCCCTTTTCCACAATACAGCTCAAAGAAAACATCAACTTCGGTTAATGATAGTGATAGAGAAACCCGATTTCAACATATACCCAAGTCTATACAAACTGTATACATTATGATGCTACAGTGCTCCTAATAGCAGGTACAGTGCGAAAAGATCAAAAGAAATTTTAAACAAGAGAACTCATGCTGGTTCCATACTGTATTAGTATGTTGATTTTCAAACCCGACTAACTCCCTTATCACTGTCCAAACAAGCAAACATCGGCAACAAAATCACACAGGGAAAAGACCAGATGACATCTGCATAACTATATTCCATAGTTCAACACAGACTTAACTAAACATTCTCGAATTCATACACAGAACAAAGATCTCCCTTATTACATTATGCTTGAAACAGCATATCAAAAACAAGTGTTAAATACCACACTAAAACCAAACACTTACTAACAGTCATTTGTTACCAATTTTCACCACTAATCACAACATTATAACTAGATTGACTTTTTAAACTATCCAAGAAAGAAAAAGATCGATTCATATAACCGAACTCACAAAATAAACAAACACAAAGTCTCATATACATCAACTAGCAAACAGTGTTTACCAACATTCCATTAATACATTTGCAGAATCATAAAATGGAAACAGAGGTTAAGGTAAGAGATGCCCCTACCTGGTATTCGTATGGAGAAGATATCCAGAACTGGAATGCTAGTGCTAGCCCCTGCCTGGTGAGCCTCACAAACGAATCCCAAACTCAACCACGAAGATCCCTTATCACAGATTACCAAAATGCCATGCAAGAGAACCCAAAATGCAGAGATAACAGTGTGAAATTCCCCACTTCCTAAATGACCATGAACATAAGGGTTTATCTTTTCTATGAAAACCCCTTTCATTCCATGCCACTTATCATGAAGGATACAACAGTAACACGGGTCCATAACCAACTGTTTACCCAAAATGCCGTAGCATAACATGGTAAAAAAAATGGAGTCAAATACAAACTGCAACTCCTTAACCAGAGCAAATGGCGGATTCCAAACTCAACAATGAATTCCCATCGATAAGTTCATTCAATGCAAACTTATCTCTTGCAGTGAACACAACTCAATACCTGCCAAATGTCCAACATAGTACATTTCCACAACCCGATAAATAGCTTAAACCCCACTAACACCTCAATGAAATGAAAGTGCATTAAATCCCTACCGTAAGTCATGTCTTCGAGCCAGTTTAAAATATGAAGACTTAGGGATAGGTTAATTCATGTCTTTGCCAATAACATTAGTCATTAACTAACTTAATCATCTAAGATAACAGTGCATGACATTGCCAATTAACTAACACTTCATCACACTAACCTCCTACTGACATACAACATAAGATATACTAACTTAGTTAATTCATATAGTTTTAGTAAATGAAATACCACATTATTACTAAAACATTCACTCATAGTTATATGTATAAAAATACATATATTCAAATTCATTTACTTTGAATTTAGAATTTGATTAACATTAAATAACAATAAATCTCTATATACTGTCTATACACATAAGATACAATTAACCATAATAACATAACCATTTCTAATCACGTCTAACATATTATTAAGGATTCTAAAACAATGAATCAATAATCAGACAATTGACTAACTGTATAGTTTGTCCTTAATTCATAATCAAACCAATGTTTAAAATTCAGTCTAAGCCAATTCTGTCATCAGAATAGGACTCATAAAGCGATAGAAATAAACATAATTCCCTAAGTGTCTGGCAGAATAACATAGATAACATATTTAAACTAAATAACAAAGTTCAAAAGAACGCAGTCAAAGTTCAAACTCAAAGAAATCTAACATAACATAACATAGAAAATAAAGCCTGGAACTGTCAGGGGCATGACACCCTTTCCCACCAGTCTAGGCTTACTCTTGAAAGCCTGAAAACAAATGAGGATGTGCAGCCCTCATAGCTCCTACATCTTCCCAAGTTGCAGAAGCTACATCATCAAGATCCCATAACACCTTTACCTACTCCACCTTGCATCCTCTGAGATTTAGCTCTCTTTGCTAGATGATCTGCACTGGTTCCAACATCAGTTGACCATCTACCACCTGCAAATTTTTCCAATTTAACACGTGTGCAATGTCAGGTATATATTTCCTTAAGATGGAAATGTGAAATACATCATGAATTCGTGAAAGACTGGGTGGCAAAGCAAGTCTGTAGGCAACTAGACCCACTTGTTCTAGGATCTCAAATGGTCCCACAAACCTTGGAGACAATTTTGACCCTTTACCATACTTAATAGGACTTTTCTGGGGTCTAACCCAAAGAAACACCTTATTCCCAACCTCAAATTGACGTTCAATCCTATGCAGGTCTGCATACTTTTTTTGTCTGTCCTGAGCTGTAGACAGGTGTTCTCTGATGTGCTTAACCTGCTATTCTAAATCCTAAAGCATCTTGCGACCCAAAAGAATTATGTCTTCAAGATTGTCCCAGCTTAAAGGTGTTCTACAATGTCTTCCATACAAAGCCTAGAAAGGAGCCATACCTATAGAACTATGGTAACCATTGATGTAAGCAAATTCAACCAAATGCAAGTACTCTTCCCATCTATTTTGCCTATCCATCACATACATTCTAAGCATGTCTTCCAAAATCTGATTGACACGCTCAGTTTGTCCATTAGTTTTGGGATGATATGCTGAACTAAAGTTCAGCTGAGTACCTAATTCACACTGCAAAGACCTCCACAGAGATGAAATAAAAACTGAATCCCTATCAGATATGATCTTCTTAGGAATCCCATGCAGCTTAACAACCTATTCCATATAAATCTGTGCCACAGATGCAACATTATAAGTGGATCTTATAGGAATAAAATGGGCAACTTTGGTTAACCGGTCAACAACAACCATAATGGCATCATGTCGCCTAGCTGAAAATGGTAAACCCACTATGAAATCTATGGATATGGTATCCCATTTCCATTCAGGCATGCTGTGAGATTGAAGTAAACCAGCTGGATGTTGATGCTCAGCTTTAACTCTCTGACACTCCAAGCATCTAGCCACAAAATCAACAATATCCCTCTTCATACCTGGCTAGTAGTGATGCTGCCTAAGATCAGCATGCATCTTCTTCACACCAGGATGTGCTGAATAAGGTGCCTTATGTGCTTCAATCATAACTAGGTTTCGAAGATCCCCGACTTCTAGCACATATATGTTGCCTCGGTAAGTCATTAATCCTTCAGTGTTGATAGAGTAACCCTCAAATCTACCTTCTAATACACTGCCACTATCAATCACTACTTTGACATCTAAATACCAAGGATCAGTAGCCAAATTCAGAAGTATTCTCTCTTTCAAATCAATTGTGAGGGTCAAAGAAGAGAGTTCATGATGCCTTCTGCTAAGAGCATCCGCTACTTTGTTCTCTTTACCCTGAATATACTTCATTTCAAAGTCATACTCACACAAAAACTCCATCCATCTGTGCTGACGTGCATTAAGATTGGGTTGTGTGAACAAATATTGTAGACTTCTATGATCAGTATGAAGCTCAAAATATTGACCAAGAAGAAAATGCCGCCATTTGGTCAAAGCATGGATCACTGCTGCGAGTTCCAAATCATGAGTAGGATAATTAATTTCATGATCCTTTAGTTTCCTGGATTCATAAGCAATGACCCTGCCGTCCTGCATCAAGACAACCCCTAAACCATCCAATGAGGCATCAGTGCACACAACAAATTCCTTAGAAGGATCAGGTACCGTTAAAATTGGTGCATGTAATGACCCTCACTAGTAGGATCACTAAAACCTCTGACTGAACTGTGATATTCTGTCAAACACTTGGCATGTAACTGAATAGAGTTGCGAATAGGGCGAATTGTTGTGCAACAAATCCACACTTATACAATAAACAGTGCCAAAATAAATATGTATATATATTTGCGCCCAAAATGAAGAAGTCAATTACAATTCCAGAATTTTGACAACTTTCAGATTTGCTATTCTTAGCATACAAGGACTGTGGTACTAATGCATAAGAATACTAACCTAGATTGTACAAACCCTCATATTCAATCTTAGAAATGCATGCAATCTGATTTCAAAAACTGATTATGATTGACTGAACTATGCATCTACATCAATCATTGAATTAAAATATCAAATTCTTGTAAACTGTCCAACTATGCAATTCTGATTACAATATATATCAACCCTTGACAATGCAATGTTATGAACAATATCCCTATTTAGACTAGATGATAGGCAACTGACTTCTACAACAGCAATTATGACTGATAATCCAATGCACTTTTATTGACTATGATAATCCCATTGCATCTAACCAGACCATTATTGCATATACAAAATTAACTAAATCTAACCCTTATCACTAATTATCACATGTGCAATTTTTATGACCAAATACAATCAAACTGAACCTAGAATGATGTCATTCGCAGAGACCAAATGCTGATGATAGACGCCCAGACTGCTCCATGAACTGCACTCAATTTTTGGAAATTATGCAAATGCTGATGGTCGAATTGCTGGTGATGAAATGACAATTTTTTGCCACCAATTATCCTTCTCAAAATAGTGTAGAAGAACCTAGAAATGCTGCATTAATTGGGTAACAAATGCTGACAAAGAAGACACCCTTGCACCCTCCGAACTAGCCCAGAATAGCAGAAATACAGTCTGCAAGTACATGCTGTACCTGTATGGACATGTACGGCTCCAATGTAAATTCGATGCAGAAGTTTGGGTAGCTGAAAATGCCCTAATTAGGGTCACCTAGGGTTATATTGTGCCCTCCCAAAGGCATAAAATAGTTCTCCAATAGGTTGAGGAGATATGAGCAAATATTTGATTCCAAACCCTGGAGTTGTAATTCTGAAAATGTGCCAATTATGTCTTCAAACCCTTGCCAAATTGATCCACCAATGCTGTGATGAATTCAAACCCTTATTCCAACCATGAACAAACCCTACAACTAATTCCTGATGAAGTACCAATGAGATGGCTGAGTACCAACTCCAAATTGCAACCCTTCAGTAGATATTTCACTAGCTCAGTTATGCCAATCTAGGGGAGTGATTCATTCCCAAAGATCGAATAGTATTTGCAGACCACAAGGCTACAAATTGCTTCACAATGGAAGAAGTAGAAGAAATCTCAAATCCAAGCATGTTCAAATGAGAGGCCTAGCCCTCTATTTATTCTTGTTTTCTAAGAAGTTACTAAGAACTTCTAGAAACATCCATTATAAAATCATATTATAATGCACTTTATAATAAAGTAACTTTATAATATAAAAAGTGCAATCTCAACTTAAAATTATAACAAGTGGGCCCCACTAACATATAATAATAAAATATAATCTCTTAACCACTTCTCCAATAGCAAATATGACCATCTGATCTGCAAAATGACTCTCTCTACATCACCACCAGTCTACGAGAGCCCGTGATAGACCTGATCTGGCACGCTAAATGATGTCAGCCAAAATGGGGACATGACAGTCTGCCCTTCCTGAAATTGCTTGTCCCCAAGCAATGATTGAACAATAGACCAATCAATCCACCTGGATCCCAAATGTAGTCATGAACTGAACTTCTGTCAACCAACGCAAGCTCCTGCAATATCCTCTGAAATATAATCAAGAGGAATCCATAATCAAACTGGCAAAAACAACTCAACCAAACTCCAACATCACAACTGCCAGAGTCAGGAACCCATGAGAAACAAACTCTCAAAATATCAGAACCCAAGTAGAGAGGATGACTGGAACTACCAACATAGCAAATATCATCAACACATCCCACTGGCCTATGTAGAGCACACAATCCAACTCTGCAACAATGGTGAACACTCCAAAATGAAACTACACTGGATGCGGAGAATCCACACACTGTACACCAATTGTAGTCAACATATCTCTGTAGATCACCAGCCACACTTACATCTCCATAACTCCCATGCACCGCTGATGGCGAATAGGCATCACACGATAGATAGCAATAAATCAAACCAAATCTGCCTACCATCAACTCTTCAATACATGAATCAAAAGCAAGCCGATGAACATACCCTGAAATATAATGCCAGTAAAAAGAACCAACCAGCTCATCCTGCAAACGCGATGCAACCAATTGTGACTGATCAGTAGGTAAGTCAGGAGATGACATAGCCAAGGGAGTGAAATCAAGAGCAACGGCTGACTCATCAACAACATCAGTATCATCCCCAATCTCATGGTCATGAATCATCCAGCTGTCGCTCATAGAACCCAACACCATGTCATATGCCTCACAACTCTCTACCCATGGAGTCAAACCATACCATAACTGATGACAAGAACTAGGACCCAAAGTACATCTCCGTATCATCAACTCATCAACATATGGATCAAAAGTAAACTGATGAGCATACCTCACAGTGTAATGTCGATAAAATGCACCAATATCAGTCAGTGGCTCAGACTGCAATCCCGATGGAACTAACTATAATTGATCACTAACCAAGCCCGCACCAATGACTACCTTCGAAGACACCTCCAAAGGAGTAGTATCGCTAGCAAGAACCATACCAACTGCCAGCTCATCAACATCAAACATGGTCCCTGGTACAACATCACTAGTCTCTGTGCCATTAGTAGTAAAGACCACCACCAAGTCAAACACACCACAATGCTCAGCACCCAACTCAACTGAACCTGACTCTAGTGGAAATGAACTCAATGTGCCAATGCTAGTATCTAGGATGGATATATCCTCATCTCCATTGCCTCTATCAATCTCGACCATGGACATTTTCGGATCACCAGACACCACGGTTTGTGACTGTATAGAATCTGGTAAAGATTGAAGTCACTCTAACTCCATGGTCACCTCAGCCAAATGAAACTGTGACTCCTCGAAAGCCAATTGTGTACTCTCAAGAATCTCAAAAGTCACCTCGAGCTGCTGAGTAAGCTCACTCACCTCATCTTCCTTGACCAATAATGTGTCATATGCTGTACTAGCCCACTCCATAAGATAATCTCTGTCAGCTACCAACTGCATATACTCCTGTCTCAAAATTTGAATAGCCTCCCATAAAGAGTGGATCTCTGTCAAGGAAAGATAACTACCTCCCTACTCATCGCTAGTAGGAGAACCCCATCCATAAACTGCTAACAACCGATGGGCAGCATCGAAATGCTCGCAAGCGGCAGAAATGTCTCGCTCACTAACTCTCAGCTGACTAGACACATGATGGCACTGGCTAGACTATCTCCTACAATCCTCCTCTGCCACACTATCCAAAGGAGTATCCTCAAGGTCACTAATCTCAAGAGTACTACCATCCATACTCTACAAGTCAACTCTAAAACTCACATCATCATATGGAGTATCAAAAACTGTAGCATCACTGCCCAATTCTGCTGTAATAAATGAATCTGCCAAGGAAGCTAAGTCCCCAAAACTGTCCACAACATACTCCTAGATGTCCTCAACACCAATATGATCCTGGGACTCATCTATAATCACTAACACCTCAGATGTGCCTGAATCATCACAAACCCACTGCACCCTGAGTGGTCGACTAGAAATGCACACAACTCCCAACATCGGTGTATAAAGACTAATACCAACATCTGACAAGCTGCTAGTATGGATGAGAAAAACACCATGTAATCTGCTAATCAAATCCATGATAGCACCCAAACAATTACTGCTACCAAAAGATCTCCAATCAACAGAATCCCAAATACCAATATAACAATCCTGAGTCCTCATCCATAAATTGGAACCGACTGACACCTCAAGCAAAATCTGTACCTGAGTAGCCTGCTCAATCCCAATATCAGCTGATCCCACATCCAATGTAATATCTCCCTGTATCAAATCAGCGTGTCTCTCCGAGTCCTGTAATGCCAATGGAGTACTCAACAAAGAGGCTCGAGTGTCCTCGAACTCTCGAGAAAGCCTACCAACTTCCTCTTCCTTCCTCCTCAAGGCATCTAAATGATCTCTGGCAAGGCTAAGAAGATGGTCATGATCTGAAAGAAGATGTAAATAACTCATCTTCATTTCTCCCATTCCTTCCCTAATCACCTGTAAGTCAACACAAGAAGACTCTGCCTGAACTCCCTTATGTCTGTCCTGTAACTGAATCATCCGGATATGATCCTCCATCATCTCCCGCATCCTGTCATGATGAGATAATGAAGTCACAATCCCATCCTCGCTTACCCTAAGCTGACTGGACAAAACACGTGAAGTACTATGTGCCTCAACCTCGTGTGATGTAGCATCTAACTATGCCTGATACTCTCTATCAGCAAAGTCATGAATACACAATGTCTGCTCATCACTGATAAGTATCTTATCACCATGCACAACAACCTCCTCACAATCATCATCTGAATCCACTGTGTTGTAGTTACTAATTTGAGCACCTATGACATCATCAAGACCAATTGTACCACAATCACTGTCAGTGTCACTCATGCCATCCGGTGTGCCTGTGATATCACCTTCTGATGCAACTGGCTCAACCTATACAACATCTGTAACCACTTCTTCCTGTGAAGATGATGCAGATAAATCATTACGTGAAGATGTGCTAACATCTCCCAATACCGGATCAGCATGTCTATCAAACTCATCATACAAGTTTCTGCTTGTCATAGGGAAGGTACTTTGATCCTTAGGCCTATTAATCAGGCTCTTTAACCACGTACATGCCACAGGTGACACATTCCTCTCTTTTGTCCAAACATGCCATAAATCTTCTGCCAAAAGTTTAGAAATTTCATCCTTCTCCTCAAACAAGATTGTGAACATGATAGAGTGCATTGATGCTAATACATTGCTGGAATGAAACTCATCCAAAATATTCCAAAATATGTTAAACATTCTGCGAATGTCATCAATACAACCTATAGACAACATAATGTTTTCAAACCTACACCATGCAAATACTTCAAGTAATCTTGCCCTCTTTGCAAAATGAGGGTCCCTGATGTCATCCAACCTTTCAAAGCTTTTCACCATGGCATGAAGTACCTCTCTCATAATCTGATCATCATAAGAATTAAAGCCAGCTATTATCCTCATGATTTCACTAATGTAACAGAGAGCTGCAAGTCTTACCACCTCATCATGATGTCTCAATAATCAGGGCTTCACCAAAGAACCAAATACTGGAGATAAAGTTGTTTGCATAGCATAGGAATCTGACTAATCAACCTTGCCTAAATAAGTTTCCAACTCCTCCAAAATTCTTAGGAGGTCCTTTGTTCACTGAAATGGATGATCTAGTTTCTTCTTTGCATTGTGCATTCTTTATTTCAATTCCTTGTCTCCTGTTAAAGCCATGCTGACAATTGAATTTAGTCTGAAATAACCCAATCAGGCTGGCAGGAAACCACTCTGATACCACTGTAATGACCCTCACTAGTAGGATCACTAAAACCTCTGACTGAACTGTGATATTCTGTCAAACACTTGGCATGTAACTGAATAGAGTTGCGAATAGGGTGAATTGTTGTGCAACAAATCCACACTTATGCAATAAATAGTGCCAAAATAAATATGTATATATATTTGTGCCCAAAATGAAGAAGTCAATTACAATTCCAGAATTTTGACAACTTTTAGATTTGCTATTCTTAGCATATAAGGACTGTGGTACTAATGCATAAGAATACTAACATAGATTGTACAAACCCTCATATTCAATCTTAGTAATGCATGCAATCTGATTTCAAAAACTGATTATGATTGACTGAACTGTGCATCTACATCAATCACTGAATTAAAATATCAGATTCTTGTAAACTATCCAACTATGCAATTCTGATTACAATATATATCAACCCTTGACAATGCAATGTTATAAACAATATCCCTGTTTAGACCAGATGATAGGCAACTGACTTCTACAACAGCAATTATGACTGATAATCCAATGCACTTTTATTGACTATGATAATCCCATTGCATCTAACCAGACCATTATTGCATATACAGAATTAACTAAATGTAACCCTTATCACTGATTATCACATGTGCAATTTTTATGACCAAATACAATCAAACTGAACCTGGAATGATGTCATTCGTAGAGACCAAATGCTGATGATAGACGCCCAGACTGCTCCACAAACTGCACTCAATTTCTAGAAATTATGCAAATGTCGATGGTCGAATTGTTGGTGATGAAATGAAAATTTTTTGCCACCAATTATCCTTCTCAAAATAGTGTAGAAGAACCTAGAAATGCTGCATTAATTGGGTAACAAATGCTGACAAAGAAGACACCCTTGCACCCTCTGAACTGGCCCAGAATAGCAGAAATACAGTCTGCAAGTATAGGCCGTACCTGTATGAACATGTACGGTTCCTATGTAAATTTGATGCAGAAGTTTGGGCAGCCAAAAATGCCCTAATTGGGGTCACCTAGGGTTATATTGTGCCCTCCCAAAGGCATAAAATAGTTCTCCAATAGGTTGAGGAGATATGAGCAAATATTTGATTCCAAACCCTGGAGTTGTAATTCTGAAAATGTGCCAATTATGTCTTCAAACCCTTGCCAAATTGATCCACCAATGCTGTGATGAATTCAAACCCTTATTCCAACCACGAACAAACCCTACAACTAATTCTTGATGAAGTACCAATGAGATGGCTGAGTACCAACTCCAAATTGCAACCCGTCAGTAGATATTTCACTAGCTCAGCTATGCCAATCTAGGGGAGTGATTCGTTCCCAAAGATCAAATAGTATTTGCAGACGACAAGGCTACAAATTGCTTCACAATGGAAGAAGTAGAAGAAATCTCAAATCCAAGCATGTTCAAATGAGAGGCCCAGCCCTCTATTTATTCTTTTTTTCTAAGAAGTTACTAAGAACTTCTAGAAACATCCATTATAAAATCATATTATAATGCACTTTATAATAAAGTAACTTTATAATATAAAAAGTGCAATATCAACTTAAAATTATAACAAGTGGGCCCCACTAACACATAATAATTAAATATAATCTCTTAACCACTTCTCCAAGAGCAAATATGACCATCTGATCTGCAAAATGACTCTCTCTACATCACCACCAGTCTACGAGAGCCCGTGATAGACCTAATCTGACACGCTAAATGATGTTAGCCAAAATGGGGACATGACTGTGCACTAGTCAAATGTTCCTTTAGATGTTGGAATGCTTCTTCACATTTATCTGACCAGATAAATTTCTTACCCTTTCTCTGGAGAGAAGTAATGGAATGGGCTATCTTTGAAAAATTAGCCACAAATCTTCTGTACTAGCTAGCCAGACCCATAAAACTTCATACTTTAGATACATTGGTAGGAGTTGGCCACTCTACAATTTCCCTGATCTTAGCAGAATCAACAGCTATTCTATCTCCTGTAATAATGTGACCCAAATAACTTATTTCAGTTTTGAAAAATTCACATTTTTCAGGATTGGCATATAGCTTGTTCCTACGGAGACATTCAAAGACTTGCCTCAAATGCTGCTCATGCTCCTCCAAGGAGTTAGAATATACTAAAATGTCATCAAGGAACACTACCACAAACTTGTCTAAGAAAGTCCTGAATACTCCTTGCATCAAACTCATGAATACTGATGGTGCATTAGTCAACCCAAATAGCACTACCATGAATTCATAATGCCCATACCTTGTGCGAAAAGCTATTTTATGAATGTCAGCTTCTTGAATCCTTAACTGATGGTATCTAGATTTGAGATCAATCTTGGAAAACACCTTGGCACCCTTCACTTGATCAAACAAATCATCGATGCAAGGCAAAGGATATCTATTTTTGATGGTAGCTTTGTTCAGTTGTCTATAGTTGATACAAAGCCTCAAAGATCCATCCTTCTTCTTGACAAAGATAATAGGTGCTCCCCAAGGTGAAACACTAGGTCTAATAAGTCCCTTCTCAAGGAGTTCTTCAAGTTGAACCTTGAGTTCCACTAATTCTTGAGCGGTCATACGGTAAGGAGTCTTGGAAATCAGTTCGGTTCCCAACAAAAGATCAATCCTAAAATCAATTTCTCTTTTAGGTGGGATTCCCGGACTCTCCGTAATTAATACATCTGAGAATTCCTTCAAAATTGGATGATCTAAGTTGGTGTTCCAAGCAACTGGTTCATCAAAATCATTGATAGAAATAGCAAACAATTTGCATCCCTTTTGAAAACATCTCTGAAGTTGCTTAGCAGAAATAGTTCTGACTGACATAGGCCTCTTAACACCTGTAATAAACTTGATAGTTCCAATATCATCGATACACCTAACAGTCTTCTCTCTACAATCAATGACAGCTTGATGTTGCTCTAACCAATCCATTCCCAGAATAATGTCATAAGAACCTAAAGGAATAACCCTAAGGTTAACTATAGTAGTAAAAGCCTTAAATTGAACCTTACAATTTTCAGCTATAAACCCCGATCCAACCTTTGTCCCTGATGCTAACTTGACTTGCCATGCCAATTCAGCTTTACTCACAGGAATTCCACATTGCTTAACCAAATTGGAAGAAATAAAAGAGCCAGTGGCACCAGAGTCAAATAAAATAGAGATCTTCTTACCTTGGTAATTACCTCTAGCTTCAATCACAGTGTTCTGATGATCTGCTTGTTTTTGATCCACAGTAGCAAAGATGCGATGATTCCTTCCAGAATCACCAACAGTAGCCTCTGAACCTGTGGCTTTAGACCTGACCTGACTATTGCCTCGAAGGGGACAATTCCATTGCAAATGTCCCAATTTCCCACATTGCCAACACTCTGCTCCTCTCTTGGTACTTTTATCCTATGATGAGTTCATTGGAGGTGATGCATAACTCTGTTGTACACTCTGAGTTGGTTTAAAGGACTTAGGTTGCTCAGGAACCTTGAAACTCTTATTTGATTTGGAAAACTTTTCAAACTTCCTCTTCTGAAATTTACCACTTGATCCATTGGAAAATGCCTTGATATTATCTTGATAAGGTTTCTGATTCTTCCCACTACTTTGAGCTGGTGGATTCACAGATCCCTTGGCTGAAAATCTTGATTTCAATTCAGTGAGCTTGGCTTGATCAGCAGCTTCTTTCACTGTCTTAGGTTTGAAAGTTCTCACTTCTCCAATTTTAGGGTTCAAACCCCTAATGAAGTGTTGTACCAAAGGCTTATCATTCTCTAACCAACCGGAATATTTCTTTAGTTGGAAAAACCTCCTCTCATACATTTCCACTGTTGAGTTGCCTTGAGAAATGCTAAAGAATTCTTTGGATCTAGTTTGCTGCCAATAATCTGACATGAATCTCTCACGGAATCTTTCTATGAAAAGCTCCCATGTAACTTGGGAGATGAGAATTCCAAGTTTTTCTAGTTCCATATTCCACCATATGGAAGCAAAGGATCTAAGCTACATTACGGTCCAATGAACCTTCACATTACCGTGATAATCATGGAGAATAAAACACCTTTCGATGTTCAAGAGCCATGCTTCAGCTTCAGCACCACCCTCTGTTCCATTGAAATATGGTCCTTTGAGCTTAGAAAGGTCTTTTAACTGAGTCCTGATAATAGGATCTTCTGCTACTGGGACTCGTATAACATGAGCATTTGCTACACCATCTGGAAAATTGTTCCTAGCTTCAATGTTATCCAACCTATCAAGAATCCGTTGGAGAACTTCAACCTAAGGTTCCTCTCGATCTTCCTGATCCATTCCTATTAAAGGATCATCTTGCTCATCACCATGTATTCCTTGGTGACCTCATCCTCTACCTCAGCCATGACCACGACCGCGTCATCCACCCCTACCTCTACCTAAATCGACATCAATTGGGTCACCACGCCTTTGTGCTCCTCGTGTAACAAGAGGCATGCTTGAAATCCTATAGAAAAGTTCAATAAAATCACTAACGAAAGCATAATGATAAAACCCTTTTAAAAAAACCCTCAAGCGCTGAGTGTTTAAACTTGGGCTCTGATACCAACTGTAACACCCCATCTAATACTAAAAGATAAAAGATGATACTAAAGAAGAAACAACCATAAATAAATTCACATAAAACCACAGTAATAATTTTTTTTTCCTTAAAATTGCAAACTATTACATATAATCATAGCAACTGCTTCTAAGAGCTTAATAATTTACAATCGATTTACATCAGTGTATTAATAATACTCTTTATTCAAAGATTAAGTCTCACAACAAAATTTCCTTTCTTCCAAAACCATTACATTCTACGAATAGATCTGATAACTAATAACCATGAAATGATCTGTTTCCCATAAAACTTAACAACTGCTATCCACTATCCCATACTCATTGATTTATCCATTTAAAACCTGAAAATCAAAATGAACACAAATACAAACAGCAGATAGGGCTCAGTCACATTGATAAAGAAAATGAATCATCTCCAAATATCTGCAATCATCAAAGTCAGTATAATATGACATTTATGCAGTTTTAAATACAGATGTAATTGAAAACTAAGTAACATAATTCCATTTTACACCAAAATCATCAAACACTAAATTTCTTTCTAACAGAAATAAACTCGCAAAGAAAATGACAAAGTAATGATCCAATAGTTCATGGGTGTCCACATAAGGACCTACGCCATGGATCCGTAAGGATCCTCATAGTAATCCATTATGTCTGATGAAACCATAATGTTTTATCTTATTAATTGAAACCCATAACCCTTGAATTTATAATTATCACTTAGTTAAACAACTGGAAAAAATTCTTTCCCATAAGGATATAGACTAGTGTCAGTCACAACTGACAGAAATTCTATCATCACAAGGTACTAGACTAGTGTCAGCCCCCAATCTAAGGATCATACTTGCATTATCTTAAAAACACTTGATCTAGCAATCAATGAAAGCAGTGAAATGAACAACATAACATAATTTCACTAACATTCTGTTTCTAATGCATCAATTCACAAAAATTGAAACAGCAACCAGAATTCCATTATAAAACCATATTACCATATTTCTTAACATACATTCATAAACATGATGTTTCACGTAAGATGAAAAGATCACAACTCTTTCTCCACCACAAATCCAAACAGAATAATCTCCATATTAACTTAACATTAAAACTGTAACTGTACAATAAAATATCCATATCAAATCCATGTTTCCATTTAATAGAAAAGAACTAACATAATCGTACATCAACTAAATCAACACAACACCCATCACTTTTAACAAACATACTAGTTTATCATAACCGAATTATTAAACTAAATGGCCATACACCCTGCTCTATTAATTACAAGTTTATAGCATTTATATACATGATGGCGTATGTACATGTATACACCACGGCTTGTGTATACATATACATATCCCAGCAGGTATATGTATATATAAATATATAATTATATAAGCTTGTAATTAATAGTTCAGATTGACAGGAATACATAAAAATAATGACAGAATAATAAAAATAACCGACTTCTACCTCTTAAACAAATACCAAAGTGTTTCTTTCTTACTGTCTGAACAAGATAGTAATTGTCTTTCCTATAAATCCCTTACATTTCCTAATGTTGTATCAACTATAATACATACTGGTGTTAATTACTAAAGATCATAAAGCTCGCAAACAAGTTTGACATAACCAAGACATCCACATTCCTCTATCGACTGATACCTACAGTGACAAACACTTTTTAGCCAAACATCGACATCAGAAAACTAGAGAAATACACCCAGAAAATACTTCAATTCCACACCTATATGCAAATGTAAAAACAAAATACGACAGGTATCTAAAACACTTAGAAATACCACTAATTCCCTTTTCCACAATACAGCTCAAAGAAAACATCAACTTCGGTTAATGACAGTGATAGAGAAACCCGATTTCAACATATACCCAAGTCTATACAAACTGTATACATTATGATGCTATAGTGCTGGTACAGTGTGAAAAGATCAAAAGAAATTTTAAACAAGAGAACTCATGCTGGTTCCATACTGTAATAGTATGTTGATTTTCAAACCCGACTAACTCCCTTATCACTGTCCAAACAAGCAAACATTGACACCAAAATCACACAGGGAAAAGACCAGATGACATCTGCATAACTATATTCCATAGTTCGACACAGACTTAACTAAACATTGCCGAATTCATACACAGAACAGAGATCTCCCTTATTACATTGTGCTCGTAACAGCATATCAAAAACAAGTGTTAAATACCACACTAAAACCAAACACTTACTAACAGTCATTTGTTACCAAGTTTCACCACTAATCACAACATTATAACTAGATTGACTTTTTAAACTATGCAAGAAAGAAAAAGATCGATTCATATAACCGAACTCACAAAATAAACAAACACAAAGTCTCATATACATCAACTAGCAAACAGTGTTTACCAACATTCCATTAATACATTTGCAGAATCATAAAATGGAAACAGAGGTTAAGGTAAGAGATGCCCCTGCTTGGTATTCGTATGGAGAAGATATCCAGAACTGGAATGCTAATGCTAGCCCCTGCCTGGTGAGCCTCACAAACAAATCCCAAACTCAACCACGAAGATCCCTTATCACAGATTACCAAAATGTCGTGCAAGAGAACCCAAAATGTAGAGATAACAGTGTGAAACTCCCCACTTCCTAAATGACCTTGAACAGAAGGGTTTATCTTTGCCGTGAAAACCCCTTTCACTCCATGCCACTTATCATGAAGGATACAACAGTAACATGGGTCCATAACCAACTGTTTACCCAAAATGCCGCAGCATAACATGGTAAAAAAAATGGAGTCAAATACAAACTGCAACTCCTTAACCAGAGAAAATGGCGGATTCCAAACACAACAATGAATTCCCATCGATAAGTTCATTCAATGCAAACTTATCTCTTGCAGTGAACACAACTCAAAACCTGCCAAATGTCCAACATAGTACATTTCCACAACCCGATAAACAGCTTAAACCCCACTAACACCTCAATGAAATGAAAGTGCATTAAATCCCTGCCGTAAGTCATGTCTTTGAGCCAGTTTAAAATATGAAGACTTAGGGATAGGTTAATTCATGTCTTTGCCAATAACATTAGTCATTAACTAACTTAATCATCTAAGATAACAATGCATGACATTGCCAATTAACTAACACTTCATCACACTAACCTCCTACTAACATACAACATAAGATATACTAACTTAGTTAATTCATATAGTTTTAGTAAATGAAATACCACATTATTACTAAAACATTCACTCATAGTTATATGTATAAAAATACATATATTCAAATTCATTTACTTTGAATTCAGAATTTGATTAACGTTAAATAACAATAAATCTCTATATACTGTCTATACACATAAGATACAATTAACCATAATAACATAACCATTTCTAATCACGTCTAACATATTATTAAGGATTCCGAAACAATGAATCAATAATCAGACAATTGACTAACCGTATAGTTTGTCCTTAATTCATAATCAAACCAATGTTTAAAATTCAGTCTAAGCTAATTCTGTCATCAAAATAGGACTCATAAAGCGATAGAAATAAACATAATTCCCTGAGTGTCTGGCAGAATAATAGAGATAACATATTTAAACTAAATAACAAAGTTCAAAAGAACGCAGTCAAAGTTCAAACTCAAAGAAATCTAACATAACATAACATAGAAAATAAAGCCTGGAACTGTTAGGGGCATGACAATGCACCCTAGAAGTTAGGTTGGTAACATCATATTCATGCCAAGCCTAAGAGCGCATGATTAGAAGATTCAGTATGAGGAAGATACAAAGAGTTCAAGTTGCACAAACAGTGAATGCCAGAGAAGAACAGAGCAAGCAGCCGACTGTTGGTATTTTGGTTTGTGGTTATATTACTATGTTGTAAAGGCTATGCACCTATTGTAATTAGGTTTCTAACATGAAATTATGTTTGTTTGTAAACACGCTTGAGCCAATTCAATTAGAAGCATTGTATGTAATCGGTTAAAGGGCCGACCTAGTTATTTGTTATGTATGCGCATATAAATATGAGATGCGCCCATTGTAATTAGTATGAGAGTTGATATAGAGTTAAGAAAAGAACAAAAGAAGTGTGTGAAGAGTTGATAAGATGTATTAGAGATTTGCAAGAGGTCAAAGCATCAGCACATCAAAAGAATTGATCAGACAAGCAATGTCACAGTGACAGTTCATCTAGCAGATATAGTGTGTATCTGAGATCAGAAGGTTGTAGCCTTCACCACTTGAGTAGTGAGCTCTAGGACAGTGAGTCAACACCCCTAACAGTGTTTATTGTAAAAGACTCCTAACAGGGTCCGACCCTTAACAAGGTCACTGTACTAAACACATTGTAAAGCAACTCCTAACAAGGTTAAGGATCTTCTAACAAGGATCATAAAACACTAGTACAAAATATTAGTGGGTGTCAATTCCCACCGAGGTTTTTACCTATTTGGGTTTCCCCGTAACCATTTTGGTGTTATGTGTTGATTTCATGTCTCATGTTTATGTTGATGTTCATTTCAATATTTAAGTATTCAAGTTCAGTTTAAGAATAAAGTAAAAAGATAAAATATAGTGAACACTGATTCACTCCCCCCCCACACCCTCTCAGTGTTCCCATTCCTAACAGATTATTCCTAAGGAACTACTTGAAAAAATTAATATAAGATAGGATGAAGTTGTCCAATAGGAGAGATAAAGAAGAGAAAGAACCTTGATATTTGCAAAGCCAAGAATAAATGTTGAAGAAATTGATCAACTAATGAAGAAATATGAAATTAGATTCTCTAAAAAGAATAGAATGGCTAAGATACTGGTAGGATTACAAGAAGAAGTAGAAGAAGAAGGACTAAAAATGTGGAAAATAATCTTTAATGTAGAAATGGCAGAAGATCAAGAATCATAAATGTAAGAATTGAATGAATAGTTAGAACAAGAAGAGGGCATAGATTTGATAAGAGAAGACAACTAGATATGGTTCAATGAAGGACAAGCAAGTCAACCTATTGAAATTCAAGATGAATGATCATGATATGAGTAATAAGGAAGATGAACAGTTTGAGGAACAACACACTTCATAAATTATAGTTGCATACAATGAAATAGAATAGGTAACACATGCTACCAATATGACACTTACTATTGGTAAGAGAATAGAAGAAGGATCTAAGGAAGTACAAGTTGCAAGGACATTACAAAATATGACAATGATTAAAAAATAAAAAAAAAAGAAGAAAAGAGATTTAGAATCTGGGGAAGAAGAAGAAGACTTTGATGAAAGACCCGAGTTTGGAATACTGAATAGAGATCCTAAAAAGATGCATTATGAGGAACAAATATTGTAAGAAAAACAACTCAAAGAGAGAATAGTTATTGAAATATAGTTGAAAGACAAAAAAAAGAAAAAGATTATGAAGAAGATAGATCAAATAATTTCAAGCTTACTATCATAAATTATAGTGGATGAAGAAGAATTAAGTATGAAACAATTGGCAACATATGTAAATATAATAGAAAATGATCACAAAGTAAAGATAGAACTACAAGCAAAGATACAATAGAATTCACATATTGACAAAAGATAAGATAAGATAGCAGAAATAATAGGAACACTATCATAGAAACCTGAAAATGTAAAGGAATCATTGAGTGAAGCAACATAAATTTCCAAGAAACTATTTGAGAAAGGTAATAAAGTAATTGAGGAATTATGCATAATAGATATAAATATGGATTTAATGCAATAATATATACAAGAAACAATTGATATATTGGGTACATCAGAAATGAATGATGATGAAGACATTATTGAAAAAGTAATAAGAGTCAAAGGACACATCAGTGCCATAAATAATTTGAAGAAACAATGGAACATAGTGTTGACAAATGTCAAGAACAAGCATAAAACTATTTTAGTTGAGGAAGACACAAGTTGATACCCAAATGACACAAATTTTTTTATTTTTTTTTTCACCTTTGGCATTACTATCAAAGGGGGAGAATTATTGTAAGGAGGAGATGAAGTACTAAAAATGGAGAGTACAGTAAAAAAGGGATAAATATCTAAGTGGGAGAGATGCAAAATGATGCAGATGAAAGAAGGAAAACTGACGATGAAAGGTTTTGTATAAGAAAGGTTTTTCCATCAATGCCAAAGGGGGAGATTATTAACAAAATCCTCTACAGTAAATTAATAGGTAATCAATAATGATTTTGATAATATTATCATTACTGGAGAATAAGATTAAGTATAGAGATGAAGAAAGGAAAGACATATCAGCATAAACACTATAAGAAAGTGTTATTGGCATAGAGGAAGAGTTATCATAAAAGTTTATCAGAAAGCGTTAGCGGTGAAAAGAAAAGAAAAGGTTATGATCAAGGGAAAAATCCAATAAGAAAAAAGGTTTATGGAAGTGAGACATCTAATAAGAAAAAATATTTATAGAAGTGAGACAGAGAGATGTAGAACAGAGGATGCGGTCAGAAGTGAAGAATAGTGTAGATTGATGTTATTAGAAAAGATCAAAGGATCAGATATCAAAAGTAGATCAGAGAAGAAGAAGAGAGAAACAAGATTTGACAAGCTTTTAGAGAAAGCATCTATAGGTCAAATTTATTTTTGATTTATTCCTAATCATTTAGCAACAAGATTGTGAAATCCCTTATCCAGGTAGTCTCTAACCAGACTTAGAAGTTCTATTTAGGAACTTATTGTAAATATTTTAACAGGGAGAACACTATATAAGTGGGATAAAATATCTTAATAGAGTATTCTTTAATAGGATTTTCAATACTCCTAATAGGGTATTAGACACTCCTAACATGATGAAATCATTCAAAAGATGACATTTATGTAAGCTCCTAACAGGGCACCTTATTACTGCAGCAATGAGTTGTGGGTATCATCCTCACCACATTTTTTCCCTCTAACTAAGGTTTTTCTCCGATACCAAAATATTGTGTTAAGTGTTTGAATGTTTATGTGTTGTATGTTTAATTTTCATATTATCAGTTATCAGTTAAACATTATAGCAACTAGCAGTAAAAGACAAACAATTATCGGTACAAGTAATTTATTGGCTATCGACTTATGTTCAGAAAGTTGAATAAGTGTGAAATATTTTTGGTACTAATTCACCCCCCTCTTAGTACCCCACCTAAAAATTTCCAATAGAGAGATGGTACCTTCAGAGGTATGTTCTATTTTTTCATAGGCCTTGATGGCGATGACCTCATGTGATATGTCTGCTTCATTGTACCCCACTTGATTTATAATTTTTAGAATGGATAGATTCAGGGCTGAAGGATTATCTATCATGACCCTTTTGATAGGGAAATCATTAACCATGATGAAAATATGAAGCGGGAGGTTGTGATCTGATTCAATAGAAGATATGTTAGAAGTTTTAAAGGACAAGCCACAAGATTCTAATAAGTGGCCAACAAGGGCTTAGAATTATGTTGGATCCATGTCATTGGGGACACATGATTCTTGGAAGGCCTTATTAAGGATTTCTTGATGGACATGTTAGGTATGAAGGCTATCTAAGATGGAGAATAGGGCAAGCGTATTCCCAAGGTTTTCTAGGAGGTTATACTATGCACTAGAGGAAACAATGGTGGCACTAACAACATATTTCCTATCTCTATGGATAGTTACTGCACCTTTGACATGGATAACATTAACTATGGGTTTGACCTAGGTGATGCAATTAAAAAATTTATCATTGTTGATATAGGCATTGGTGTAATAATTTCCATCACTGTGGTCACCTTTTTTACCCTTTCATTTATTTTAGATTGACGAGTTTGCATTACCTAGGCCTTTGTTGGTGTATTGTTCAAGGAACACATTTTAGTAGATTTGTAGGTTTGCATTGGGCGAGGCCTAGTAAGGTGCATTGATTATGATCTTCTTCTTGTTTATGATATCTTGAATGTAATGTTTGAGTTTCATGCACTTCATGGTGGTGTGTCCCTTAACATGGTGATAGTCACAACACTCATTGTCCTTGTACCATGTGGGTTTGAGAGTTGATTCATCAAATGGTTGGGTCTGAGGATAGATAATTAAATTTGAATTCATCATCCTATGGAATATTACATCCAATGGTTCACTAAGAGGAGTGAATTTGTACTTTTGGTTATTTTGGATGTGTGGCTTGGGTTGTCCTTATGTAACTGATATAACATTGGTTTGGTTTACTAGTGGTGGATACTTTTTGATGGGTGGTTGATAAATTATCCTGGGTGGTTTGTATATTGGTGTGGGTTGTTGGTATAACAGTGTGGGTGGTTTAGGACTATCCAAAACAACCTGGACGTGTTTGGTATTGATGTCCCCATCAGGGATAACATTCTTGTTCTTGTTCTGGTAATGAGGACGGTCATTATTGGGCCTATCATGATGTATTTATTTGTAATTCTTGATAGTACCATCATCTAAGAGGCCTTTCTCAATGTCCATTCCTTTTCCATTGATATCTTGGTAGGTCTAGATACAATTCATGTGCATAAAGTGAGATAACTTAGGATGTAGGTTGTCAATTAATATCTTTGTCAAATGCTTCTCTGGGGGTTGATATGATAATCTTGTGGTAAGGTTTTGCCATCTTTGAAGATAGTTGGCTAGGCACTCACATCCCTTCTATTTTGAGTTGCAGAGATCCAAGAGATATAGTTTGTTCTTAATGTTATGTGCATATTATACTACAAAATTTTCAGGTAACTCTACAAAGTTTCAAATTGACCCATAGGGTATTTTGTAAAACCACTCCAGAGAAGTTCCCCCTAAGCTTTTGAGAAAAATGTGCATGAGAAATTTATTGTTGTATCCACCCTCTTGAGAATCCATGTAAAAATCCTTAACATGACTAACTAGATTTCCCTTCCCCCTGTATTTGTCAAATTTGAGAGTTTTGAAGTGCTTGGGGAAGAGCATTGTTGTGATAGAGTAGTCAAATGGATAAGGCCAAACCTCCTCAAACTTTAAGGTCTTTCTTTTCATCCTTTCTTTTAGCTCCTCAAGGGTGTTATTCATTTCTTCACATTTGGGGTTGGTAGGTGGTGGAGTGGGTTCCCCTAGTATGTTGGATCCAGGTGCTTGGTAGGGGTCTAGCAAATATGGGTTATTTTGAGGAGGATATTGGGGAGTATGATAAGGGGATTTCCTGACTGCATATATAGGCTGCAATGGGTGTTGAGGTGGTGGTTGAGCATGATATTAAGGTGGAGGTGGAGGGTTTTGCTGGGAAGGGTAGGTGTGTTGGGGTTGGTGTAATTGTTGGTATAGAGGGGATAGCTATTGTGCAGATAGGTATGTTGGTTGGCCATAAGTTTGGCCTATGTAAGTTGGATGTGTTCCAGCATTACCATAGGATGGGTATGCATTTTGATTTTTTATATTTCTATGATTTGGAGCAAGGTAGTTGATAAAAGTGGATGCACTGGGTTGAGGGGGCAGAGGTAAGGTTTGAGCAGTGATTGATGAAGGCATGGCCAAATAGCTAGTAAATATGGGAGCTACAATAGCTAACTATTGGGGTTGAGTGATTTGTACTATGATTTTGGCCTATGATTTCACTAACCATCTTTGCATGTCCTAGATGGTTCATTAAGGTTTCCATAGAACCCATGGTGGGAACTTTGTCTAGGTAAGCCCACACATTCTCAATTTGAACTTGTTGTTGTGGATCAAAAGAGATCATAGCATTGTTGGGATTGATTATTGGGTCAAACGAGCTAGCAAAGAGGTTAGGATCCATATCCTTTCTCTTCATTGATCATGTTTGAGTTGAAATAAAATGTATGACCTAGGATGATGAGACTAAGACAAGGTACTTGAAGATGATGAGGATAATGCAAGGGGAGATGATGGGCAAGATGATCCTAAAACACCTAAAGACAAATGGTGATGATGATGCAAGACTTAGGATTTGATTAGTGGATGAGTCTAAAGGAACTTAATGATGGTGAAGGTGTCTTAAAAATATAGAGGATAAATTGGTGTCAAAAATATGTGAGCTTCTTTTCCTAATGTTAGTTCAAATGGATATGACTTGTCAACCTAAGATAAAATTGTGGTATTTTGGAAGATGAGATTATTTTTCAATGCAAACCAACCTTTGGATCAAGATGATGAGTTCACAAGGACATGAAAGCTACCCTAGAAAATGCTTACTCAAAGAGTGAATCTATAAGGATGGGTTTGATTTAAGATGTAGGTTCCAAGAAACTCAAAAGGATATGACACCAAGTGGGGGGATGTTTGATTTTGAGATTCTTGACTTAGGTTTTGGATGAGGTTGGATTGAGGCTTCCTAATAAGATGACAAAATGCCTAAGGGTGTAAATGTGGGCTTTGTGATGAAGAAGAGTGAAAGGATATGGTTTTTTTGTATCGGCTAGTCGTATCTCTCTAAGTTGACAAAGGAATTCTTCAAGTGATATTTCCCCATGAAACATGCCATATTGTTGTTGAAGATGATCTTGTCAAGATTCTCACAGTCTTGGATTCCTTATTGGATTAACTTTAAAATGTGTTGATCTCTCTTAGTCTCTTGATCAACTATCTTATTTTCTTTGTATATGCAAGGTAATGGGAGCTTTTATTTCTTATGTTTCCTCGTGTTGGACATGTGTTTAACTTTTGCCTCAAAATTCTAGGTGTGAATGGACACAAATTTAGAAATAGTGACAAGGTCCTTAAAAGTTTTGGATCTATCAAACTAGGTAGTGACTATGCTAATTATACCTTGGCTTGATTTTGGACATGAAATTTTTGGAATTTTTGGAAGATGTAAGCAAGCAATCCCTCAAGAGACAAAGAAATTGTGAGAGAATACACACTTTGGACTTTCATTTTTTTAACTCTTTAGTTAAGGACTTTGAAAAAGATATCGATTGTCTATGTTCATGTATAGGTGGAAATGAGATCCACCCTATAACAAATGGATAGATAATAACAAAATTCCACCACCAAAGGAGGCCCGATTAACACAAGAGAAAGTGTTAATTTATAAACTTCACAAAGGGGAAAATTGCTTGGATTAACTTCTCTCTTACATCCATAAAGAGAGAGTTTTGGAAATAAAGGATAAGACAGAGATGTATGAAAGAAAGTACTGAAAAGAAAAAAAAGAGAAGTTACCTTAGAAAATACAAACCTGTAAATACCCTATCAGACTATATTAAAAATGACTAAAATATGAAAACTGAGACTGATACTGTGAGCTCCGCAAAACCCAAAAATTTCTCTACTTATGGTATAGGTCGATATTTTAGGTCTATCCTAACTTGGGATTGGCCTTGACCTAGGGCTAGGCTGAAATTCAGCCTAGACCTTGTCTACTGATATTTCCTGATTCTAAATTTCCAACTGTGCCATGTTTCAGAAACTCCCAAAAATAGATCTGAAAGCCTTTAAATTTGGATCTACAAGAGAAAAAAGTTTTTTTTTTGGAGAGGAGTTTACCTCAGTTAAACCCTGATTTAGGGAATTAACCTCAACCTTTAAACAATAAGATAGAGAATGCTAGAAAGTAGTAGAAGTAGATCTAATAATAAAGCAGTACTAATCAATGAATATTCTTGAGTTTAAGATTTAATCAAGTATGTTAATGCAATAGCCTTGAATCAACACCAAAGACCTAGAAACAAAATCAATGTAAATCAAAACATCAATGTATGTGTAGGCTTGAAATTTTCTTTGAATAAAAATGATAGATCTTGGAGGCAAAATTGTAGATCTTGAAGATGTGACAATGGATCTTGAATGTATGAAGGTAAATCTTCCCTCTTTGATGGCCAAATCCACTATCTCCTTGAAGAAATTGTAGTTCTCTACAAAATTTTTTTTGATCATTAGTGCTTCACACTTAGTCATATATCTAGGCAATGATGGTCAGTCATCACTACGACCGAGTCATTTTGTAAAGGCCAAGTTATGTATTGTATACTTACTGAGCAGTAGTACTACCGAGTAAAGTCATGGTCACTATGTGTTTGTAATATGCCGAGTAGAGTTTTTGCCGAGTTCCATATATCAATGATTATTGAGCGACAGAGAAGTTTAACTGATGCTGAGTACAGTTAATGTCGAGTGCCAGGAATAGCTTTTTTTGAGTTAGCCAGGAATGACATACAAGTTTGGAATGGCACAATGATCGAGGTAAATCATTTTTGGTGATAGTGGTGTTTTGTATTTTGTTTATTGAGGTAATTATGGAGGTAATTATGCATCCATCTTATTATCATTGATCCCTATGTAATACCTAGAGCCAATCAAAAAATTGTATAGCTTAGGCAACAATAGAAATAAATCTGAACTGTAGATCTTGAATCAGTAAAATGTTTTTGTTATTATTTAAGGTCAAGATCTAAACCAAGAGAAGTGTGTGAATTAGAGAGATAAGAGATATTGAGATCGAATGAGTATGAGAGAATGATCAGAGAGGTATATTCAAGATAGTTAAGTATTCAGATAGAGTCCAGTGACCGAGCTAAGCAGTGAAAGGACAGAATCAAGAAAGATCAGATAGAAGAGATCATAAATATATAGTAAAGAGGAGATCTGTAATCTGCATACAAGTGCAAACCGAAAGATCAGGTACTGAGACATTTTGACCAGTGTATCAGGGTAAATCTCTTAACTGAGTAGTCTTAATAGACTTTATGTAAATCTCTTTACTGACTGCTTACTTTGTTGTAAGTTTATAAATCCTTTAACAAGGTAGACTGTATAAGTCTTTTAGCTTTTGACAAAGTAGACCTTTCATAGGGTAGATCATGAATTGATCACATTTTGTAAGCCTTAACAGGAAAAACTTATTACTGCAGTAGTCAAGATTTGTGGGTGTCATCCCCACCCCAGTTTTACCTTTCAAGGGTTTCTGGGTTACCAAAATTATGGTGTCATGAGCGATTTCATGTATGCTTCTTAATATGTTTAGTTGTTTACAATGATCAAGTTTTATTTATGTCATGCATAAATTTTTATCAAATTAAAAGGGTAAAGTAGGTAATATCTGATTCACCCCCTCCTCTCAGTATTACTTTCCCACTTATATTTCCAACAATTGGTATCAGAGTAGCAAGGTTTCTCTTAAGGAAGTCTAACCACTTGAGGAAAAAGATCTTAAAATGGAAGCTTATAAACTGGGGAAGATCATAGAGAATCAAAAGATTAAAGTACAACTGGCATTACAACAACTAGATGTAGCCAGAGGAGAATTGAAGAAATCCTTGAGCAAGAGAAGAGAGATTGCAATTCAACAAAATGAGCCACATTACAAAGAAAAAGACATCTCTGGACTATTTGACAATGGTAACTCTTCCGAGAGTGATAAATCTATAAAAGAACTAGTGGAGAAAAATACCATACTAAATGATGACATCAGAACTCTAAGGAGAGAACAAGAAATTCAATCTGCCAGACTCTATGAATTAGTGAAACAAAAAAAGAAAGCTGAAGATGATAAGGCAATGGCTGAAGAAGACAAAAGACAAATTTCAATCAGGCTAGATGAAAGAACAAGTGACATGAAAAGGTTGACTAATAATCAACTAGATATGGTAAATTAGCTACTGATGGTTAATCAGGAATTAGGCAGGAAAGATATGGAAATCAATCAAATAACGTCTGAAAATGATCAGTTGAAACATGATTTGAGAACTAAAAAGGAAATCAATGAAAGGATGAACAAACCCAATGAAGCTGCAAAATATTTTCAAGAACTATTAAGATCACCTAGAAGATCTAGTGATAGATCTGGACTTGGACTAAATGAACATTCATATACTGAAGAAGGAGAATCATCAAAGAATGAAGAAAAGAAGATTACTAAACCAAAGAACACCAAGCCCACATGTCATCACTATGGAAAGCTAGGACATACAACCAACATATGCAGAAGAAAACATGGTAAGTCTGACTCCAAACCTAAGTTTAATGGACATTTTTTTAACTGCAAGAAGCGTGGACATCAAGCACATGAATGTAGATCTAAGGCTAGCAATTCATCCACCTCACCCAAGTTTCAAGGAAGTTGTTTCAATTGTCAGAAGTATGGGCACAAAGCATTTGAATGCAGATCTAGACCTAGGTGGTCATCAAATGAACAAACCAAGCCAGTCACAAAGCACAACTATTACAATTGGGATTACAACACTTGGTACAATTGCCATTATTATGGTAAATATGGACACATCAGAGAAAATTGCATGAAGACTCATTTTAGAGGCAAATCTAAAAGTTGGATGAATGGAAGCATGGTCTGTTACAAATGTAATAAGGTCGGTCACTTAAAGAAAGATTGTAGATCACCTATGCTGAGAAAAAAATGAAGATATCTGCGAGAAATTAAAGAATTAGATGGAAAAGACATGGAGGAAGAAAGAAGAAGAAAACTCAAGTGAAGCTACTGCTGCAATCACAACCCTCTTAGCTGAAGAAATTGATAATAAAGCACATTACTTTGGAACATTTGATGAAGCCAAATCCAAGATCTCTTTGGGATTATTGGCTGCTACCACAGAGAGGAAAAGAAAGAAGATAGTGAAAAATCTAGAAAATTATGTTAAAGAATCTGAGAAGGATGCACCACTAGAGTTGACCCAAGGATTGGGAGAAGATGAACAGAGTGAAACTAGTGGTAGTGAAAAAGAAGAGGAAAAAGAGAAGAAACCAGTGATTGTTGAGTCCCTGATAGAGAAAAGAGTGTTGAAACTTAAAGTGTCAGTGACACCATCACTTAGGCCCAGAACTAGATGAACTGCTGACGAGACTCCTAAGATGCCTCCTGCATCTACTAAGCAAAAATCTGCACACCCCAAGTCTATGCTGACTAAGGCTATGAAGAGGCTGAGAAGGAAACTTGTTCTAACTATTATACACTAAGTTTGCACCCTTATCTCAAGCTCTTGTAGTCTTGATAACCTAGTATAACATGGGAATCATCTCCAAGTTGTGGAACCTATGCTAATTGAGATGAGACCTCCAGGTTCTAGGCTGGTTCCTCTTGGATGATCACCTTAATTTGCTTCTTGATAGAAAAATAAATCTTTTGAGGGAAAGGGATAGAAGGAATTCTTGAAAGGGAAATGACTGAAAGAAAACTATCCTACTAGGTGATACACCGAAAATATGGTATGAATTATAGTATAAAAGATGAAATCAATGAATAGACTTAGGCCTAGGTGATCACAAATCACTAAATAGGTTTGCATAAGTACTTCATAGAAGGGTCTGTAGATAAAAAGAGTTATTCAGGGAAAGAGAGATTCTTTCATGAACAATAACACCCCTTGGAATTAGACAACAATCTATGACCTGCAAACAAACATTCACCTCTACAACTAGGTATAGGAATGAGACAAGATATTTAAGGGATTGAAGTATACCCACAAAAGCACTCACATCCAATCATCCGCAATGATACACAAAATTGCAGAAAGAAAGAGGGATCAAGAATCCTAAGATATCACTAAGAAACATGTAAATACTGAATTCATTAAGAAATAACTCACATAAGAAGGCATATGGACATGAAGAATGTCACAAAAACACCTTCAATATCTGAATTATCAATGGGAGGTTACAAAATGTAGAAAACCAGAGGACAGAAAAAATGTCTCAAATAGCCTTCTAAGAAAAGATATTTTTTCTCTTTACAAAATGTGAACTTTGAGCTCTAAAGCTCTCAAAAAACAATATATACATCTCCTCTTGCACGCAGGTAGGAGAAAAAAATCTAATTAGGGTTACATAAATTTTCATATAATAATCAAACCCTAATTCTATCAAATTCGGCCATAAATGCACATGAAAATATCCCAGCTAATCAGATATTTGTGTTCGCGTGTCCATTTCATGTTTATACCTGCAAAAATCTAGCTGCCATGATCCATCTACCTACCTGCAACTCAGGCTCACCATAACTATTAAAATATGATATTTTGAGATATTTGAATTTAAAAAATGATAAAACGGTCACAGGTCGCGCTAAAATTCCCTATCGACTATCGGTGTTTAAAAATCAATCTTACTTTAAAATGTGACCATCAGATCTTCCTTTTTACCTAGGCTCGGCATTTGACTGCAAAACTAGCTCAGCATTTACCTCGAGTTTCAATTTTCCTTCAATCGTAGAATAGTTTAAACTTTTAGTTGACCCTGGTTAACTCTAGCGAACAAGAAGATAACCTTTAGTCATTGATTCATAGAATACTCTTAACCCTGGGCCCAAAACCGCCACATGTCATTCTTTTATTCACCCTTGACTTTTCTGTAGGCATACACCTCGGCAATCCCTGACATCGGTCGCACTAAAGACAAGATTCTAATCCAATGGCAGGTGCATGATCTCGTGGCCCCCAAATATTCCTTCAAATCATGCACTAGCTGCTGATCTTTTTAAACCAGAACCCCTTCTGACAAATGGACCCACCTGGAAATCTTTGTCAGCACACAACAACCAATCAAATTTGAGCATGTCAGCATCAATTGTCAGAGGACCCACCTAGCATAGGCACCCTGAAATAAAGTAAGATCAATGGCAGGTGCATCAACACATGTGTCAGAAAGATTCCTTGTGCACATGCGCCAGTCGTCGATCCTCTGTAGATGTTAGAGCCTTCTGAAATGCTGAAAACCTAGTCCCACTGACACGTTGCCGAATCACTACCATGTGGACCAATGAGAAGCCACCATCTGTGTACACATAGCAATGGACCTACTAGGCATGAAGAGTTACGTCACCAAGGAGAATCAACAGTTGTCTTATAATCACATACCTCTGACAGACCCTATGAGATCTTATGACAGCCATTAATCTCATCAACTAGGACCCTACTTAAATCACTTAACCCTAGAAGTCTTAGCAAATGCATGCCCAAAGGAAATTCGCTCAGTCATTGAATAGAATTCTTAACCTTGGTTAAGTCTAAAGAATATGTGACCAATGCATTCGTAGAATCGTTAAACCAAAAGTCCAACTTGGGGTTTCAGTTAGCGAATGCCCAATTGAAGGCAATCCATGAAGTCGCTGAATGTTTAGAAGCTTCACCATTTTATCTTGTGACTAAGAAAAACACTGCAATTGCTAGTTTGCCAAAAGGAAAAGGTAACCACCAGAAGAATAAGAGAACTGGCGACCGAAGGAAGAATTACGCACATGAGAAATTAGGACTTAAGTTGCTAAAAAAGTAACATGGAAATAGAATGAGGGGCTTAGGGTTTGCAGGGTTTATTTAGCTCAAACGGCTACTTTTTCTAAATTCTTCAACTATAGACTAGGGAATAAAAAAATAATTTACAGAGGCCAGAGGACATGGCATAAGATTGTAAAAAATTTTAGGGATGCTTGGCAGGATAAAAGTAGAGACCTGGGGATGGATTTTAGCCAAATTTGCATGCATATGAAAATTAGGGTAACATTTTGGCAATTTCTATTGGATGTTAGCCTACTAGACATAGAAAACTAGTGGCCTTGACATAATTCATTGGGCATGGGGTCATTCTGAGGAACACAAAACTTGATAGAGAGACAAAAACTGAACACAGGGAGACAAACTTGTGCATAGGCACTTCTTGAAAAGTAGGAAACTAACCTAGAAAAAAGGAAGAAAGCAGGAAAGCATTTTTTACAAAATTTATAGAGAGGGATTAACCTCAAAGCAGGGCTTCAAGTGGAAACCATTCACTGAGATAGGCAGGGGAACTCCTTCCATATTTGATAGTTGAAAAGTATTGGATCCCTTGCACTTTGTTATAACAAATGGTCCACCCCAAAATGAATCAAATTTTGTATGTCTGCCAGGCTTGGATCTGAACTCATCCCACTTGAGGACTACATCCCCAACTTTGAAATTTTTGATCCTAGCTCTTTTATCAAAACCCTTATTTGTTTGGATCTAATGGAATTCCATATCCTGCATTGATTTGTTTATGAGTTCTTCTAACTCCATAAGCTGAGCATATCTGATCTATAAGGGACCCCCTTCCTCAAATAGGGCATATTGAGTGGCTAGGTCCAGGGCTAGTAATTCAGCTGAGATGGACAACTTGGCCTCTTTGCCATATAATAGCATATAAGAAGAATTACCAATGATTTTCTTTGGGATAATTTTGTCTAACCACACTGCAGACCTAAGATTAGTATGCCAATCTCTCTAATTTTCTTGAAGAGTCTTCTTGATTATCCTAATCAAGTTCTTATTGGTGGATTCTACCAAGCCATTGCCTTGGGGGTAGTAATTAGAACTGGTATTTAGATAGATGCCATTTTTTACTGCCCACTCTGAGACTTTGAGGCCTGTGAATGCTAATGCATTATTTGATATTATGGAATCTAGAGTGCTAAATCTATGAATTATATCATCATAAAATCTTAAGACAACACTCTCATTTGATTCTTTTAAATCAATTTCTTCTGTCCATCTGGTGAAGTAATCCATTGCAGTGATTATCCATTTATGGCCTGCACTAGATAGAGGATTGATCATACCAATGAAGTCTATACCCCATTTCATGAAGGGTTGCTCTATTCTGACTGGCTATAAGGGCAAGGCTGCAAGCCTTTCTTTTCCTACAAACATGGAACACTTGATGCATTTTCTCACATACTCATGACTATCCTTGAAGATAGATGGCCAATAGTATCTAGCCCTCATGATTTTAAAAGTAGTAGTCCTAGGAGAAAAGTGACCTCTAGAAGGTCCATCATGAAATTCAAATAGGACATCAGCTATCTTTTCTGAATCTATGCATCTTAAAAGGACACCATTGTGATCTTTTCTGAAAAGAACCTCATTTATCAACACAAAAGGAACAGATTGTAATCTATAATACCTCCTTTTTGTTGAATCTAGATCTGTAGGACATTGCCCTGTCTTCAAGTAATTGATCATATTAGGCAACCAGCTTGTTGCCTTGGTTTGTTCTTTTGTAGAATGCACCACCAGAGATGCATCTATTGTTTCTGATTTCTTTGAACCTTCATCCTCTGCCAAATGCTCATAAAGACCTCTTCCTCTAACCAGCTTGGTGGTCTAAATATCAATGTCATATTCCATCACCTTGGTGATCCAACCAACTCTTTTCTCATTTAGGTCTTTGGAAAACAAAAACTCTTTGACACTTGGGTGAGTAACTTTTAAGTGTACCTTGCTATGAGTCAAAAAATATCTAAAGTTTTTAAGGCTCTTCACCATAGCAAGTACATGTTTTTCTACAAAAGAGTATCTTTGTTCATACTCCTCTAAACCTTTGCTAAAGAAAGCAATAGGCTGCTCCAATCCTTCTGATTTTTCTTGGGTCAACATTGTAGATATAGCATCATGACCTCCGTAAGCATAAAGGATAAAATCCTTACTGAAATTTGGGTTTAGGAGAGCAGGGGCTTTTGTTAAGGCCTCTTTGATAGCTTGGAAATTGGCTTTCCCTTCTTTAGTCCAGCTAAAAGTTGAACTCTTCTTTAGCATGACTATCAAAGGCTTGGGTAAATCTGCAATGTTAGGCAAGAACCTCCTAACAAAATTAATCTTTCCTATGAAAGATTGGAGACCTTTCTTGTGATGTGGTAGGGGTAGCTCTAGGATAGCTGTAATTCTCTCAAGATCCACTGTAATTCCTTCTTTGGATACTACATATCCCAATAGTTTTCCTTCATGAACTGCAAACACACATTTTTTGGGATTAAGAGATATTCCAAACTCTCTACACCTTTCAAAAATTTGCCTCAAATGTTTGATGTGATCTGCTACATGCTTTGAATAGAAAGTTATGTCATCCAAGTAGACCAGTACAAACTTGTACATTAGGCTCTTAAAGGCCATATCCATTGCCTTTTGAAATGTAGCACCTACATTTGATAAACCAAAGGGCATCTTTTGATAAGCCATGGTTCCCCACTTGGTTGTAAATGTAGTCTTATATTGATCCTCTTCATTTACTAAGATCTAATTGTATCCTGAATAGCCATCCAATAATAAAAATCTCTCGGATCCAGAGAAACATTGTAAGATTTGTTCCATGGAGGGTAGTGGATGGCGGTCCTTTAGAGAGGCCCTATTAAGATCCTTGAAGTCAATGCATAACCTCAGCTCCCCATTCTTCTTCCTAACAGGAACAAGGTTGGAAACCCAACTAGTATGCTTGATGGGGTAGATGATACCACTTTCTATTAGTTTGAGTACTTCCTTGTGCATAAGTGGCTCAAGTTTGGGATTAACAGGCCTTTGCTTCTTCCTTACTGGTTTGGCATTAGGTTCTAATTCAATAGTGTGCTGAGCAAGGGCAGGGTCAAAACCTTTGAGGTCTTCATATTGCGATGCAAATATATGACTGAATTCTTTGAATAACTGAGTGTAAGCTTGCTTCTCCAATTCAGTGTTTACTTTTCCAAATTGTAAGCTCTTACCTGGTTCCAACTCTAATTCAACACAATGTTCTTGTTGAACTACTAGGCCAGCTTTATTTTTCTTGACTTCATCATCCTTGTTGAAGATAGTCTCTAATGTAATAAGACCTCTAGGCATCTTATTGGACTTAAGTTGTATCACTTGATCACCATAATTTTGTGATAACCTATCTTGATTATGCCTTGAAAAAACATCTTCTTCAAACTAGAACTACATAATTTGTTCATCGTTGTCAAACACCTGCCAATTGACGTTATTATCAAGAATAGAGGGTCTGACAATCACTTTGATATGCTATTGATCCATTTCTTTTGAAATGCTATTTGGAATATCATACTGAGATCCAACAATAGCTAACCTATTTGCATTTTGATTTAGCTTCTTAGGGATAGCAACAATATTGAAAGCATGGAAATCTTCAATTGCATCCCAAACTCTATGTTTGTATGCTTTCAAAGTGTCATTTTTTGTTGCACTTATCCCTCTTACTTGGCTGACAACTAACTCACTATCACCATAAAATTTTAAGGTCTTAAGCCCTCTTTTTCTAGCCCACTCTAGTCCATTGACTAGACTTTCATACTCTACAATGTTGCTAGTGCAGGAGAAACTGAATCTAAAGGTAGTATAATAATTTTCTCCTTTTGGGGACACTAACACAACACCACCACTATAACCATGTCTACTTCTAGCTCCATCCAAAAATAGTTCCCAAACCTAATTATTCTGATCTTCTGAATCAGTGTCCTCTTTGAGGAGGCTTGGTTCTATGGCTCCACTCTCTTGTATCAGATAACTTCCCAAACCAAAATCCCAAACAAGATTTTCTTGGGCCTTTGAAGCTCTTTCATCTAGAAAAATATCAAGGATAATTTCTATCTTTGTGCTTGCTCCACTAATGGTTTGGAAGTTAGTGTCATCAAATATGGGGTAGTTTACATTGATGGCATTAGATACATATGGCTCTACATGGTGTGCTGCTAATGGTTCTGATTTAATGGTGACCTTGGTCCCATAACTTGTATGGAAAAGCATGTGAGACCCGTTAGAAGATAGGTAGTCTCCTATCTTAGTTGTAAACTCCCTTGAAAGACATATAGCAAATAATGCAGGGAGATCTATGATATATATATCAAGGAGGATTGAAAAATTAGGACTAGCATGCATGATTAAACTGGTATCCTTGGCCACACCTATAGTATTGATTGAGGATCCATCAAGTTATGTAACCTTCTTTTGGAAGGGCTCATATTTCAGTCCTAATTGGTCAGCTACTTTCTTAGGCATTACAGTGCTAGTAGCTCCACTATCTACCATACAATTATGCACTAAAGATTTTTCAATGATTAGAGATACATAAAAGGGAGGTGGTTTTGAGTTCCTACCTTGCATGGCATTGCCTTTGGAGTTGCTACTTGGAGCCTCCCTTGATCAGTGTTAACCAACTCTGGCTTTCCAACTTCTTTTGTAGGTTGAGGATTTTCCACCTCACTCATGGCCTTCTTCAAAATTTTAGGTTGTCCTAGAAGAGCCAAAGAGTCCCACATGGACATGGTGACATTCACCTTCTTCATGTTATCTACAATATTATAAGGTGTCATAGTGTGTACTCTTTTTTGTGTTTTCACTATGATTGGCTCCACTTCTTTAGACTGTTGGCCTTCCTTGCTTGTGATGACAGGAACCTCCTTAGATGTGATGGAAGTATCCTGCTACAGTGGGTTTGCAGATGTAGTGGCTTTGGCATTAGAATCTACTCTCTCCATGTCCTGAGCTCTTCTCTTTGCTCTTGTATAGGCAACAAAAGAAACTTCATCATTGACTCCATTGAAGTCTGGTTGCTCCCAATTGAAAAGGGCAGTCTCATTCTCTTGTGACTCTTGTTGAGGAACTAACCCACTAGATGAAGCCTCTGATTGAGCTTGTGAGGCATTTTGAAGCATTAAAGCTTGGTTCATCCATCCATTTGAACATGTGGCCTAGTTGTGAGGTTGATTACAAGGAAAAAACCATTCATTATCCATAGCCATATTATTTTGACTAGGAACCATATCCCTCACTGGATTTGTAGAATTTAGAGGTGCAGGGTTATATGGTTGGAATAGTATTTGGTTAAAACTTTGTTTTTGTCCTTGATAGCCTCCTTGGTATGGTGGCCTATTTTGTTGATAAGGTTGTCCTTGATTTTGATATTGCTGATTAGGACCTTGGCCTTGTGACTAAAAGGTTGGTCTAATTCCTTGACCTTGTTTCTTCAAATTTGTAACCTCTTTAGTCAAGGTCTGCAACAAATTTGTCATGTCTTGCTTACTGCTTTCTTGACTATTCTTTATCTCTTGTAACTCCTGAGAGAAACTAGTTGTTAGCTCTTGACCACTACTACTAGCTTGAGGTGCTAGTATGGAGGGAATAGGGGTAAATGGGGGTACTTGTGTGGGTGCAATGGGTTGAAGGCTAGAAAAAATAGGCATAGGAGGCCTTCTTTGTATCATGCCTGCTTGGATTAAATAATTTTTGGCCCTGAAAGCTATGTCAAAGGCTTGGGGTAAAGAAGTACCACCCATAGACTGGATCATGATAGAAATTTGACCATTCAAACTTTGCAAGTAGTATAGGAAAGCATGGTTAGTTGATGGGCTTACAGAAACTAGAATTCTATTCCATGTTTTGAGGAATCTACTATTGTAATCTGTCATTTTCTCTTGAGGGTCTCTCTTAATGGTTGTCAACTGCTCAACTAGAGACAAGTTATCTGATTTATCCTCAAAATGTTCACTTAATACATCCCCTAACTCATCCCATGAAGTAATGGAACCAACAGTTAGAGTTCTAAACCATTCAAGAGCCTTACCTTTTAGAGAGGCTGCTAATAATTTTGTGGCCACATCCTCTTGAGTAATATTGTGTATGCTACAAATGGTGTTCACATCTCTTATGTGCTCAAAAGCAGTTGTCTGCCCTTCACCTGTGAAATCAGGTATACTCTTTAGTGCCACCAAAGGCACATCATGATGTACAACAAAGGCTAATGGACTCCCTTGGTTAAATGGTGCAAAGGAAAACTATCTAGCCATTGTAGGAGTTGGAATCTGAAGATTAACAACTATATGAGCTGTATTTGCTGCTAGGTTTGAATCCTCTTCTAGATCTCTGGTTAGAGATCTGCCTCTTCTTCTGAAATGAAAGGGAAAAGGTCTCCTCTCTGAAGTATCAGGAGGTGTAGATTGAACTCTCCTTGTAGGGGATGTTCTTTGAGTTGACCTACCTTTGTGACTTCTTCTTGAGGGCAACTCTAAAAATTTAGTGGGCTTTGAGCTCCTAGTCTCAATCTTCCTCATAAACTTTGAACAAGGTTAGCCTGGATCTTTGAAATCAATGGAGTCGCCAGATATACTTGATAGAACAACTTCTCCAAGTCTATATTATGCTATCTATATATAAGAGATAACATAATCTTCAACATGAATCTTCTTTTGTAGTCCCACCAGGTAGCCAGAATTGTTATACACTAAGTTTGCACCCTTATCTCAAGCTCTCGTAGTCTTGATAACCTAGTATAACATGGGAATCATCTCCAGGTTGTGGGACCTATGCTAACTAAGATGAGACCTCCAGGTTCTAGGTTGGTTCCTCTTGGATGATCACCTTAATTTGCTTCTTGATAGAAAAGTAAATCTTTTGAGGGAAAGGGATAGAAGGAATGCTTGAAAGGGAAATGACTAAAAGCAAACTATCCTACTAGGTGATACACCAAAAATATGGTATGAATTACAGTATAAAAGATGAAATCAATGAATAGACTTAGGCCTAGGTGATCACAACTCACTAAATAGGTTTGCATAAGTACTTCATAGAAGGGTTTGTAGATAAAAAGAATTATTCAAGGAAAGAGAGATTCTTTCACAAACAATAACACCCCTTGGAATTAGACAACAATCTATGACCTGTAAACAAACATTCACCTCTACAACTAGGTATAGGAATGAGACAAGATATTTAAGGGGTTGAAGTATACCCACAAAAGCACTCACATCCAATCATCCACAATGATACACAAAATTGCAGAAAGAAAGAGGGATCAATAATCCTAAGATATCACTGAGAAACATGTAAATACTAAATTCATTAAGAAATAACTCACACAAGAAGGCATAGGGACATGAAGAATGTCACAAAAACACCTTCAATATCTGAATTATCACTGGGAGGTTACAAAATGTAGAAAACCAGAGGACAAAAAAAATGTCTCAGATAGCCTTCTAAAAAAAGATATTTTTTCTCTTTATAAAATGTGAACTTTGAGCTCTAAAGCTCTCAAAAAACAATATATACATCTCCTCTTGCATGCAGGAAGGAGCAAAAAATCTAATTAGGGTTACATAAATTTTCATATAATAATCAAACCCTAATTCTGTCAAATTTGGCCATAAATGCAGATGAAAATATCCCAGCTAATCAGATATATGTGTTCATGTGTCCATTTCATGTTTATACCTGCAAAAAACTAGCTGCCATGATCCATCTACCTACCTGCAACTCGGGCTCACCATAACTGTTAAAATCTGATATTTTGAAATATTTGAATTTAAAAAATGATAAAACGGTCACAGGTGGCACTAAAATTCCCTATCGATGGTCAGCATTTAAAAATCAATCTTACTTTAAAATGTGACTGTCAGATCTTCCTTTTTACCTGGGCTCGACATTTGACTGCAAAACTAACTCAGCATTTACCTCGGGTTTCAATTTTCCTTTAGTCACAGAATCATTTAAACTTTTAGTTGACCTCAGTTAACTCTGGTGAACAAGAAGATAACCTTTAGTCATTGATTCATAGAATACTCTTAACCCTGGGCCCAGAACCACCACATGTCATTCTTTTATTCGCCCTTGACTGCTTTGTAGGCATACACCTCGGTAACCCCTAACATCGGTCCCACTAAAGACAAGATTCTGATCCAACGACAGGTGCATGATCTCATGGCCCCTGAATATTCCTTCAAATCATGTGCCAACCGCTGATCTTTTTAAACCGAAACCCCTTTTGACAAACGGACCCACCTAGAAATCTTCATCAGCACACGTCAACCAATCAAATTTGAGCATGTCAGCATCAATTGTCAGAGGACCCACCTAGCATAGGTGCCCAGAAATAAAGTAAGATCAATGGCAGGTGCATGAACGCATGTGTTAGAAAGATTCCTTGTGGACATGCACCAACCGTCGATCCTCTATAGATGTCAGAGCCTTCTGAAATGCTAAAAACCTAGTCCCACTAACACGTTGCTGAATCACTACCATGTGGACCAATGAGAAGTTGTCATCTGTGTACACGTAGCCGTGGACCCGCTAGGCATGAAGAGTTACGTCACCAAGGAGAATCAATGGTTGTCTTATAATCACATACCTTTGACAGACCCTATGAGATCTTACGATAGCTGTTGATCTCATCAACTGGGACCCCACTTAAATCACTTAACCCCAGAAGTCTTAGCGAATGCGCCCCCAAAGGAAATTCGCTCAGTCAATGAATAGAATTCTTAGCCTCGGTTAAGTTTGAAGAATAAGCGAACAAGGCATTTGCAAAATCTTTAAACCAAAATTCCAACCTGGGGTTTCAGTTAGCGAATGCCCGACTGAAGGCAACCCACGAAGTCGCTGAATGTTTAGAAGCTTCACCATTTTATCTCACGACTAAGAAAAACACTGCAGTCACCAGTTCACCCAAAGGAAAAGTTAACCACTGGAAGAATAAGAGAATTGGCAACCGAAGGAAGAATTACGCACTTGAGAAATTGGGACTTAAGTTGTTGAAAAAGTAACATGGAAATAGAATGAGGGGCTTAGGGTTTGCAGAGTTTATTTAGCTCAAACAGCTACTTTTTTTGAATTCTTCAACTACAGACCAGGGAATAAAAAAAATAATTTGCAGAGGTCAGAGGACATGGCATAAGATCATAAAAAGTTTTAGGGATGCTTGGCAGGATAAAAATAGAGACCTAGGGATGGATTTTAGCCAAATTTGCATGCATATGAAAATTAGAGTAACACTAACACAAGATGATGATGAAGAAACTAAAAGTGTTGAAGGAGTAAAGGGGAAGGTTACACAATAGGGTACACAACAACTCACTGTGGATGAATTATGTCTTAAGATTACTAGCTCTACAGCAATGGATGAGTTGAAAAGATTAAAGTTTGGAAACATGAGCATTAGAGATAAAGAGAAAGTAGAAGATGTTATTCTTGAAATGTTATGCATTTTCAAGATGCTACCAATTCAAATTGAAAACAAAATTCTTAAGGAATTATGCAACAGGGTTGCACAAAAATGGGAGTATGCTCTGCAAACAAAAAAAGAAATAAGGGAGAGTACATTAGCAGAAGTTGAGTCCTCTCTCACCCCTGCCGACATAAAATAGATAATTGAGCAATAAAGAGGTAAGTTTGATCCCAAACTTAGAGCCTATCTAATTCTTTAACACAAGGTTGAAGATGTTGTACAAGAAAGTATCAAAATTTGGAAGATATTGTTTGGATTGTTGCCCGATAAGGATGAAGGAAAGGATGCTACTACTTCAAAAGTTGTTGAACCTGAAAACAAGCAAAATAAAATGGAGACTGGAACTCTTAAGGAAATGAAAACATAGGATACATTTGAAGTTCACATTGTTTACATACCTGAGGAGAGCGCCATCAAGAATTTGTTTTTGACTAAGGATGATTTAAAGAATACAAAAGCAACCGATATACCCTTACCAGGTAGTAACACTGTACTATTACATGTCATGGATTATCCAATAATTACACACACATAATCTGTTGATGTGAGTCCTACTCTACTTGAAGTTGCTACTATTGACAAGTTAGTCGGTACAAGCCTTACTAAGGAACCCATCAAATAGGTACCACTAACTCAATCTAAATTTGCCAAGGAAGAGGACAAAGCAAAAGGTAAAATCCAAAGTCCTCCTATGGAAGAAAATAGCAATGAAGAACAAGGAAGTAAGTTAGATGAACAAGCTGTTAGCCCTCATGCCGAGGATAAGGGGAAAGGATAAGAAAATATCAAAGGAAAATTCATTGAAGAGCAAGAGCCAAAGGAGCAAGAAGCAATAAAAGCTCTTGTACAAATGTCGAGTGGAAGCACCCCACTGAGAGCACAGAATGAGAAAGATGAGGTAACAATTGATGAAGTCATTGTTATTCCTAAATCAGATACCGATAACCTCTCTTATGAGCAACTGCAGATAATGAAGGATTTGCTGACAAGGAAAATTTGGCAAGCAGAACTCCGAAGGGAGCATCAACAAAAATAGGTTCTTCATGAAATAAAAGATATATTTAATGAAGTATATGACTTATCAGATGTAAATAGTTTCATTCCCATATTGGAACAACCTGTACACATTGTTCAGAAAGTAAATAATGAAGTTAGTTGTGCAAGTGATAAGTTATTTGAATGGTTAGAATGGAGGTTTGAGACAAAAATGTTGGAGAAGATATCTGTCGAGATATTGGTGAAACAGGTTGAGCTATCCACTTTGGTAAAGGAGACCGAGGGGTTAGTTGTGAATGGAGAGTCTCTGTTGGCCAAAATTTGTAATGTTGAACTATTCACTAATGATAATCAATGATTGCTTGATACTTTCAAGAAAGAGATTAAGGCTACAAGTTAGTCCTTGAGCTTGGATGCAAACACCAGTGCTGTACATTATGTCAAAATCATGCAAACCCAAGGTAAGTTAGCTGAGCTGATGGCTAATGATGGCAAGATTCATTCTCACCTACTCTCTATACAAACTATTTTGACACCTCATCTGGAGGCTATACAGAGAAAGTTAGCAAAGGCTAAGGAATTAACCTAGAATAATCCACATTTGTCCACAGTCGAGAGCCTCATCAGTTTAGCTATTGATTTAGAAGTGCAGACAGAAGTTTTAAACATTGCTTCAACAGCTTGGATGAATGCACTCTACATGATCATGGTGCTCCATAAACCTTTTCTGGAGAAATTTTGTGAGCTACCTACTGATGAAGAAATTCATCGTGTCAAAAAAAAGGGGGAATCATCATGACACGAGTACGGACAAGGACTGAACAGGGATAGGTAACAAAAATTTTGAATGTATATATATCTTAGGGGGAGTATTAGGTTAGTACAAACATATTTTTGTAACTGTAAGTACAAATGTCATGACAAAGTGTTTTTGCCACTAATGTCAAAGGGGGAGATTGTAGATCTCTATAGTTTTGTTGATCATTAGTGCTTCACACTTAGTCATATATCTAGGCAATGATGGTCGGTCATCACTGTGACCGAGTCATTTTGTAAAGGCCGAGTTATGTATTGTATACTTACCAAGCAATAGTATTGTCGAGTAAATTCATGGTCACTATGTGTTTGTAATATGTTGAGTATAGTTTTTGCCGAGTTCCATATATCAATGATTACCGAGTGACATAGAAGTTTAACCGATGCTGAGTACAGTTAATGTCAAGTGCTAGGAATAGCTTTTTCTGAGTTAGCTAGGAATGACATACAAGTTTGGAATGGCACAATGATCGAGGTAAATCATTTTTGGTGATAGTGGTGTTTTGTATTTTGTTTATTGAGGTAATTATGCATCCATATTATTATCATTGATTCCTATGTAATACCTAGAGCCAATCATAAAATTGTATAGCTTAGGCGGCAATAGAAATAAATCTGAACCGTAGATCTTGAATCAATAAAACATTTTTGTTATTATATAATGTCAAGATCTAAACCAAGAGAAGTGTGTGAATCAGAGAGATAAGAGATATTGAGATCAAATGAGTATGAGAGAATGATCAGAGAGGTATATTCAGAATAGTTAAGTATTCAGACAGAGTCCAATAACTGAGCTAAGCAGTGAAAGGACAGAATCAAGAAAGATCAGATAGAAGAGATCATAAATATATAGTAAAGAGGAGATCTGTAATCTACATACAAGTGCAAACCGAAAGATCAGGTACTAAGACATTTTGACCAGTGTATCAGGGTAAATCTCTTAACCGAGTAGTCTTAACAAACTTTATGTAAATCTCTTTACCGACTGCTTACTTTGTTGTAAGTTTATAAATCCTTTAACAAGGTAGACTGTATAAGTCTTTTAGCTTTTGAAAGAGCAGACCTTTCACAAGGTAGATCATGAATTGATCACATTTTGTAAGCCTTAATAGGCAAAACTTATTATTACAGTAGTCAAGATTTGTGGGTGTCGTCCCCACCCTAGTTTTACCTTTCAAGGGTTTCTAGGTTACCAAAATTATGGTGTCATGAGTGATTTCATGTATGTTTAGTTGTTTACAATGATCAAGTTTTATTTATGTCATGCATAAAGTTTTATCAAATTAAAAGGGTAAAGTAGGTAATATCTGATTCACCCCCCCCTCTTAGTATTACTTTCCCACTTATATTTCCAATAGAAATAAGCTAGATATAGGGGAAAGAATGCAAGAATGATATTATCTTTGAATGTCTTTGTAAAACTCCTTGAATTTATTGAAACTTGAAAGCTTGAATATTTGATCTTCAGTAGATACCATGATAACTTGTGAGAGAATGAAATATATTGAAAGTATAAACTCTTAACACTGACTAATTGAATTGATATTCTTGGATTCCCCAAAATGAAGAGGGAAGGCCTCTATTTATACCCAATTTTGTCTCCAAAATTGTGGAAGGGCCGATCAGAGGGTGGGAGAAAATTAAAATTCTGAAAGGGGCCCGAGATCCCGAAAAGGGTGACCCAAAAGGTCAGGGCCAAAATTTGAGCTAGACTTTAGGGTTAGGGCCAAAATTCAGCCTGGACCTAAAGGTTAGGGTCTGCCAAAATTGTCCTAGAGTCTTGGAAAGAGGGAAAAAAAGTGGAGAAAGGGACAAAGTAGGGAAATAGAAGGTACACGGACCTAGAAGGATATCCAAATATTAAAGAGACATCCAAAAGGGGCCCAAAACATCCCATTGAGGAGGGCTAAAAGGTCTTATCATGGGTGCTTCCATTTTAAGATGATACAACTAGAAATATGACCTTTTCAAGTCACTTTTTATTTTTACTTGGCTTAGCACATCGAAAAAAATTTAAGCACTTTTTATCCTAAAGAATCGATTATCATCAAAACCTTTTCCCACGACTTGATATCCCTTCATCTCACACAGTTATGTCACCCCCTAAAGGGCACCCATGTTTTTTACTTTGCGACAACTAAACAAAATATGGTCAAGGGAGTTTACATAATGAGACCTCCAATGTCAGTTCATTTGCCTCCAAACGCTCAATGAGATACATATGGTGGGTGTCTTTAGGAGAGATTATTCCCCCACCTTGTACAAAGATTATGATACTTTCAGAGCTAGATTGGGTAAGTTTCTACTGTAAGGAAAGTTTAGTAAGGGAATATGTTTAAACACATCCTTCATAGTTACATAAGCATGATTAAGGCCTATAGCCCTAAAAAGAAATGCACCCATCCTCAAAGAATTTAATCTCAAGGAGGTATTTGATTATAGTGGGTTGGAAGGGTTGGTTCTTCCTTGTTCCCACTTCGGTCATTCCCGTGCAATTTTTCCCTCAAATAGAAGGCCCTCTAAAAAGATAAAATTTGAGCGGTCACAACCATTTTCTTCTTGTACCAATGAACATGAGAGCCAATGGGAGAGGATAGTGTATGATGTGAGGTTCCGCTCTAATGGATTTTGTGCAAGTGCACCAAAGAATCAAAACACATGATCAATTTTCCAACAACTTAGGAAATTTTTTATAATCTAGAACATAAGAAAACTCGCAAGCAATTAAATTTTATGCACAAAATCCAAATATGTAAGTTTGGTTTGTTCAATTCTTAATCCTAAATGAAAATTTTTGTTTTCCTTGTTCAATTTTAATGCACCAAAATGAAATGTGAAAGTTTTCTTTTTCAATTTTAAGCCCAAATTGAAGTGTGAGATTTCTTGTTCAATTCTAGTGCACCAAAGAAAATGTGTGGTTTGATTTTTTCAATTCTTAGAGAACCAAAATGAAATGTGATATTGCTTGTTCAATTTTAGCCTTTGTTCTTTTTAGAGCCCAAAATCAAAACGTGAAGTGATGTTTGTACATGCATTGTTCTTTTTAGGGAACCAAAATAAAATGTGTAAATTTTGTTATTAAAAATATAATCCACAATCCTGTCGACCTATTCCCGCGATCCCCCCTTCCTGCATAACACAAAAATGAAACACCCCATAAATAGTGATGTCGCGATCTTTACATATGATCCCTCAAGTCTATTAGAAAAATTGAAAAATAACATGTGTGAAAAATGACAGAGTAAGTGATACCTGACATAGTCAATCCCACCTGATCAAAATTCAATCCCACGGGGTCAAACGTTAATCCTGCCAAAAGCACAAATTTGGAGATATTTACAAAGTGGTAATAAATATCTTATGACTTACAAAATTTATTCATTCGATCATGCATGGTCAAAGTGTGTTCTTGTGAGGTCAAAAATTGATCCCTTTGACTATCAGAAAAGAAAAAGATAGAGAATAGAGGAGGTCAAGATAAAGAAGGCTAGGTCTATGGGTTCACATTCTTGTGAGTCAAAGTAGTGGTCTCGCCAAATTTCTCCATGATCCTATTGGCACTTATTTGTTACTGTTGTGTAAAATCCGACAACAAGATTGATGGTGCAAATACTTTCACTTCCACCTTCCAACTTGTAAAAACCAAAAAAACATTACAAAGATACTAAAACAACACAAAATATTAGTCTTTTGGTTAGCTTTTCCAATAAAATGTGATAAAGATGAGAAGAATGACCCTTGAAGTAGGTCCCAATAGGCATGCCAAAATGTATGAAATGAAAATGTAGGGGGAGCCCCTACATGAGGGCCTATTATATTATTTCTAGAAGGAGTATCCTTAGAAAGGAATATAAAGCTTAACTAAAAATTCAACAAAAAAACTCAAATACAAAACTTCGATTAGATAAAGAAAGACATAAAAGGGAGTGCAAACCAAATGATGAATACCCAAGAGGCCTTCGTGATCTTTGGATTTTTCCAATAGATTAGATGTGTGATCAAGATCTTTTCTCAAAGACTCAATGGTATAGGAGTATGGATTCTAGGATGATTTTGGCGTTAGGATGTTATGAGTCTTGCTTTTGGATCTCAAAGGGGCATGATAACTTTTCTCTGGATGGTGGATTCTTTTTGAAGTGAAGAGGGCTCAATTTCTAGGCAAAGACAAGGTGAAATGGAGGGATAGTATTGAATGCTTAGGAGTGGCTAGGATACATTTAAGGGAGAGAACATGGATTTTGCTTCTTCAAACTCATAGCCTTGTGAAAAGTGTTAGAAGGATAGATCTTGAGAGGAAATTAGGGTTTCAGAGCACATGCCATAAAGGAACATCTTGTCTCATACCCCAAAGGTCAAGTTTGGGAATGTGACCATTTTAGAAAGTTGGAATGGGGGACAAAGATATAAGAATGTGGTTTATGTTGTAAGGAATGTGTAAGAGAATTTAAAGTTGACAAGTTGGATGGAGGTTAGGATTGGATTTGACAAGACATGAGGTTGAATTTGGAGTGGGATAAGATTTCTTAATCCTCATGATTAATATTGTACAAATATTTAGTTGTTGATTAGGCTTGGATTAGAGGGAAAGTGGGAGAATTTAGAGGATGTGATGGGAGGAGAGAATGAGTGTAGTGGATAATTAGTTAATCAAGGTTAAATAACTAATTAAGAGAGGTTATTATGTGTGAATGTTTTAGGTTGAGTTAGAAACATGGGTTAAGTAGTTAGATGAGGTTAGGTTAGGGTTTGAAGTTAGGAGTCATGTGCACAAATTGGTTATAAGGGGTTATTTAATCAAAAGGGAAAAAGAAGAATTTAGGAATTAATTTAAATAGGCAAATTGCATTTATTTAAATTAATAGAAGAAGGGGGATTTAATTAGTTATCTAACTATGGGTTGTCATTTGATAATTAATTGGACTATAGTTGATTAATTAAATTAATTAACTAGTGGGATGACATAAATTAATTAAACATTAAATATTTAATAAATAAAGTCCTAGGAGAGAACTAAATTAGATTATGAATTTATGTAATTGGATTTAGGTGTCTACAAAAATAAATAAAAATGTTGTGGTAAAAAATTGGAAATTAGAGCTAAAAGATAAATTTGTGAAAGAAATACAATTTAATCTCAAGGATTTAGAACTCAATGCATTCACATAGAAAATATTGTAAGTGGGACCATAATAGAAATTTAAGTTACTCTTTATAAAAATATTTAGAAATATATAGAAATTTGTATGCTAACATTCCTCCCCACTTAAAAGCCTCGTAAACACATAAGATTTAGAAAAAAGCATGCACCAACAAAGTAGTCAAAATTTATGAAGAATTTTGAGTCTGAAACATAACAAACATTAAAAATTGTCTTGACTAAACACCAAAAAAACCTATGAGAATATTTCCAAGCATAAAACACCGCCCCTAAGAGAAAGTACAATGGGAAAAACTTTGAAGAACCAATTAAATCTTGCATTATTGTTTTCATTTTAATTGTGTTAATCAACAAATACACAAATAATGTAGGTTCTTGTTTCCTTTTTAATAAACAAGAGACACATAGCGTCCAGTTCCTATAGATGAAAATGTTGAGTGAATGTTTGTGGTAAAAGTGCTAAGTCTAGTTGGACGGTCACTGTGATGGAAAAAGTATTGTTAGCATGTGTGGAATCATACTAATCCCAATTCTAATCACCACAACATGGAAGTTGGTAGTTGCAACAAATATGCAAGTGGGTTTGTTGTTATGGAGCATGGAGTAATTCACATTTCTAAGAGAAAAATAGAAGTTGTTGATGAGAGTGTAGTAAGGACCAGAGACATATGATCAAATAGGACAAGACCAAAGGCATAGCTTGAAGTAATTTATTTTGTTAAGAGAAGAGGTCCATGGAAAATTACAAACATAAATTTCTCTGCATAACCAAAATAGACAAGCTTAAGAATGAAAAATTAAAATAAATGATTCAACATTTTTATTCATCTTCTAGATATCAATGAATATGAATATAGTGGTTGCATCTAGCAACAAAAAAATATCAACATGAACTAAGAGATGAGGTAAAGATTCTTGGAACCTACAAATAGTTTTGCATAGCCTTACTCCTCCATGTATTTGTTTCTCCATATATTTTCCCCCATTTTTCCCTTTCTTTAGAGATCCCCCTTTGTATCTTATAGCATGATGCATAATAAATTTAAAGTTAGTATTAGTGGCAGACTGAAAATAATGCATTTGGTTGAAAATAATATAGTGTTCATGAATGATTATTTGTCATTTCAACCAATATATGATATCAAATTATATCATATCATATAATTTATTTACCATTCCAACATGTAATCTCAAGCGCTATTATTGGAAGACTCTAGAAAACAATATTTAATACATTTAAGATATTTAACAATTGGCATTCAATATGGACAATGTATTTCTAGATTTGTTGTGGGTTTCTCTTTATCATATTTTATCAACATTCTTGTCATACAGTGAAAATCATAAAGTATAAAAATAAAAATAATTATTTTGCATCAACAAAAACTTTTTGTCCAATGATTGTTCAAAGAACCAACCAATAAGAAATGAAATAAATATTTTTTCAAAAAATAAATTAAATTACTAAATAAACAAAGCATTAGAAAAAAGATTATTTTGAAAAAATTCAGAAAGATTACTGGATAAAAGAAAAAGAAAAATATAACTCAAGGGATTGCAAGAACTAATAAAAAAAACCATGCATTCATTATTAAGATTTACCATGAATAGAAAACTTGTGAAAGTAAACAATGGAACATGTTCGTATAATCATAGAGCCATGGGAGCATTACAATTGCATGAATGTTGTGTGGATCTCATTGTTTACAATATAGGTATTTGAATACACATTGAGTTAAAATAACATTGCGACCATATGAATCATTTTATTTCTCAAAAGTAGATAAAATTGCATTGTATCCACTCAGACCCAAAAAATAAAATGAATATATATATATATATAGATACATACACACACACACACACACACACACATATATATATAGATACATATACATATACATATATATATGTATATACATATACATATACATATACATATAGATATACATATGTATATCTATATGTATATGTATATGTATATGTATATGTATATGTATATGCATATGTATATGTATATGTATATGTATATGTATATGTATATGTATATGTATATATATATATATATATATATATATATATATATATATATATATATATATATATATATATATATACACATATACATATACATATGCATATGCATATGCATATACATATACATATGCATATGCATATACATATACATATACATATACATATACATATACATATACATATAGATATACATATGTATATGTATATGTATATGTTATATATATATGTGTGTGTGTGTGTGTGTGTGTGTATGTATATGTATATGTATATGTATATGTATGTGTATGTGTATGTGTATGTGTATGTGTATGTGTATGTGTATGTGTATGTGTATGTGTATGTGTATGTGTATGTGTATGTGTATGTATATGTATATGTATATGTATATGTATATCTCTATATGTATATGTGTATATATATATGTATATGTATATATATGTGTGTGTGTGTGTGTGTGTTTGTGTGTGTAAATGTATATGTACATGTACACACACACATATATCTTTTGATTTGTTACAAATACAACTTTTGAAAAAAAAATAGAGAGATAAAAAAAGAAAGTAGAGATTACCATAAAAAAAATGTTAGTATAATTGAATAGATTTTTAATTACAATTACAAATCAAAAGTCTAATTTTCAAATATTGTATTTTTTATTTAATAATAATCTTAGAAATATATTTAAAAATAAGAAATATTTAGAAATAAATAGAATAGCTTTCAGATTCTAGAAAAGATCTTGAACAAGAAAATAGTTGATTTGTAAAGAAAAAAATGATAAAAGATTTGTAGAGGAGCTTTAAATCAGTATTCAAGAAGATTTGTAAGTAGATTTAGGAGTAGATATAAAAGAAGAGTTAGAGAAGAATTGAGTAGATTTAAAGGAGGTCAATTAAATAAATAGATGCATTGATTTATAGCAATGAATGATATGTTTAAATAGGAAATGCCAAGGTGAACAAATTTTTTTTAAAAATTGTTATGCTTTTAGTGAAAATGCAAATTATTAAAACTCTAAGACCTAAACTGTGTCCGATAAGAAGTGATGAGTAGGGGGACTAGCATGTAGTTGTAAGAAAATGAACTAGGAAAATGATTCAAAGGTTTTCCATATCTGTCAACCGGGATAATGGATTTATTCACAAAAATTTAGTATCAAAGAAACCCTTTGGAAAGGGTTTTTGGAGGAATGATAGAAGGCATAATAAAAAGCATCATAATCCTTTCTTTATAAATCAATGGCAAGGGAAACGTTTTGACCAAAATCTTCAAACAGAGAGGTGCACCCTAGACCACCTTTGCCTTGGTTTCCTAATAATGGGAATATGAAAAGGACTCACTATGAAAAGGATTTTATGCCAATGAAGTTTGCGAGTATCTGGGTCATTCCCCTCACTAGCTCACAACTTGCTTGGGCTAATGGTGCAAATCGTATAAAATATGGTTCCAAAAATCCAGAAGCCTCCCACCCAATAACAAAACCAAATAAAAATTCATGACACTAGCGACAAGGAAAAATATCAGAACCCTAACTGCAAAAAGATGATTGTGGACTCACAATAGGTTCTAGGGTTTCAAAGGTAGATATCCAGTCAGAAATTATTAAGCTGATAGCAAAAAATCTTAAAAATTTGGATTTTTTGGATATGTGGAGTTGACCAAATCTGAGGATGGAAGAAATGGAGAAATGGTGGAATAAATCATTCCATGGTCTAGTAAGTATCTCTCACCTTACTAGGAAATTTATATTGATTAAATGAAAAACTATGGAATTGAAGAAGTATTTTCTATCAGGTATAAATCTTATGTTTAATGGTTATGTATTTCATTTCTTTGTTTGGTATAAAAAATTTGATGCATTTTCATACAAACCTACCAAAAACCCTAGCTGGTTTAGTCTTGGATACCTACCAGCAAAATTTATTAATTGGGATGTTTTAAAGATCATTGGTAATAATTTAGGAACTTTTCTAGGGCTATAAAAATTTGGATATGATATAGAACTTTAAATTATGGTAAAGTCTAACCCTCTTTGCAAAACTAATACCTTAAAAATATCTACATAAGTGGATTGTTATAAGATTTACCCTAGATCATATCTAGGGATGATTGATGAAAATGGATTAATCCTCTCTAGTAATTTCATCTCACCTAAAGATATTCTAGAAAAGTTAGGTTTGTTTTCCCCTACTAAATATTCTATGATGGATTTGGAGATCCATTTTGATTTAAAATAAAATGGGGGGTTGAAATCTTTGTTAACAATACAAATTGCACACAATCAGATGAGAAGGAATGTCATAATCAAATTTAAAATAGTTATAATAATAATGAATATTGTTCTATGGACCCATCTATACTGATTCCTCAAGCTACAACTCAACCTTCTATTAATCCCTCCCCTTTCAAAGAGACTGATGTCAACCCAGATCAAGTGGATATTTGTAGTAAACTTGAGGCAAATTTGAATATTCTAGGAAAACTAATGAAAGAAGTTGCTTCGGTCCATAATGAGGTCAAGAAATAATTAATCTTATTGTACAAATTTAAGGAACAAGTTAACAAGCATTCAATAATTCACTCACCTAGTGAGAATATGGTTGAAAGGATTGACATTTAGATAAAAAAATAATGTTAATTCATTGAATAAAGATACGAAGGCTTTGTGCTTGATTAATACTACAAAAGAGGATAATAAAATTCATCCATAATTATAAGCCATTTACAATACAATGGGGATCAATCAATAAATCGATGAAGATTATATTTAAGATGAAGAACTTATAGAAATAATTGCACAAATGAAATAAAATCTTGTATAAGCCATATTTGAATAGGAAGAAAGAGATGTAGATAAGAATTCAAATGTATTGGAGGATGAACCAATAAAACAAGTAATGAGAGAAGAAATAAGAGTGGGAAATGTCAAGATAGGTATTGCTACTCCCTATGATGGATTAGACAAGTCCAATTTGTGGTAAAACCCTAAAAAAAAGAGGGAGGAAATGATTGAATGAGCTTAGAAAATGAGATCAAGCAGCGAAGAACCAATCCAAGATCATAACATTATTTCATGTAGGGAAGAGGAAGGTCCTTCCAAAGGATCAATGAAACTCACAACTTGGAATGTTTGGGACCTTAATGCTCCTAAAAAATAATGCATGTTAAAGAATACTTTAAACCTAATGGAATCTAACATTATACTTATACCATTAAAAAAATTGAGTGAAGAAGAAATGAATAAATTCGAGAAAAGGATTGGTTTATGGAAAACATAGACCATAGACTTAGTAGGAGCTTTGGGAGGTTTAGCTATGTTATGGGATCCCATAAAATTGGTCTTTGATATCAAATTAAAAAACCAATTGGATGGGAGGAAGGATCTGTAACACTATGAGCTCATTAAGTTTTTTCTTAACTAATGTTTATGGCCCAATTAACACTAATGGTAAAAAGGAAAAATGGAAGAATATTTCAACCAGTTCAGTGAGTGGAATTACATAATCAAAGGATACTTTAATGTAATCTTGAATATTAATGAGAAATGTGGTGGAGTTAAATATGAATCTTAGTCTTCTAAGGACTTTAGTGAATGGGTTTGATGCAGTCAAGGTAGGTGGATCCAATGAAGGACAGTCCAAACCTTGCATCCAACAGAATTACATAGTGGATTACTCAACAATGCAACACAAAATAATTGTTTAACACTGATTTTCATTAACATGCCTAGCTGTAAGGCCTTCTGGGATAGGGCCAATTACAATCAGAAAACAATTCTACAAGATCCACAACCATATCCAATACAATCTCAGCTAGTTTAGCTCTGAAGACAATCAGAAGCTGATGGAAACCCTAAGGAAAATCTAAACTTGAGCTCGCAAGCTTCCAAGAAATCTCCTTGTCTCCAAGTATGCAAACCCCTAGCTTTGCTACAAACAACTATCAGATTACAATCTGATCTACAAGATCATCAAGAACTTTTCCACAACTTTGCCAACTTCAACTTTTAGAACCTCAGATCTGACTAACTAAGTCTTCAATTCATGAACTTCTCTTCTCCTTCTTGATCTACACAAATTTTTTCCTTAAACATCTACCCAAGCACTCCTTAAATACTAATCATCAGCCACAAGTTGGCAAGATGAAACCCTTAACTCCCTAAGACAAATAATTAAATGACATACAGGTCGGCCTACAAATGTATACAAAAATTTAATTCAGCATGTCGGCCCATAACAATGGCTACCAAAAATAAATGCACCAAGTTGGCTCAACAAATCACACAGAACTCCAATCGGTAAACCAGAACTACTGAGCAACAGTAAATTAACCAAGTATGCCAGGCATTGTCGAGCACCAGTCTCGACCAAGCACCGTAGGCATGACCGAGTAACAATGTCACCAAGCACCAAAGACTACCAAGTTCCTTCAGTGACCGAGCTTCCTTCAATGACCAAGACCCTCAGTTAAGGCTGCAACTGAGTAACACTGGCCAAAATACTAACACTCCATGCAGTTTCACCGAGGACACAAAATGCCCTTGTCTTAACCTTGGATGCCCCTACATCAGACACTCCAGGTTCCAAAAGATGTTCATATGTGAGAAGAACATCTTCCAAGATTTAGCACATAAATCCTGAACTGGTTCTTCACATACAAGTCCTCCACCTTTTCTTCTTGCAAAGTCTTCCACTTTAGTTTCCTATGTCTCTTCAAGTCTTTTCTTGATAATGTACAAGTTGGTTCTCCATAATGATCATTCATTTTCTCTGGATTCACAATCTCCACTTGGCTAACAATACTCAAGCTTCTCCTACTGAGCGTTGTATCCATCAAAGGCATCAATGAAAACTTCCTATCATCCTTCTCAATAGTAAACACATTCTGGACACAGTCATAAATAGACCTGCAATCATATTGCCAAGGTCTACCAAGAAATATATCACAACTATTCATCTTCACAATGTCACATAACATGAGATCCTTGTACTGGCCAATCTGAACATCAATGAAGCATTGTTCTCTAACTTCCAAAGCATGAACATCTTGTAACCAGCCAAGCCTATAAGGACAAGGATGCTTCATTCTACTCAAACCAAGTTTCTGAACTAGGTCCTCAGCAACAAGGTTATTAGTACTACCACTATCAACAATAAAATCATAGAGTTTACCTTCAGTCTTGCATCAGGTCCTAAACAAGTTACTCCTCTGACAAGGTTCATCCTTTGTATTGAGCAATGTTCACCAAAGCAGCAAGTTCTCTAATTCAGGTTCATTCTGAATGTTCTCATTCATCACAACAGTTTGTCAATCAACCTTCTTCTATGTAAACTCAAAAGAATGGTGTCCTTCCTCTCCACAGTTATAGAAAGTACCCTTAAAGATAACTCTACCTATCTTCTTCTTTAGTTCCATAGGTTTTTGTTCATCTTCTGCATCAATTAGTTTATCCTTCACCGAGTGATCAATCTTTTCCTTCCCTCGGGACTTACTAGGTTGTTTCCTCTTCAACTTATCTTCTTCCTTCAGAGCATACTAATAAGCATCTTCAACATAATCAATCTTCAGCATACCAAGCTCATCCTAAATATTGAATCTCAAACCATTCACATATCGAGCTACCTTTTCCTTACCAAGCTCTTAGTGTCCAAACCAAATAGTAAGTTTGTAGAACTCCTCAGTATAATCTTCAATAGACAAATCCTTCTATTTTAGATTCTACAACTTCTTAAACAAGTCAATAGTCAATAGGTATGAACTTAGCTTTCAACTTAGTCACCATCAACCTCCACCGATTGATCTTTTTTTCACCTTCATCTTCTTGGTCTCTTTGTAGTTCCTTCCACCAAAGAGAATCATGTCCTTTCAACTTTGTCTATGCTAATCTCACCTGAAGAGGATCTTCAATTTCTTCTAGATCAAATAAATCTTCAAGTTCACCAATCCAATCAATCAGATTGTCAGGCTTCAAAGTACCAAAGAAAGTAGAAACTTCCATTTGGTAATTACTAAACCGAGCAGTAGATCTAGGCAACTGAGTAGTTCTATCTTCACTAGATCTGTTCCTTCGGTCATCACCACTAGATCCAATAGTTTCAAATTCTTCAGTAGCTTCTTCATAGCCATCCTTAGTACCAACATTCTAAGGTATACCAGCTACAGTTCTCATGATCTCGGTGACCATATCATTCTTCATCAATTCCATCTCAGATCTAAAATCTGATTCACCTTCTCTGTGATCCAGGACTCAACAATATCACAAAGATCAAAAATAACTCTAGGGTCCAATCTTCTCAAAGGCATCCTTAAAGATAAGAGAAACCCTTTGCAACAAACCCTCATCGACCACCTTGTGAAAATTTCCAAGTTGTAAACAAGTCAGATCTCAACTTGCAATCTTGCAAACAACTAGGGCACAATTCCACAAGTTCAGCGCATCGGATCTCCAATCCAGATTGTGCACAATCTCTTTGCCAACAAGATCAACTTTGCAAGATCAGCCTTGCTAGGTCAACCTTCTACTTCAACAAGATCAAACTCTCGCTCTGATACCACCTGATGTAGTCAAGGTAGGTGGATCTAGTGAAGGACAATACAAGCCTTGTAGCCAACAGAATTACACAGCGGATTACTCAACAATGCAACACAAACTAATTATTTAACACTAATTTTCATTAACATGCCCAGCTATAAGGTCTTTTGGGTTAGGGCCAATTACAATCAGAAAACAATTTTGCAAGATCCACAACCAAATTGAATACAATCTCAGCTAGTTCAGCTCTGAAGATAATAAGAAGCTAATGGAAACCCTAAGGCAGATCTAAACTTGATCTCACAAGCCTCAAAGAAATCTCCTTGTCTCCAAGTATGCAAACCCCTAGCTCTATTACAAACAACTATCAGATTATAATCTGATATGCAAGATCATCAAGAACTTTTCCACAACTTTGCCAACTTCAACTTTCAGAACCTCAGATCTAACTAACTAAGTCTTCAAGTCATGAACTTCTCTGCTCCTTCCTGATCTACCCAAATTATGTCCTTAAACATCTACCCAAGCACTCCTTAAATACTAATCATTAGGCACAAGTCGGCAAGATGAAACCCTTAACTCCCCAAAACAAATAATTAAATGACATACAAGTCAGCCTACAAATGTATACAAACATTTAATTCAGCATGTTGGCCCATAACAATGGCTACCAACAATAAATGCACCAAGTCAGCTCAAAAAATCACATAGAACTCTAGTCGGTAAACCCTAACTATTGAGCAACAGTAAATTAACTAAGCACGCCAAGCATCACCGAGCACCAGTGTCGACCGAGAACTGCAGGCATGATCAAGTAACAATGTCACCGAGCACTAGAGACTACCGAGTTCCTTCAGTGATCGAGCTTCCTTCAATGACCAAGACAGTCAGTCAAGGCTGCAACTAAGTAACATTGGCCAAAATACTAACACTCCATGCAGTTTCACCGAGGACACAGAATGCCCCTGTCTTAACCTTGGATGCCCCTGCATCAGGATTAATAGTAACAGTATTTTAGATATCAAGATGAGTAATGGCTCTTTTACATGGAATAATAAAAGAGATAGATCAAGTTACATAGAAGAAAAATTAGATAGATTCAGGTTCAAACGGGACCTTAGGACCTTTGACATAATACTTTCAACATCTACTAACAATGTTAAATTTAGATCACTTCCCTATTGGATTGGATATTAAGGAGGAACAAAAACCTCCCAAACACCCTTTGAATTTGAAAACATGTGGTTCCCAGAAAAAATAAATTTATTGAGCAATGATGGTAGGAGGAGAGCTTTGAAGGATCAAAGATGTTCTTCTTTGTGTCAAAATTGAAATCTCTCAAATTAAAAATCTTAAAATAGAACAAAGAACAGTTTAATAATATTTTTTAAGAAAAAATTGAGGTTGAAAAAAATATTCAAGAATTGAATGAGGAAGTTATTAGAGTAAGTATGGATAGAGATGGCTATTTTAAAGAAAAAGAATTGTTTCAGAAATATGAAGAGCTTCTATCCAAAGAGGAAACTTACTAGAGACAAAAATCCAAAGAAACTTGGTTGTCTAAAGGTGACAAGAATACAAAATGTTTCAATAAACGCACAAAAAATAGAAGGAATTTCAATAGAATTTTAAAGATAAAAAATTCAAGAGGTGAGACTATAGATAATCCTCAGTGCTTAGTAGATAATCCTCAGTGCTTAGTAAAGGAATTTATAGATTTTTATTGTAATACCTTAAACAAATGGGATTATTTTGATTTGAATGCGCAAAAAAATGTTAAATAATATCCCTAGACTTATCACAAATGATGAAAATAGATTCCTTAATATTAATTTTTCTCTAAAAGAGATTAAAAGTGCACTATTCCAACTTCATCTCGATAAAGCACCTGGTCTAGATGGATTCCAAGTGGTTTTTTTTTTTTAAATGCTGGTATTTTTTGGGTAAAGAATTATGGAAAGCAATTCCGAATACTAGAAAATCAAGAAGGTTTCTTAGAGAAATAAATAATACATTCTTAGCACTTATCCATAAGAAATAAAATACCAAAGAACTAGGAGATTTTAGACCTATCTCCTTGTGTAACACAACTTATAAGATACTTTCTAAAGCCTTAGAAAATAGGCTTAAAATATTATTACCTAAAAATATATCAAAAGAACAAACTAGGTTTTTCCTGACAAATCTATTTTGTTAGCATTATAATCGTGGAGGAAATCATTCATTATGTTTAGAAAAAAAAAGAACCAAGTATGCTAATTAAGTTAGACATTCATATGGCATATTATAGAGTTGATTGGAGATTATTTTGTAAATGCCTCAAAGCTTTTGGATTCTCTAATTAGTGGATCCATCTTATTTTTAGTTTTATTTCTACTCCAAAAGTCTTCTCACTATTTAACGGGACACCTAAAGGTTTTCTTGATACATCCTAGAGTCTAAGACAAACGGATCCCATGGGCCCCCTTTCCTTTTGTAATTATAATTGATGCCTTTGGGAGGGAAGTAGGGAAGGAACATCAGTTAGGACATCTTATCGGTATAAAGGTCATGGAAGGGATTCCTAACATCACACATCAATAATTTTTTGATGATGCAATACTCTCGGGTAAATGTGAAACAAATTATTTTAAATTTATATACGAGAGCTTCAGGACAAAGTGTCAATACTAACAAATCTACGGTATTCTTTCCAAATGCTAAGGTTAGGCTAGAAGATGAGATTTTCCAAATTTTAGGTTTCAGAAAAGGTAAACTTCCTTACAAATATTTGGGCATACCTATTGACATAGGAATGAGAGTTAATAAATTATGGGAACCCATAAAAAGTAAGATGGATCAGAAGATGGAAACATGGAAAGTAAAATGGTTAACAATTGCAGGAAGAACAACCATGCTTAGATTGGTATTATATGATATTCCCACTTATAAAATGTCTTGTTTACCTCTTACATAAGGAATCAAACATAAATTGGGAAAAAAATGAGAACCTTTTTTTGGCAAGGAGTATCAAACAACAAAAAGTTGGCTTTGATTAAATGGGATAAAATTTACAGACCCCTCAAAGCTAGTGGACTAGGCATCAAAAACATGAAATGGAAAAATTTAGCCTTAGAGGCCAAACTAGTGTAGAACATGTATCAGGAATATGATAGGAAATGGGTCAAGATACTTCTTAATGAATACCTTCAGGGAAATTATCTGATCAGTATTTTCAGAGCATGAAACTCTCCTAAGGGAACTAGAGTATGAAATCTCATTCTGGAATGTAGGGACATAATCAAATACAAAATTTCTTGGGATGTGGAATCCATGGATTCAAAACTTTTCTAGGATGATTCATGGGGAGTCTATGCCCCTATGGATAGCCTAGTATCCTCCCCCAAATGTAAAGAATTTTTATCTAACCCATGGGGCAAGAATTTAAAGGACTAAAATGTTATTCCCTCTTGGGATAAAAACCTAGGTTGGAGTTGGAAGTCTTTAGAAGATCTCCCACTCTCTGCAATAAAAAAGTTGAATTAAGCAAAATATTAAATGGAAGACAAATTGTTTTAAAAAATAGAGTTGATAAACTGATTTGGGGTGGATCCAATTCAAGAACTTACATGTGGGTCATGTCTCTCTCTCTCTCTCTCTCTCTCTATATATATATATATATATATATATATATATATATATATATATATATATATATATATATATATATATATATATATATATATATATATATATATATATATATATATATATATATATATCATGTATCCATATATAGTTATATAGATGTTTTTATGCTCTTTTATCCTTACTTTGGGTAGTTTTCTTTTGGTCATTGATGTTCCTTTTTTCCCTTTTCCTTAGGCTAGTGGGCCCCTTATTGTTTGCCTTTGGGATTCTCTCTTGTTGGGTGTTTCTTTTTTGTCCCTATGTTTCCTCTCTCTTTTTCCCATGTCTTTTTATGATGGCCTTTTGGATTCTAGATTTTTCTCGGTGGCCATTCTTCCTCATTTTTATACTTATAAATATGCTTCCATTTATTCCTTCTGTATTTATGCTTTTCTCATTCTCATTTTGGTTTGTGGTTTATTTTTCTTTTCCTTATCCTTCTTATTATTTATCTACATAATCATTCCCTGCCATGACCTCTTACGAATGGCCCTAAATGCTTCTAGAACCTTCTAGCCTCATCGAGAAAGACTTCCTCAATTATGATTTTTTTAAGTTGGTAGCTTACAATATTATGAGTGGAATGCCAATTGATGATATATGAATAGGGTTGATGCAATTCTAGTTAATTATTAACCTTCTCAAGTCAACAATGATGGAGACCAATGTAGATATATTTCAGAATTATAAAAAATAGGCAAGAAACTTTCAAAGGGTGCATCAAGCCAAAAAGGTGGAATCACAACCTTAAACCATTGGATGACATGTCGACATGAGTAGTAGAGAAGGTAATGAGTAAAAGATGCTTTGATTATGAATTTATAGTAAGGTTTAATGGTGACATAGTAGGATCTTTTCTGTCATTAATGGTGATAGTGAGAATTCATAAACAAGAAATTATAATGCTATGCCAATCTATTTTCGTTAAAGATATTCTAGGAGGTCTAGAAAATGTTCAGTATCAATGGAAGTCTTGAAATGCCATACTCGGAAGACTATATGAGGACTGACCTAAATAATTGGAATGCCCTAGAGAATTTTGTATGAAGGTCAATATTGGTTTAAAAGGATAGAAGAATCTTTGATGATAACTGGGAGGAAATGGAGAGGAACATCTATTTCCTTCTAAAATGGTTAAGAGTTATTCTTACTGCAAATACTCTCTAGATGGAGGAATACTTGCGAGAGGAGGATTATGAGTTCCCTCCATCATTGACAATGTGGATGTAGATAAGATCCAAATTATTACCGCTATTATTATCAATAATAGTTGGGGAAAAGGAAAACCCCAAAATAATGGCTCAAAAGGGAAGGCTAAGGTGGAAAAAAAGGAATCAGAAGATGAGGATGGAAACTCAGATGACAACTTGATCATTCTGAGGAGGAAGCATAATAAATAAGTGACACTATTATATATCAATATAACCTACAACTTAGATCAGGTAAGTTTCTACTATAAGGCAAGTTTAGTAAGGGAATATGTTTAAATACATCGTTCATAGTTACATAAGCATGATTAAGGCCTATAGCCCTACAAAGAAATGCACCCATCCTCAGAGACTTTAATCTCAAGGAGGTATTTGATTATAGTGGGTTGGAAGGGTTGGTTCTTCCTTGTTCCCACTTGGGTCATTCTCGCGAGATTTTTCCCTCAAACAGAAGGCCCTCTAAAAAGATAAAATTTGAGCGGTCACAACCATTTTCCTCTTTCACTAATGAACACAAGAGCCAATGGGAGAGGATAGTGTATGATGTGAGGTTGCACTCTAATGGATTTTGTGAAAGTGCACCAAAGACTCAAAACACATGATCAATTTTCCAACAAGTTAGGCAATGTTTTATAATCTAGAACATAAGAAAACTCGTAAGTGATTAAATTTTATGCACAAAATCCAAATATGTAAGTTTGTTTTATTCAATTCTTAAGCCTAAATGAAATGTTTTGTTTTCCATGTTCAATTTTAATGCACCAAAATGAAATGTGAAATTTTTCTTGTTCAATTTTAAGCCCAAATTGAAGTGTGAGATTTCTTGTTCAATTTTAGTGCACCAAAGAAAATGTGTGGTTTGATTTTTTTAATTCTTAGAGAACCAAAATGAAATGTGATATTGCTTGTTCAATTTTAGCCTTTGTTCTTTTTAGAGCCCAAAATCAAAATGTGAAGTGATGTTTGTACATGCATTGTTCTTTTTAGGGAACCAAAATAAAATGTGTAAATTTTGTTATTAAAAATATAATCCATGATCCCGTCGACCTATTCCCGTGATCCTGCCATCTTGCACAACACAAAAAATAAACACTCCATAAATAGTGATCTCGTGGTCTTGACACATGATCCCACAAGTCTATCATAAAAATTGAAAAATAACACGTGTGAAAAATGATAGAGTAAGTTATACCTCACATAGTCAATCCCACCTGGTCAAAATTCAATCCCACCTAGTCAAAATTCAATTCCACGGGGTCAAACATTAATCCTACCAAAAGCAAAAATTTGGAGATCTTTACAAATGGGTAATAAATATCTTATGACTTACAAAATTTATTCATGTGATCACGCATGGTTAAAGTGTGTTCCTGTGAGGTAAACAATTGATCCCTTCAACTATCAAAAAATAAAAAGATAGAGAATAGAGGAGGTCAAGACAAAGAAGGTCAGGTCTATGGGTTCACATTCATGTGAGTCAAAGTAGTGATCCCGTTGAATGTCCCCATGATCCTATTGGAACTTATTTGTTACTATTGTGTAAAATAAGACAACAAGATTGATGGTGCAAATAATTTCACTTCCACCTTCCAACTTACAAAAACCAAAAACACCTTACAAAGATGCTCAAACAACACAAAATGTTAGTATTTTGGTTAGTTTTTCCAATAAAATGTGATAAAGATGAGAAGAATGACCCTTGAAGTAGGTCCCAATAGGCATGCCAAAATGTATGAAATGAAAATGTAGGGGGAGCCCCTACATGAGGGCCTATTATATTATTCTAGAAGGAGTATCCTTAGAAAGGAATATAAAGCTTAACTAAAAATTTAACAAAAAAACTCAGAAAAAAAACTTCGATTAGATAAAGGAAGACATAAAAGGGTGTGCAAACCAAATGATGAATGCCCAATAGGCCTTTGTGATCTTTGGATTTTTCCAATAGATTATATGTGTGATCAAGATCTTTTCTCAAAGACTCAATGGTATAGGAGTATGGATTCTAGGATGATTTTAGCATTAGGATGTTATGAGTCTTGATTTTTTATCTCAAAGGGGCATGATAACTTTGCTCTAGATGGTGGATGATTTATGAAGGGAAGAGAGCTCAATTTATAGGAAAAGACAAGGTGAAATGGAGGGATAGTATTTAATGCTTAGGAGTGGCTAGGATGCATTTAAGGGAGAGCACATGGATTGTGATTCTTCAAACTCATAGCCTTGTGACAAGTGTTACTGTTGGCAATTTGGCTAATGTGGATGCATAGATATTTTCATTATGACAACATATGATCTCTATTGAGAGCACATAATCTGGAATGCAAGTATGGCAAGTTGAAGGAAGAAATTGTCTAAGTATGGACACAGTGATCCTGACAGAGCACCCGATGAAGATTTAGTTGGCGACGTCCACTGGAGCAATATATTTTTTTGCACAATTAACTAAAGCTTCTATAGAGTATGAAGATGCCCCATCTTAGTGCACATAAAGTTTGGAGCAGTACGGATGAAGTTATTCAAAGTTTACCGAAGACAGTTTTTGTAGACAGAATAGTTTTGGAGACAGTATTAGCGAAAGAGTTAAGGGATTATTTTTGCTTGTCAAAATAATGACTTAACATTATTAAGGGATGAAATCCTAGATGTTTACTCTTGGATAAATATTTTGGAAGCTGACCATATAAATTTATTAGCTCTAATAACTCATATATTAGGCATACTTGAAATGTAATGAAAAAATGTGTGTGATGTGTAAAAAGAAAGAAAATGATAACTTGCGATAGTTGTATATTGTGATAGCAGCAAAGGCTATTGATGCAAAGTTGTAAGTAGTACCATACTATAGTCAGAAACATTTTGTATTACCTATTTGGGCAGTGAGCTCAGCTGGTGATCAGGTTTTGTAATCTAACTCATAACAGGGTTAAGGCTTCTAACAAGGCCTAAAGTCCTTTAACCAAGATAGATCTACTATATATTGTAAATTGACTCTTAACAGGGTCCAATATCCCTAACAAGATACTTTTGATTAGTGATCTTTGTGGGTACCATCCCCACCGAGGTTTTCCCTTGGCCAGGGTTTCCTCGAGAACATATCATGTGTTATGAGTTCTTTCTATTTACTGCTATGTTTGTTAATCAGCTTGATAATATTTGTATGCACTAAAGTAATCTATTATATCCATAAGTGGGCAAAAGAAAAAGTTTTTGAAATACTGATTCACCCCCCCCCCCCTTCTTAGTATTTCCTATTTCTAACAATTGGTATCAGAGCACAGTTACTCGGAGAAGGAACATTCAAGGAAAGCTTAGCAGATTGAGTAAGATCTCTATGGATATGGATCAACTTCAGAAGAATCTTGAAGAAGCTCTTGAACAGATTGATATGCTTACTGATGAAAGGAACTCCTTAAGAAGAAAATATGAAGATGCAAAGAATGCTATTGAAAAATTAAAAGGTAAGATTGAATATCTGAAATCTGAAAAGAAATCTGATATGCTTGTTGAAGATTGTGATGAATTAGAAAAAGAAAATGAGATCCTTAAGCATGAGCTGAAGATAGTAAATCTGAAGCTTAGTATGAAAGATGGAAATTTGAGATCTGATAATGAAAAATTGAAAATTGAGAATGAAGATCTGAGATCAAGACTTGAAAAGGAAACATCTGAATCTGAAAAAGTAAAAGTGTAGTATGTGGAACTTGAGAAGTATAATAAAATTGTGAAAGGTGAATTAACTCAATCTAAACAACAACTTGAAAGGCTATATTCAAATAGTGATAAGACTAAAAAACAAATTTCTTTTGAAGAACCATTATTTGATAGGACTAGATTTGGATTTAGTATGTTTAGAACAAACCATGAAAGTAAGAAGCCAAATCTGAAGACATCTAAAAGTGTGGAGGAAATGAAGCTAGATGAGAACACATTGGTAGATCCACCTAAAGAAGAATCACCTAGAGAGAAAGAAGAATCAAAGCAAGAAGAATCAAAATAGGAAGAATCATCTAAAGGTATGAAAAGAGAATTCAAAGGTAGATGTTTTGCTTGTAATGCTATTGGGCACATGAAGAGAGATTGCATAGGTAAGCAATTTAAACCTCTTAATGGACATTGTTATAATTGTCATAGTTTTGGACATAGAGCTAACAAATGTAGAAGACCTAAAGTAATTTTGAATAATTATGATAGAATGATTGGGAATACTAACAATGCAGGTAAGAAATCTATTGAAGAAATGAATCAAAGAAAAGTGGTAGTATGTTTTAGATGCAACAAAGTAGGACATATTGCTAGAAATTACAGGTCACAGATTAACCAGTAAGGACAGAGATTTGGAAACAATGGAATCATTTGTCAGATATGCAACAAGTTTGGACACTCAGCAAGAGTTTGCAGAATGAACAATGGAGGTTATCATCATAACCCTAACCCTAGGAACAATGCAAGAAGGAATGAAAATGCAAGAAACAAAGAGAAAGGTTGCTGTAGCAATAAAGATGAAGTAAAATTTGATAAAGGCATAGATCAAGGAGGTATATTCAGCATTGAAATTAGTTAGGAAGGTAATGTAACTAATGGTAAGGATGAATCTTTACCTGACCCTTCTTTAAGTACTTAAATTATGTAAGTTTCTATAGTCTAGGACTTAGGATTAGTGTAGATTAGGAATTTGAATGATTTAAGTTTTGCGTAGTTAGATATAGGTTTTTTTATGTTGTAATAATGCTATGGTTAAGTGCACAAAAGAAAATATCATGTTTTGCGAGGTCGCAAAAAGTTTTATGGTTGCAGGTTTGCAGAATCGGCTTTTTGAGGTTTTAGCGGCAAAATGAATGAATGTGATGTTAGATCAAGTTAATGTGAAGTGTTATAAGGTCGAAATCAAATTTATCATGATTACAAAGCAATTGAAAAGAGATTTGAAAGAAGAAAAAGTGAGTTGAGGATGATTTGAAGAAGTTTGGAAGCAGTTTACAGCGACGATCATACCGAAACCCTAGATTTGCAAAGTTGAGGTATTTTTTGATCTTTAATCAGTTGATAAGATGGATATTTCTATGGTTCATAATGTTAAGGATAAGAATAGACCTAAGATTAAGAAAGAACTAGTAGAACCAGCTAAAATTGATGACAGACTAGCACTATCATCCGTACCAGACAGAGTATTACACATTGAGAATGTTAAAGGATATTTAGGTTGCAAGTTTGAAACTTTGGGAGATGCAGATTTTAGTGATGATTACAGGAAATTGTATAATCAAGACATGTCAGTTAAAACAGCTTATGGGCACCTAGAGAATAATCAAATTATCAATTATTCCATGAAGTATGAATTTAATGATGAGGAATGTACCAAGATCATTTTAAGTAGAATCCACAATGGGAAATTCTGAATGGAGGATAGAGTTATTGATATAACTACCAACCTAATTCATGATGTTACTGGACTATCAAAAGTTGGAGAGATTCCACTGAATGAAAAGAACATGAGAAAGATTGTTTTAGACAACACTGGATCTAGTTATAATGGTAGAGGAATTGCGATAAGTAAGATTAAGCAAGATGATGTTAGGTACCTTTGCAAGATCCTAACAACTAAATTTTGTGGTAGTTCAAGGGAAGATGACATGGCTGTAGGAATGGTTCATGTAGCTTATCTTATGTGTATTGAGAAGAAACAAGTAGACCTATGTGAAATTTTGAAAATTCAATTATTTGAGAACTTAGAAAAGATTAAGGCTAAGTACACACAGTTTAGGTTTTCATCTCTGATAACCTATATGTTTTTCCATATTTTGAGAAGATTTCCTTACACAGTTGATTGGAGTGACAATGTGAACATAATGGAAAGAATAAACTCAGTCTACATGAAGCACCTAATTGATAAAGTCAATGACAGTGTGAAGCTTGTATTGAAGACTTTTCAGAATATTGTTAAGAACAAATCAAGGATTCCTCAATCCTTAGTTGAAAAGCATAAAGATGACATTTGTTTTATGGTAGACACTGATTTCACCTACATTGAAGTAGTTGAGCCTAGAATGGAATTCATAGACCCTCTTGGCTATGAAGTATCTAAAGAAAAAATAGTAGGATATGTGAATAGACTGTTAAAGTGTGAGTTGGATGGTCATGCAAATACATTTGGAACCTATGAAGAGAATTTCAACTTTGCAATAAGTTTGAGAGAAAAGAAGCAATCTAGTAGGAGATTTGAATCTACTATGAAGAAAATACTGAAAGAATCAGGTATGTCAAGTCATGAGTTTGACATAGCTAAGAAGACTGCAGAAGCCTTGAAGCAAAGTGAAAATCTTGTAATTCCACCTGTGGCATCTAGTACAGACCCTGTTGATCCTATTGCAGTAAAGGTTAAAGTTGAAGTACCTAAAAAAGATGAAGGAGATAAATCTTTTTCTCCTATTCCTAGAAAAAGAGTAAAAGTGAGTGCAACAAGACTTGGCAAGAGACAGAAAGTGATTGTACCACCTGTACCTAGAAAAGTAGTAGAAATTAAAGATGATGATGAAGTTTCAATCAAGAAGAAAACTTGGAAACCAAGAATTGAAAGAGTTAATGAAGATATATTGAAGCATGGAGACTTCACTAAGATAAATAAATTCTATGATCTATATGGATCATTTGATAGATTGAATTTTGAAAATGCAATGATTACACATATGATTGTGATAGATAAGAAACTTAGCACTATTCATGGTAAGATCCCAGAAGATTTGTATAACAGACTTGTGAATAGAAAATAGAGAGCACAAGAAGAGGACATAAAGATGAGAGAACATGTAATCAGATAGTTCTGTAAAGTTGAGGATGAAGATCATTTGAAGAGATTCTTGAAGCCTCTTGGAACTTTATTGAGAACTAAGAGAAGAAAAATCCTTATAATGGGAGGCAAAAAGGAGGAAGTACAGAAAGAGACTGAGCAAGCAGTAATGCAAGTTCTTGCAGATATAGTTGCAGGAAAGCATGTTGAATCAGATCCTCAGTAGAAGCAATCAGAAGAACCGCATGCAAAGGAAGTTGGTATTGAAGAAGTCCCATCTTCTTCACATATCAATATTGACAAAGAATCAATTGACATTGAAGGAACCAAAGTGACACTAGAGTCAGATGATGCAGTATTTCATGATCTAGGAAAAATTGTTGACAATTTGGCTTTAGAAGAGCAAGAGAAGATTACAGAATCATAAAAGGATACAGAGGTAGTGGAAGCACTAGTTGTATCAGAATCAGTTCTTGCAGAGCAGACAGTTAAAGGTAAACCAATTTTGACAGAGGTCACTACCCCTAGTGCACCTGACAATAAGAAGAGACAATTTGGTTCAATTTTTGAAGACCTTGGAAAAGAGGTTGAAGATGATGATCAGCTTGAGTTCATCACATCTCTTAATAAAATTATTGGAAAGAATAAGAAGGTGAAGGACCTTGAAGGAAAAGTTAGAGTTTTGACAAAGAAACTTGAGAGTGTGATCATCACTAAGGTATTTGAATTGGATCCACTTGAGAAAGCTAAAATAGTAATAAAATCTTTTGACTCTGAATTTTCTAACTTAAAGGATATTTCTAGAATAAAAGTTTAGGAAGCCTTTGAAGCAGAAATGCAACAAAATTTAAGTGTAAATATTCAAAATGATATTGGTAATTTGGATGTATACATAAAGAATTTGAGGAAACATTTTGAGACTGGAAAGAGTTTGTTTATACAATGCACAAAATCAGAAATCCATAGCTGAAGAAGATAAGAAGATCAGAGAGAAGATAGATACAATTACAGCTGAAACAAACACCTTGACAAGCCCAAATGTAAAGATAAGTTCTGTAGAGAAGAACATAAGGACTTTAAATGATGAAATCAGAATGTTAGAAAAGGAGAAGAAAATAAAGATGATCAGGATTAACATCTTGAGAGAGAATATCTCAATCAAGACCTCAATTGTTGAAGATCAAATTGAGCAGTGTCTTTCAGCAAAGACATCTTTTCAGAAGTTTAGCTTTAATTCCCTGCAAGCTTGTCAGACAGTAGCATACGGATTGAGTACTCTACTCAATGTTGCTGGATCCATCAGGAAGATATGGGAGAAAGATTTTCAATCATGGAAGTCAGATTTTGGCGACTGTGTTGCAAGCCTACCGGCTTTGCAATAGCTGATAACAAGGTATCAAGTTTTTTTTTTAAAAATTTGTATACCCTATCTTTGTCATTGTTGTCAAAGGGGAAGAGATAGTAGAAAATTGAAAATATGTTGAGGAAGGATACTCATAGGGGGAGCTATTCTATGGAGTACAATATTGTATATGTGTTGTATAACATTTGGCCACAATTTTGTGTAAATACTTTGAAGTTTTGTTTGCACACTTAGCCAATTTTCCATATGTTGCCACCAATGACAAAGGGGGAGATTGTTGGCAATTTGGCTAATGTGGATGCATAGATTTTGTCATTATGGCAACATATGATCTCTATTGAGAGCGTAGAATCTGGAATGCAAGTATGGCAAGTTGAAGGAAGAAATTGTCTAAGTATGGATACAGTGATCCTGACAGAGCACCCGATGAAGATTTAGTTGACGACGTCCACTGGAGCAATATTTTTGTTTGCATAGTTAGTTGAAGCTTCTATAGAGTATGAGGATATCCCATCTCAGTGCACATAAAGTTTGGAGTAGTACGAATGAAGTTATTCAAAGTTTACCGAAGACATTTTTTGTAAACAGAATAGTTTTGGAGACAGTATTAGCGAAAGAGTTAAGGGATTATTTTTTCTTGTCAAAATAATGACTTAACATTATTAAGGGATGACATCCTAGATGTTTACTCTTGAATAAAGATTTTGGAAGCCAACCATATAAATTTATTAGCTCTAATAACTCATATATTAGGCATACTTGAAATGTAATGAAAAAATGTGTGTGATGTGTAAAAAGAAAGAAAATGATAACTTGCGATAGTTGTATATTGTGATAGCAGCAAAGGCTATTGATGCAAAGTTGTAAGAAGTACCATACTACAGTCAGAAATATTTTGTATTACCTATTTGGGCAGTGAGCTCAACTGGTGATCAGGTTTTGTAATCTAACTCCTAACAGGGTTAAGGCTTCTAACAAGGCCTAAAGTCCTTTAACCAAGATAGATCTACTATAAATTGTAAATTGACTCTTAACAGGGTCTAATATCCCTAACAAGATAATTTTGATTAGTGATCTTTGTGGGTACCATCCCCACCAGGGTTTTCCCTTGGCCAGGGTTTCCTCGAGAATATATCATGTGTTATGAGTTCTTTCCATTTACTGCTATGTTTGTTAATCAGCTTGATAATCTTTGTATGCACTAAAGTAATCTGTTATATCCATAAGTGGGCAAAAGAAAAAGTTTGTGAAATGCTGAGTCACCCCCGCCTCTTAGTATTTCCTATTTCTAATAGTTACAATGAGAGATCTTGAGAGGGAATTAGGGTTTGGTATGACATGCCATAAAGGAACATCTTGTCTCATACCCCAAAGGTCAAGTTTGGAGGAATGTGACCATTTTGGAAAGTTGGAATGGGGGATAGATGTAAGAATGTGGTTTAGGTTGTAAGGAATGTGTAAGAGAATTTAAAGTTGACAAACTGGATGGATTTTGGGATTGGATTTGACAAGACATGAGGTTGACTTTCGAGTAGGTTAGGATTTCTTAATCCTCATGATTAATATTGTACAAATATTTAGTGGTTGATTAGGCTTGGATTAGAGGGCAAGTGGGAGAATTATGAGGATGTGATGGGAGGAGAGAATGAGTGTAGGGGATGATTAGTTAATCAAGGTTAGCTAACTAATTAAGAGAGGTTAGTATGTGTGAATATTTTAAGTGGGACCATAATAGAAATTTAAGTTACTCTTAAAAATATTTAGAAATATACAGAAATTTGTATCGTAACATTCCTCCCCACTTAAAAGCCTCGTAAACACATAAGATTTAGAAAAAAGGCATGCACCAACAAAATAGCCAAAATTTATGAAGAATTTTGAGTCTAAAACATAACAAATATTAAAAATTGTCTTGACTAAACACCAACAAAACCTATGAGAATATTTTCCAAGCATACAACACCGCCCCTTAGAGAAAGTACAATGGGAAAAACTTTGAAGAACCAATTAAATCTTGCATTATTGTTTTCATTCAAATTGTGTTAATCAATAAATACACAAATAATGTAGGTTCTTGTTTCCTTTTTAATAAACAAGAGACATATAGCCTCCAGTTCCTACAGATGAAAATGTTGAGTGAATGCTTGTGGTCAAAGTGCTAAGTCTAGTTGGAGGGTCACTGTGATGGAAAAAGAAGTGTTAGCATGTGTGGAATCATACTAATCCCAATATTAATCACCACAACATGGAAGCTGGTAGTTGCAACAAATACGAAAGTGGGTTTGTTGTTATGGAACATGGAGTACTTCACATTTCTAAGAGAAAAATAGAAGTTGTTGATGAGAGTGTAGTAAGGACTAGAGACAAAGGATCAAATAGGACAAGACCAAAGGCATAGATTGAAGTAATTTATTTTGGTTAAGAGAAGAGGTCCATGGAAAATTACAAACATAAAAATCTCTGCACAACCAAAACAGACAAGCTTAAGAATGAAAAATAAAAATAAATGATTCAACATTTTTCTTCATCTTCTAGATATCAATGAATATGAATATAGTGGTCGCATCTAGCAACAAAAAAATATCAACATGAACTGAGAGATGAGGTAAATATTCTTGGAACCTACAAATAATTTTTGCATAGCCTTTGTCCTCCATGTATTTTCTTCTCCATATATTTTCACACATTTTCCCCTTTCTTTAGAGATCCCCCTTTGTATCTTATAGCATGATGCATAATAAATTTAAAGTTAGTATTAGTAAAAATAAATTGATGGATTGTTAATGGTGGATAGGTGAGAGAGCATGTCAAGAATAATGTGGGAGACTAAAAATAATGCATTTGGTTGAAAATAATACAGTGTTCATGAATGATTATTTGTCATTTCAGCCAATATATGATATCAAATTATATCATATCATATAATTTATTTACCATTCCAACATGTAATCTCAGGTGCTATTATTGGAAGACTCCAGAAACCAATATTTAATACATTTAAGATATATAACAATTGTCATTCAATATGGACAATGTATTTCTAGATTTGTTGTGGGTTTCTCTTTATCATATTTTATCAACATTCTTGTCATACTATGAAAATCATAAAGTATAAAAATAAAAATAATTATTTTGCCTCAACAAAAACTTTTTGTCAAATGATTGTTCAAAGAACCAACCAATAAGAAATGAAATAAATATTTTTTCAAAAAATAAGTTAAATTACTAAATAAACAAAGCATTAGAAAAAAGATTATTTTGAAAAAATTCACAAAGATTATTGGATAAAAGAAAAAGCAAAATATAACTCAAGGGATCGCAAGAACTAATAAAGAAAACCATGCATTCATTATAAGATTTACCATGAATAGAAAACTTGTGAAAGTAAATAGTGGAACATGTTCGTATAGTCATAGAGCCATGGGAGCATTACAATTGCATGAATGTTGTGTGGATCTCATTGTTTACAATATAGGTATTTGAATACACATTGGTTTAAAATAACTTTGCGACCATATGAATCATTTTATTTCTCAGAAGTGGATAAAATTGCACTGTATCCATTCAAACCCAAAAAATAAAATGTACATATATATATATATATATATATATATATATATATATATATATATATATAGATATATATATATAGATATATATATATATATATATATATAAATATATATATATATATATATATATATAGATATATATATATAGATATATATATATATATATATATATCTATATATATATATATATATATATATATATATATATATATATATATCTATATCTATATATATATATCTATATATATATATATATATATATATAGATATAGATATATATATATATATATATATATATATATATATATATATATATATATATATATATATATATATATATATAGATATATATATATATATATATATATATATATATATATATATATATATATATATATGACATTTATATACATATAGAGTTATATAGATGTTTTTATGTTCTTTTATCCTTACTTTGGGTAGTTTTATTTTGGTCATTGATGTTCCTTTTTTTTCTTAGCCTTAGGCTGCTGGGCACCTTGTTGTTTGCCTTTGGGATTCTCTCTTGTTGGGTGTTTCTTTTTTGTTCCGATGTTTCCCTATCTCTTTTTTCCTATTTCTTTTTATGATGGCCTTTTGGATTCTTGATTTTTCTCAGTGGTTATTCTTCCTCAATTTTATACTCTTATATATGCTTCCATTTATTCCTTCTATATTTATGCTTTTCTCATTCTCACTTTGGTTTGTGGTTTATTTTCATTTCCCTTATTCTTCATATTATATATCTACATAATCATTCCCTGTCATGAACTCTCATAGATGGCCTTAAATGCTTCTAGAAACCTTCTAGCCTCATCGAGAAAGACTTCGTCAATTGTGATTTCTTTAAGTTGGTAGCTTACAATAGTATGAGTGGAATGCCAATTGATGATATATGAATAGGGTTGATGATAATTATAGTTAATTATTAACCTTCTCAAGTCAACAATGATGGAGACTGATGTAGATATATTTTAGATTTATAAAAAATAGGCAAGAAACTTTCAGAGAGTGCATCAAGCCGAAAATGTGGAATCACAAACCTTAAACCATTGGATGACATGTCGACATGAGTAGTAGAGAATGTCATGAGTAAAAGATGCTTTGATTATGAATTTATAGTAAGGTTTAATGGTGACATAGTGGGATCTTTTTTGTCATTAATGGTGATAGTGAGAATTCATAAACAAGAAATTATAATGCTATGCCAATCTATTTTCGCTAAAGATAATCTAGGAGGTCTAGAAAATGTTCAGTATCAATGGAAGTCTTGAAATTCCCTCCTCAGAAGACTATATGAGGACTGACCTAAATAATTGGAATAAAAGGATAGAAGAATCTTTGATGATAATTGGGAGGAAATGGAGAGGAACATCTATTTCCTTCTAAAATGGTTAAGAGTTATTCCTACTACAAATACTCTCTAGATGGAGGAATGCTTGTGAGAGGAGGATTATGAGGTCCCTCCATCATTGACAATGTGGATGTAGATAAGATCCAAATTATTACCCCTATTATTATCAATAATAGTTGGGGACAAGGAAAACCCCAAAATAATGGCTCAAAAGGGAAGGCTAAGGTGGCAACAAAGGAATCAGAAGATGAGGATGGAAACTCAGATGACAACTTGATCATTCTAAGAAGGAAAGCATAAGAAATAAGTGACACTGTTATATATCAATATGACCTACAACTTAGATAGCTTAATAGATGATATAAGGAGTATTAGCTAGCTTTAGAATATTAGGCTAGCATTTTGACTTTCTAAATGATTCAGCTAGGTGTGCTAGAGATTTTTTTTGATATCGGGACATAAGTATTATCATTACTAAGTAAGGAAGTATCCCCAGATAGTTAGATACAACTTCCTATATATTTGTCTTTCTAGAACTATACTTCTATATTATATTTATATGGCTACTTATAGATAAATATAGGTTATAGGACTTTGTTGATATTATTTCATAGATTTTATGGGTTTTATGGTTATTTTCTATTATATTATTAATTTAATTTAAATGAATTTCTTTCTATTATAGCTGTATAATCTCTCTCTATTTCACTGTCGTGTACTTTGTAACTCTCACAATTTATTAGATCCTCCTTCGTTCTTTGTTGTGATGTTGAGTAGAGTAGAAAGACATTTTTTATTGTAGTAGATATATATCTTCTCATTAATTTGAATAAAAGGATAGAAGAATCTTTGATGATAATTGGGAGGAAATGGAGAGGAACATCTATTTCCTTCTAAAATGGTTAAGAGTTATTCCTACTACAAAATACTCTCTAGATGGAGGAATTCTTGTGAGAGGAGGATTATGAGGTCCCTCCATCGTTGACAATGTGGATGTAGATAAGATCCAAATTATTACCCCTGACCTAAATAATTGGAATAAAATGATAGAAGAATCTTTGATGATAATTGGGAGGAAATGGACAGGAACATCTATTTCCTTCTAAAATGGTTAAGAGTTATTCCTACTACAAATACTCTGTAGATGGATGAATGCTTGTGAGAGGAGGATTATGAGGTCCCTCTATCGTTGACAATGTGGATGTAGATAAGATGCAAATTATTACCCCTATTATTATCAATAATAGTTGGGGACAAGGAAAACCCCAAAATAATGGCTCAAAAGGGAAGGCTAAGGTGGCAACAAAGGAATCAGAAGATGAGGATGGAAACTCAGATGACAACTTGATCATTCTAAGAAGGGAAGCATAAGAAATAAGTGACACTATTATATATCAATATAACCTACAACTTAGATTAGCTTAATAGATGATATAAGGAGTATTAGCTAGCTTTAGAATATTAGGCTAGCATTTTGACTTTCTAAATGATTCAACTAGGTGTGCTAGAGATTTTTTTTGATATCGGGACATAAGTATTATCATTACTAAGTAAGGAAGTATCCCAGATAGTTAGATACAACTTCCTATATATTTGTCTTTCTAGAACTATACTTCTATATTATATTTATATGGCTACTTATAGATAAATATAGGTTATGGACTTTTTTGATATTATTTCATAGATTTTATGGGTTTTATATGGTTATTTTCTATTATATTATTAATTTAATTTAAATGAATATTCTTTCTATTATAGCTGTATAATCTCTTCTCTATTTCACTGTTGTGTACTTTGTAACTCTCACAATTTAATTAGATCCTCCTTCGTTCTTTGTTGTGATGTTGAGTAGAGTAGAAAGACATTTTTTATTCTAGTAGATATATATCTTCCTCATTAATTTGAATAAAAGGATAGAAGAATCTTTGATGATATTGGGAGGAAATGGAGAGGAACATCTATTTCCTTCTAAAATGGTTAAGAGTTATTCCTACTACAAATACTCTCTAGATGGAGGGAATGCTTGTGAGAGGAGGATTATGAGGTCCCTCCATCGTTGACAATGTGGATGTAGATAAGATCCAAATTATTACCCCTGACCTAAATAATTGGAATAAAAGGATAGAAGAATCTTGATGATAATTGGGAGGAAATGGAGAGGAACATCTATTTCCTTCTAAAAATGGTTAAGAGTTATTCCTACTACAAATACTCTCTAGATGGAGGAATGCTTGTGAGAGGAGGATTATGAGGTCCCTCCATCATTGACAATGTGGATGTAGATAAGATCCAAATTATTACCCCTATTATTATCAATAATAGTTGGGGACAACGAAAACCCCAAAATAATGGCTCAAAAGGGAAGGCTAAGGTGGCAACAAAGGAATCAAAAGATGAGGATGGAAATTCAGACGACAACTTGATCATTCTAAGAAGGAAGCATAAGAAATAAGTGACACTATTATATATCAATATAACCTACAACTTAGATAGCTTAATAGATGATATAAGGAGTATTAGCTAGCTTTAGAATATTAGGCTAGCATTTTGACTTTCTAAATGATTCAGCTAGGTGTGATAGAGATTTTTTTTTGATATCGGGACATAAGTATTATCATTACTAAGTAAGGAAGTATCCCAAATAGTTAGATCCAACTTCCTATATATTTGTCTTTCTAGAACTATACTTCTATATTATATTTATATGGCTACTTATAGATAAATATAGGTTATGGACTTTTTTGATATTATTTCATAGATTTTATGGGTTTTATATGGTTATTTTCTATTATATTATTAATTTAATTTAAATGAATATTCTTTCTATTATAGCTGTATAATCTCTTCTCTATTTCACTGTCGTGTACTTTGTAACTCTCACAATTTATTAGATCCTCCTTCGTTCTTTGTTTTGATGTTGAGTAGAGTAGAAAGACATTTTTTATTCTAGTAGATATATATCTTCCTCATTAATTTGATAGATATATATTATTTGGGATATTAAGAGAATCAAGCTCTTAGGATTGAATATCTGGGCAATTTGGTTAATTATATGACATGAAGAATTTATATATGTTTAATTTCAAAATGATGTCAAGGTTATGTTGGCAGTATTTAGATGGTAGCCCAATGCTAGAATTAAAGGACTTCATCCTTTTATTATGTTGATGTTGCTTCTCATGGCCATGATTATTCAAAGTATATATGTATATATGTTTACATTCTTATACATACATACATACATACATATATATATATATATATATATATATATATATATATATATATATATATATATATATATATATATATATATATATATATATATATATATATATATATATATATATATATATATATATATATATATATATATATATACATGGTTATATGCATCGACATATATGTATGAACAAATACACACATACACAGATATATTTTTTCACACATATACAAATACACTCTAACAAGGATTTCTACAATACCAAAATGAATGTGCTATGAGTTATATTTTATGTTCATGTTTAATATATTTTATGAGATGCATGCAAAGTTATGAATTTTGGTGAATGGTTAAGAAAGCTAATTAAAAGTTTTTGGAGCACTGATTCACCCTTCTCCTCTCACTACTTACCTTTCCATACTTAATCTAACAAATACTTCAAAAGGAAAAGTTATGAAAGGTTGTGACACTCACAAATGATAGAAATGGTGAAGGATTGGGACTTTTTAAAAGGGTGGCAATTGTGAAAGGTTTTGAAGGTTGAAAAGGGTTGAAATGATGAAGAGGTGTAACTCTCACCCACATTGTAAGATATAAAGGGGAGAAGGTTTCATTTTAGGAGAGCATTCAATTGAAATCAATGTGGTGTATAATATAGTATTCACAAAACTAACAATAAAAAATGGTAACCCAATTATTTTATTTTTTTAACTCAAAGGTATCCACGTGACTCAGTTCAATGCCCAACCTTCCTTACCTTGGTTTTAGATATTACTAAGTTGGATTTCAAGAAGGGGTGAGCTGAGGTGAGACTATCCCTCTAAGAATTAATGGAAGAGAAAAAGTAATAAGAAAAAAAAAAAGCAAATGACTCCTTCAAAAGGAAAAGTTATGAAATGTTTGTTAGTAATGTTATTTAAATTCATGTGTTTTCATTGATGTCAACATATGATTACGAAGGATCATAGAACTAGTGAAGAAGATGTTGAGAAGAATGTTTCACTAAGTGTAGGAAAGAGTGAAGAAGGCATGTGATGATCTGTGTTGCATCTTTGAGAGTCTATGAGCTTGTATTTTGGTACAGGACAATGTTTAGAATGGTTGTGTGTGATTGAAGGTCTTATTAGTTGGTTACAGTAAGTTATAGTGAAAATAATGTGGATTGGTCACAAGACAGTGCAGAGGAAAATAGTGAAATGGTTACTTGAGTATAACATGTATGCAAGATAGAGTTATGTCTGGCGAGCTTAGGACATGGTAGAAGACATGTGGCACATCATCTTATGTGGACATGAGGTTGCACAAATCATGGTGATGTTAGTTGTAGTGTGTGACCTTGCTAAGTCTTATTTGGTGCTGACCTATGAGATATGTGTTCTACCCTATGGAAAGATAAGTTATGGATTATAGAGTATGTTGGCTGACTGATGTTTGTTATCTTCTTGTCTAAGATCCCATGTGTATCTTGGCAAGAGTGTATGTAAATATTTTTTATTAGGAAAGTCCTAATTGGTGTTGACCTAATAAATCATGTTTATCCTATATAAAGGAGTGAATCAATTGATATGAAGAGTGTGGGTGTGAATGAAAATGTATGGATGTGAGGACTACTGATGTAGAGTAGGCAGTGTGATAATTGTACTTCATTGGAACTATTTTAGTGAAGGATTTTTTGTTAGTGTTGGAAGTCTTATTGGAAAAGTAAGATACTGAGAGGGGGGAATGAATCAGTTATCCATAAAAACACAAATTCAACATGTATATCATAAAGGACATAAACATAAACTTCAATGCTGAAATAGATCTAACTGCCAATCATATCCATGAAAATGAAACACATAACACAAATATTTTGGTAACCCAAAAACCCTTGACAGGTAAAACTGGGGTGGGGATGACACCCACAAATCTTCACTACTACAACAATAAAGTGTGCCTGTTAGGGCTACAATGTTTTGATCACTTCTGGTGATCTATGTTGTGAGGGGTCTTCCCCTACTAAGAGCTTTCAGACTTATACAATCTACCTTGATTAAAGGATTTAAACTTACAACTAAGTAAGCACTTTGTTAGGAGATTTACAAAGGTCTGTTAGGACCACTCTATTAAGATATTTACCTTGATTCACTTAATAGAATGTATCAGTACTTGATCCTTTAGTTTTCACTTAAAATATTGATAATGGATCTCCTCTTTCCAATTCTTATCTGATCTCAATATCAAATATAACTTTTTTTTGTCCTTCACTTCTTTTCTTGGTCACTCTACCTAATCTCATCTTTTGACATTCAAAAAAACTACTTCTATCCACATACATGTGAGATCTCGTAATACTACTTATTAGGGTTTAGATGTCACCTTAAATAAATAGCTAATCAAGCTTCTAGATCAAGATTAATGATCTAGATTCATCACTTATGTCACTTATACATTCCCTTTTTCTGATTGGTTACATTGCTTGCATAAGTATTAATGATTAAAATCATAACGCATAATAAAATCCTTAATTATCTTAACAATCATTAAAACATCATAGAAGTTGGCCAAAATAGTTTACCTAGGTGTTTGTGTCATTCCAAACACATATACCAAAGCAGGTTCACTCGACATATGAAGTCTCTAGTGCTCGGTCAAAATTGTTCTCCATATAATGGGCACTCAACACTGACTATTCTATACAACTCGACATTCATACTGCTTGGTAACTACTAGGATGCTTGGTGACCACTAACTTGCTCTATAGTAACTATTGCTCAGCACATATACAAAATACAAGTCCATACATTACTCAGCCTTGGTAGGATGGCTCGATCGCAGTGATGATAGACCAACTCTACCTTGATAATGACTAAGTATTTGACACTAATAGACAACATGACTTGAAGATTAACAATCTTCCCCTTTGACATTAGTGGCAAAAATACTTCGTCATGACTTTACATTACATAAAAAAAAATAGTACCTAGTACTTCAGTATTTCCCCTAAGACTGTGACTCGATCTTCATAAAGACTTCATTATATGTACATGATATATACATGACTCTAACATACAATGAGTATACATTACATTTCAAAATAGTATGTCATACCTTTATACATTTCCATCTATCTCCATCTATTTTCCCCTTTTTTTCTTCATCTATTTCGCCCTTATTTTTTTCACTTTGAGTTGCTGGGGTGTTGGGGTTAGATAATATTTGTCCAAAAAAGGTTTTTGGAGCTGTAGAATGATTGCTAATGCATTGTCCCAATTTGATCTAATAGACTCCAAAACCTTTAGTTTAATTTCTACCTGAGCAACTAGATCAACCAAACTTTCTAGAATAGAGAGATGAGGATCTCTTTTTACTAACTCTTTTTTTGCTGCCAATTCTCTTTACATGACCTCTAAATGAGGTATCAACATTGTATGTATAGAGATTAATTTGGCCCTTATTTTTCCATCATTATCCATCAACTCAGCTAATCTCCCTTCTGCATGAGTCAACCTAGTGAAATGAATAGAGCTAGAACTTGCATCCATGCTCAAAGACTGTCTTGTTGACTTCAAATGTAATTGTAGCTTCTCAATAAGATGTTGATTCTCCTTTGTAAATATTTCTACATTATATAGCTTTTTGTACAAAGAATGAACATTTTGTAAAACTTCTTCCAAATTACTTACAAGGTTAGAAAGTTCAACCCATTTAACTGCAATCTCTATTGAAACCTTCTCAAGTACCTTGGTCTCAAACTTTCTCTCACACCATTGCATTAACTTCTCATTTGCGTCACTATCATCACTATTCACGTTTTTAAAAATATGAACCAATTTCTCTAATATAGGTGAAGTCTTATTTATATCGTCTAACTCAAATTCATCAACAAAGATATCTTTAATCTCATGTAGTACCTACTTCTGTTAACGTTCTCTTCTTAGTTCCTCTTGCTTTCTCTTCTTTTTCAATAGATCCTGCAAAATTTGCATCTATTCATAGGTCAAGTTATCATTGTCCCATTTTGGAATCACTATAATTTCATCTAGTGTTACTTGTGTGTTGGGAGACTTTGTGCTTTTTCTTGTGTGACTTCTTCTTCTTAGGGTCGGATGTGCTACTACTCAGCAACTATACTAAGGCTAGAATAGCCTCTTGTTCCTTAGGATATCAAATCTCCTCAATTCCTTTAAGCACCATCTCCTTTTTTCCCTCAACATGAGGTGCTGAGATATCTTTTGCAGACTTATTTTCTTGATCTTTCATGCTCTGCTCTCCTTCTTCTGTATTGATTTCAATATTTGTCTCGATAGGTGTGTTGATTTCTATTATTTTTGGCTTATCCTTTTCCTTGATACTCTTACCTTGTGTATCTTTTACTTCAACTATAACTGAGGTAGAGCTAACAATTTTTGAATCAATAGTTGGTGCACCCTCAATCTTTGGATAATTATGAATTTGTATTAGAATTGGATTGGTGCTTGACAAAGGTATATCTGAGGTTTCCTCGATAAGAATTTGACTCTTTATTTCTTCCTTATTTAAGGAATTTATATTCAATTATGTATCCTCAGGTACATCCTTAATAGCGATAACATCCCAATGTTCACTCTCCTCTACCTTCTATCTTATTTCTTCCTCAAGATTACGTGACTCATCAATGTCTTCGGTATTATCAAGCTCCACTTGTCTAGATGTGTCTTCATCTTTGTGTGCACTTTTGTTAACTATCAGTCCAAAAATTATCTTCCATACTAATGTGCTTTGTTTAATAACTTCTTCAACATTCTTCTTCAATATGGAGTATTCTCTCAATTTAGGAATAAACCTATTTCTATATTGCTCCATGAATTTTTCTCTTTGCTTTGTTGTTAATTCAAGCATTATTTGTGCTAGGGTTCCTTCTCTTATTTGTCTTTATTTCATAATGGCATACTGCCATCTCTCATCAATATTACTATATGGTTCATCAGGGATAAGATTTCCTATCTCTAATGGTATCAACTTGAATGTTCCTAACATATCTATCATTGCATCTTCTATCTTTATTTTATCAGTTTTACTCAATTTTTCAAATTTGATAAATTTAAATCCTGTCAAACCTACAGTACTCTTGATATTTTGGCAAATCTCATCCACATCAGTTGGATTCTTGTGTGTGGCCACCTTGAATTTACTGATGTCCTTTGTATCTATCATTTCCTCATCTTCATCATCCTTTTTAGTACCAATTTTTTTCTTGGCTTCTTCTTAGGGTGGCTCATCTCTACCTTAGTTTGTACTTGTTTTATTTTCCTTGGGATCTCCCCCTCAGTGTTCTTTATTAGAGTTTTATTTTATGGCTCAGTTGTTGTTGTAGTTGAAGCTGCCCTTGTTCTCAGTCTTGTTTCAAGAGGAGTAGGCTTCTATTTTAGGTTCTTCTTCATAGTGGGCTTGACAACCATTACTTATTTTTCCTTCTTTTGTGCATCTACTTCCTCATCCTCACTGGATTGGTCCTCACTCTGACCTTGTGTAATTTCTAGTGATGCATTCTCCTCTTCTCCTTAACCTAATATTTTCTCAAGGTTTTTCACTAACTTCTTTCTCTTCTTCTCTAAGGTTGCAGACTTTAATCCCATTATTACCTTAGATTTAGCTTCTTCATAATTCCCAAAAATCTTAGCTTTACTATCAGTTTCCTCTACAAGTAAAGCTGTAATGGTTGCTAATGTTTCATCTATATTTACCTCAATATAGGGAAATGGTCTCAACCATTCTACCCTCGGTACAATAGATTGTACAAATATATGATTAGTATCAACAAGAAGACATACATCATCATAAAATTTCTCAACTAAGGATACTGGAATTCTGCTTCTTTTCCTTATTTTCTTCTTAAACTCAACAGAGTAGTTTTCCATCACACTATCAAATTTTTCTCCTAATTGTTGAATAAATTCACTAATTTTTTGTGTCACAGGTCGGTCCTGACTCCAGAAAACATCTCCTATAGTAGGAAAAGTATTTTTTACATAGAAAAATATACAGACTATCAGGGATCTGAACTTACACATTGAGTTCTTTGCCTTCCTGATTGATGGCAAGTTCTCGGCCAGTTGTATACATTTTAGCTCAGCAAGATCATATGTATGATCCTTATTTACTATTTTCCATGTTTGTTCCACTACTATTCAAGGAACACTATCCATCCTAGCTGACTGGTAGAACTTATGTACAATTACCCTCACTCCAAAGTCGATCTCAGGATCAGTGATTGTGGAAATATTCATTCATCACTTATTCCACACTGCCATATTATTTTCTTGAATCACTTCCTTGCTTTGGCATCTCATAGTTTTATTCCTATTAAGAATAGGGTATCCAATGACTTGGTGTATGATCTCCTTTTTGATCTTGACCGGCCCATTGTCCAACCATAGTTGCATGTCATGAATTCTCCTCAAAAAAATCTTGATCTATTACATTTTGAAATTGTGAGGGAAGTCTAAGGTGCAAACTAACCCTTTGTCGGTAATGTGTTGATGCTCTTCCTTCAACACTCCATTTTCACATAATTTTTTGTATGCCTCCCTTCGCTCATAATCTCTACTCTCACTAATCTTACACATGTATCATGCTCGTACATCATGGAACATGAAAACTTTAGGTAGGATCAATGACAGCACTCCCAAGAGATCTTCCTTCACCACATTCTTAGGTATAGGATCATGCACCACTCCTAACTAATTAAACATTCTATACCTCCTTTCATTGCTTCCACACTCTAGAAGATGAACTTGATGCCATTTCTTCAAGTTAGGGTTCATAGAACTGATTTTGTGTAACTCGATAATAACTGGTCTTAACAACACTTCTCAATGTGTTTTGATGACACGTTGTTAAATCTTTACAAACTTCACACAAATAGCTCTCAGAATCACGTTTGAATCACTCTGTAAATTCTCAAATCACTTGGTGAAATGAAAATGAATAGTAAATTTCATTATATAGATTCAATTGGTCAAATTAGGTCTTCAATAAATGCTTTGTACACTGGTGAATGTAATACAACTATCTCGATCGTTGCATGATAGCTTAGTTAACTCATTTCCATACTCCATCACTCAGTCACAACCATGACTCGGTCATTACTGACATTTTCACACTTAACTTGGTCAAAATATGAGCTCGGTCGTTATGAGATCTCAACACATACTAAGTGACCACCAGACATAAATACGGATGCTAGGCACCGATTGTGCATAATAACTATTTTCTTGATACTTGCCTCAAATATGTCCTAATGCATATTTACTTATGCAAATATGGACTTTAACACATCTAATGTTAGGAACTGGTATAAAATATAGCATTTGAAAATATAGTTTCTTACATACCTTATTTTCTTAGTTAGAAGTAGTGTGATCACCTAATCCATTGGATTGGGTGATCTCAGGTTCACTGGTTCCACTATTGCTTGCTTCTTCTTTCTTTCTCCATGTCTGATTCATTTGGTTCTTTATCTGATCAGTAATATCTTCACATTTTCTTTGTTCATTACTCAGTGTTGATGCTCTCATCCTACAGTCTCTTTTTGAATGACCAATCTTGTGACAGTTATAACAGACCAAACTTCCATTCATCCAACTCTTGGATTTACCTCTAAAGTGTGTCCTTATAAAGTTTTCTTTAGTAATGACCATATTCTCCATAATAATGACAAATATACCATGTACTATAATCCCAATTCAATGTGTTACCTTTCCGAGGTGCATTACCTTTCTTCTTGGATGTCCACTTTGGTTTTGTATTGGATCTGCATTCTTGTGCTCTATGACCATATTTTTGACAACTGTAAAAATGTCCTTGAAATCTAGGTGCAGTAGGTGTATTGCTAGCCTTTGACTTGCATTCATGTGCATGATGTCCATACTTTTTATAGTCAAAGAAATATCTATTTAATTTAGGCTTAGGATTGGACTTACCATTCTTACTTCTATAAATGTTTGTTGTGTGTCCTTGTTTCCCACAGTGATGACATGTACACTTTTTGTTCTTTGTATTTGCATTCCTCTGTTCTCCACTCTTTGATGATTCTCTTTCTTTAGTGGATGATAGGTTCTCAGTATGGCCTAGTCCAAAGGTGTCACTGGACCTTCTTGGCGATCTCATCAGTTCCTCAAAATATCTCACAGCTTCATTAGGTTTTTTCATCCTCTCATTGAGTTCCCTTTCATCTATTAACTCATTTTTTAGTTGATTATTCTCTGATCTTAGATTTTTAATTTCCATGTCTTTCCTGTTTAACTCTTTATTTGCAAGTAATAGTTGATTTACCATGTCCAATTGATTATTTGTAAGCCTTTTCACATCACATGTCCTTTCATCAAGTCTAGTAGCCATTTGTCTCTTATCTTCTTCTATCATTGTCTTGTCTTCCTCAACTTTATTTTTTTGTTCAATCACTTCACATAGTCTTACTGATTGGATTTCTTATTCTCTCTTCAAATTTCTTACTTCTTCATTCATTGAATTGTTTCTCTCTGTAAGATATAAAAATATATGAAGAAATATTTTTATATCTATGTTTGTGTTGTGTGTGGGGTGTGTTATTTAGGAATGGAATGTGATGATGTGTGTGATGGAAAATTTTGTGGACATCCAAAACTTAATAAAACATGAATACTTATCTTGAAAAGTGGAATATTCAGAAATCACTATTTTCTAGTGTATGTACTTAGTTTTGGGAAATTCTCTAACCGAATCTGTCCTAGAAACACGAAGATAGAGAAAACCCAGAAACCTTTTGTTGTTCTGAAAAAGGTTGACCTTAACCCAACATAGGGGTAATATCTTACCCTGGGGCACAATCTTACCCCTTTATGTCGACCTTGACCTGTAATGTTCCAACAAAAATTTTGTTCACAGATCCTGGAAGTTTTCCAAAAAGGGTACTAAGATCTTATCTATGATTCACTGTCCTGCACCTGTACCTATAAGAAAAAAGGTTTTTTTGTTTGGATGAGGGGTTTTCCTTGGTGAAACCCTAGTTTGGAATCAACCTTAAAAATGGAATTGAAATAAAGAATGCTAGCAAGTAGTAGAAGTAGATCTAACAACGAAGCTATGATATTCAATAGATATGCAATTATATTTGGAATGTAAACAAGTATGCTAATATGAAATCTTAGACTCAACACTAACACATGTAAATCAAAACCTCCATGATTATATGTTTGGAATCCACCTTGAAGGGAGAATGAATAGATCTTGAAGATGAACAAAGGATCTTGAAGGAAGATCACATTACCATGATAGATAGATATAGGGTTTGAATGATGAATCTTGAATGCTTGAACCAAATCCCTCCAAAGGCTTGAATGCTTGAATCCTTGATCTTCAATGGAGAACTTGAATACTTGAATGTAGATAATGGCTTGAATGCTTCCTTGATTGAGAATGCTTTCTTGAAAGATGGAGTGCTTGAGAGATTATGACAAAGGATCACTTGATACTTGATGGAGATGGATTGAAATGAGAGAGGAAGGCTTCGTTTTATACAAGTCGAGGGCACAAACTTCTAGAGAGGTCTACATAGGAGAATTAAATTCCCATTTAAATCTTAACCCCTATAAATGGACCTAAATTAAATATATTTTAAGATTTTACCATTTTAAAATCCAAAACAATAGACTCAGAAGTGGGAAATTAAACTTTTTGAAACCCGACATCTGGAAACTTTTGAATTTTAAAATCTAGACCCAGGGTCAAGTTCGAGGTTGACTCTGACCTAGGTCAAAGTTGAGGTCAACCTTGACCTAGAAGGTTTACTTTGACCCTGAGGTCAAGAATCTTAGCATTTAAGAGCGTTTAAGGTCAAGATGCCAGAAACAGGTTGGAAAGAGCTAGAAAGAGGGCTAAACCAATCCTAAATGGAAACTCTTGATAAAGGAGAAGAAAGATCCAAGTGGATTTGCAATGAGATAGAATAATACTTAGTTAAGGACACAAGCCCCCAAGCTAAGGATTCTAACTCAACATACACACACGAGGGTGCAAAAACAAAGAAAAATAAAGACAAAGTTAAAAGACACAAAAAGAGGGGTTAGTACAAAAACAAGCCAAAATCAACTAGCAAAGGAAACCTTGCTAAGAAATGCTTCTTATACTAATATCATATTTGGAAAGCTATCATATAAGCATAAATTATTACATAAGAAAGATAAGAGAAACACTATAAATAACATAGCTTCATTATCTAATCCAACTAGCATGAAAGTGAAAAGAGAGAAAAGAGAAAGTGATTACCTCACCTAGTAAGATACCCACCTTACTGTGAATCACCAAGGAGGGAGAGCCCAACAAGTAGAAAAACCTAAAATTTCACCCAAAAATTGCACTTTGTAGTTGTAATGCATCTTCTGATAGCTTTTGAAATACCCATACATCCACATTCTTGCATCACTATGAATATAAAATGCATGTCTCTTCAAGATTTAGCAAATTATGTGCGTTACCTTCAGAGGATTTAGCATATTTGAAAATTGAAAAATGTGTGTCTCTTCAGGATTTAGCAACTTAAGTGTGTTACCTTCCAAGGATTTAGCATATTTGAAAATTGAAAAATGTGTGTCTCTTCAGGATTTAGCAACTTATGTGCATTACCTTCCGAGGATTTAGCATATTGAAAATTAAAAAATGTGTGTCTCTTCAGGATTTAGCAACTTATGTGCGTTACCTTTGGAGGATTTAGCATATTGAAAAATTGAAAAGTACAACATAAGGGAGACCCTATATATGCCCCCCTCCTTATCATGGCTATCTACCAAACATGATAAGGAAGAGGAGGATACCTACTTCACAAATTAAGGAGATATTGTGTTAACAACAATGTACACTATATTCTTAGCGAAGGGTATTGACCCTTACATCCAAGAGCATAGATAATCATGAAAAGGATATGTCACTTATGGAAAAAGGATCCTCAAAGAAAGAGATCTTATCAACAAGACCCCCATCGTAGAGGAGTGCTTTAGATAAAATATCATCTTTCAAAGAGAAAAAAAGATTCAATCATCCAACCCCCTGAAATCAAGAGGAAGAGGAATCTTTGAACAAAGGAATCAAACTCTAACGCTATAGCAAGGGAAAGAATTTATAAAGAACATAATGTGCAAAATAAATAAGAGGTGATGACCTAGGACAACAATCTCTCACATAAAAGGATATCCATAGCCAAAACCTCAATCAATATAATGAAATAATATTGCAAGATAAACAAAAGCCACTAAGCTAAGGAAAGTAGTCCCCTAGACAAAGAGAAAGAAGGAAGAACCTTTCCCCCTAGGGATTAAAGTAAGGGATACCTTTGCAAAAAAGTCTTTAGAAAAGATATCTTGAAAAATAAAAGAGAATCTATGGATGATTATAAACATAATACAAAACCATAGGGAGGAAAGATAAAAAGAATACCAATTAAGCTCAAGAAAAAATATATGCTAAGAGCATAATGGATCCTAGAAGACTGGATGAAATACCTCTTTCCCCCCAGTCATGAGACAAGAGGATAAGAGATATACATTATGGAATAGTCAAGGGGATGCCCCTTATCAAAGTTATGAAGGAATTGTAAAACCACACAAGAGTGGGATATAATTTCTAAAGTAGCTCTTTCTCTAACATATAAATTGAAATGCACACAATCAGAAAGTAAATGTATATTACTATAATGAAAAGGACATTTGTACTTGGATAGAGCATCTTTCAACATAGGTTTTAAGATTTCTTTCTTGGAATTCATTAACTAAACATACACCTTCTTAGCCACATCTTGAGGAGTATCTGGATAATCTAAGGTAGGCATTGGAAGAAGAAGATGAAGAGGAGGGTGACAATCAAAATCAACCACCTTAAATTGAGATTGCAAACAACCAAGACCACTCATATATTTTTTAGGGGATATACGAACTGGATACTTAATACCATGCTCATTAAGACCAATCCCTAAACCCTTATAACCTTGTTTAACCATCATATTATATCCTATGGTGTACATATCATGTAAAGCTTCTACGAGAGATGATTGTTTATTATGTTCCTAATTAAATGTTGTATAAGGTAGAATAATAGGTTTAGAGGAAGTTTCTTTTCTCTTCCCTTCAATATCATCATGGATTGGATAAGAAGGGGAAGGTAAATCCAAGAATTCTTGCACATCTGCATCGTGAACCATAGTTTGAGCCTCATCATAAGTATGGGAAGAACTAGGAATAGCAGATGGAGAATTAGGCATATTAGGAATGTTAGGAATTGGATTAGGAAGGATAGGATTAGGAATAGGAAGATTAGGAGATGGTTTATCATCTACCAAATTCTTCACATAATCCAAAAGAGTAATAAGTCTACCACATAAATCTTTAATGAAAGTTTTGAAAGTAGGAAGACTAGTATTAGTCAATCTCACAATAGCATAGGCAAGCGAAACATGAAGAGTGCCAAACATAATGAAGTGGGTGATACTCTCGTAAACATTAAAATTATGATAAAGAGAAGCTAAGAGGAAAATAATAAAGAAAATAACCACACACTAAAGCATCTTAAAGATCTTCATAGTAAATGAAATGCAAGAAATATTTTTGTATTTTGTAGAATATATAATTTTATTTTTTTTTGAACTAAAATGAAAGAGAATAAAATAAATCTAATCTTAAAGAAAGAAATCAAATCATCTAACACCAAAAAGAAAGAGTTGTCTATCGTGGGTTCGCCAAAATGTAAGATATAAAAATATATGAAGATATATTTTTATATCTATGTTTGTGTTGTGTGTGGGGTGTGTTGTTTAGGAATGGAATGTGATGATGTGTGTGATGGAAAATGTTGTGGACATACAAAACTTAATAAAACATAAATACTTATCTTGAAAAGTGGCAGATTCAAAAATCACTATTTTCTGGTGTCTGTACTCAGTTTCGAGAAATTCTCTAACCAGATCTGGCCTAGAAACATGGAGATAGAGAAAGCCTAGAAACCTTCTGCTATTCTAAAAAAGGTTAACCTTGACCCAACATAGGGTTAAGATCTTACCCCAAGGCACAATCTTACCCCTTTATGTCGACCTTGACCTGTACTATCCTGACAGAAATTCTATTCGCGGATCCTGGAAGTTTACCGAAAAGGGTACTTAGATCTAATCTTTTATTTAATGTCCCACACTTGTACCTATAAGAAAAAAGGTTTTTTTTTTGGATGAGGGGTTTGCCTTTGTCAAACCCTAGTTTGGAATCAACCTTAAAAATGGAATTAAAATAGAGAATTCTAGCAAGTAGTAGAAGTAGATCTAACAACGAAGCTATGATATTCAATAGATATGCAATTGTATTTGGAATGTAAACAAGTATGCTAATATGAAAGCTTGGACTCAACACTAACACATGTAAATCAAAACCTCCATGATTGTATGTTTGGAATCCACCTTGAAGGGAGAATGAATAGATCTTGAAGATGAACAAAGGATCTTGAAGGAAGATCACACCACCATGATGGATAGGTCTAGGGTTTGAATGATGAATCTTGAATGTTTGAACCAAATCCCTCCAAAGACTTGAATTCTTGAATCCTTGATCTTCAATGGAGAACTTGAATTATTGAATTTAGATGATGGATTGAATGCTTCCTTGATTGAGAATGCTTGCTTGAAAGATGGAGTGCTTGAGAGATTATGACAAAGGATCACTTGCTACTTGAAGGAGATGGATTTAAATGAGAGAGGAAGGCTTCCTTTTATACAAGTCTAGGGCACAAACTTCTAGAGAGGCCTACATCGGAGAATTAAATTTCTATTTAGACCTTAACTCCTATAAATGGACCTAAATTAAATATAATTTAAGAGTTTACCATTTCAAAATCCGAAACAGCCGACCCGGAAGTGGGAAATAAAACTTTCCAAAATCCGACATCTGGAAACTTCTGGATTTTAAAATCTGGACCCAAGGTCAGGGTCGAGGTCAACTCTAACCTAGGTCAAGGTCAAGGTCAACCTTGACCTAGGTCAGGGTCAAGATCAATGTTAACCTAGGTTAGGTTCAAGGTCAACCTTGACCCAGAAGGTCGACCTTGACCCTAAGGTCAAGAATCTTAGGGTTTCAGGTCAGGATGCTAGAAATAGGCTAGAAAGAGGTGGAAAGAGGGGTAGAATAGGGGGAAAAACAAGATCTAAGCTAGAGATCCCACCAAAGAGTTTGACATGACTCCAAACAACCTACTCGGAGGGCTAAACCAGTCCTAAATGGAAGTGCTTCCATTTTCTAATGATACACTCTTCAATAGATCTACTATTATTGCATCACTTTTACTCTAATTTCCATTATCAAATAGACCTTTAATATCTTTTTCTTGATATTGAGTGCCATTCAGTTGGATTTCCAATTCTCTCCTTCTCTTTAAGAATTTCTTCAATTCCTCTCTTGTTGTCTCAAGCTGGTGCAATGCAAGCTAGATGTTAATCTTTCGATTCTCTATGATCTTCCCCAACTTATAAGCCTCCATCTCCAAGATCTTAACTCTCAAGTGGTTAGACTTCTTCTAAGAGAAATTTTCTCTAATACCAATTATTGGAAGTCTTATTGGAAAAGTAAGACACTGAGAGGTGGGGTGAATCAGTTATCCATAAAACTTTTACTCTTTGACAAAATTCAACATGTATATCATAAATGACATAAACATAGACTTAAATACTGAAATAGATCTAACTACCAATCATATCCATGAAAATTAAACACATAACACAAATATTTTGGTAACCCAGAAACCTTTGAGAGGTAAAACTAGGATGGAGATGACACCCACATATCTTCACTACTACAGCAATATAGTGTCCATGTCATGGCTATAAATTTTTCATCTCTTCTAGTAATCTACCATGTAAGGGGTCTTCCCTTCTAAGAGCTTTCAAACTTATACAATCTACCTTGATTAAAGGATTTAAACTCACAACTAAGTAAGTACTCTGTTAGGATATTTACAAAGGTCTATTAGGATCACTCTTTTAAGAGATTTACCCTGGTTTACTTACTAGAATGTATCAGTACCTAATCCTTCAATTTTTACTTTAAGTGATGATATCAGATCTCCTCTTTCCAATTCTTATCTAATATCAAAATCAACTATAACTTTGTTCTATCCTTTACTGCTCTACTCGGTCACTCTGCCTGATCTCATCTTCTGACATTAAAAAATACTGCATCTATCTACATACATGTGAGATCTCCTAATACTACTTATTAGGGTTTAGATGTCACCTTAAATAAACAACTGATCAAGCTTCTAGATCAATATCAATGATCTAGATTCATCACTTATGTTGCTTATACATTCCCTTTTTCTGATTGGTTACATTGCTTGCATAGGGATTAATGATTTAAATCATAACACGTAATCAACTCCTTAATTATCTCAATAATCATTAAACCATGCATAGAAGTCATCCATATACTAGCACTCGACACTGACTCTTCTATACAACTTGGTATTTATACTACTCGATATCTACTAGGATTCTCAACAACCATTGACTTTTTCGGCAGTAACTACTGCTTGGTACATATACAAAATACAAGTCCATACATTACTCAACCTTAGTGGGATGGCTCAGTCGCAGTGATGAAAGACCAACTCTACCTTGATAATGACTAAGTATTTGACACTAATAGACAACATGACTTTGAGATCAATAGTTAGTCAATTCATTTTCTATAATTAGTATATTTATATTCTCTCATTTGGACATTGATTCTAGAAGGTAGGTTTAACCTTCGGAAGGTGGATTTAACCTTCACATTGGGAAAGTTGCTCTGAGTGGAGAAAGGATCATCCTATCAATTCCTAACAAGGATGTTGACTTGAAGAAAGGAGTTTGTCTTTTAATAGGGACTTTGTATTCGTTGTGTTTATCTGCTCCTAATAGGGCAAGATCTTGTAACTAAGACACTTTATTAATAGTACATTATTTGTGGGTTTCATCCCCACCATGGTGTTAGAATAACTGAGAGGGGGGTGAATCAGTTATCCAGTGTCCCAAAACAAAATGTATAATCCAAAACAAATTCTTCAACTTTTGGTACTTGGTAAACATAAAATACTTTCACTATCCGTGCTTTTACCGATTATCAATCTAAAACTTATAAAAGTTACCAATCAAATCTAACATGTAATATCCAAAGTATGAGAACAAACAAATATCACAATCAATGCATAACACAAGAGATTTAACGTGGAAACCCTATGAAGCGAAAAACCACCTGGGACAGGCAACCCAAAAATGTTCACTCTTTTGAAGTGAGGTCGGTGAAGACCCAACCCTGTTAAAGGTTACAAACACACTGTTAGGTGTGACCTTGTTAGAGGATTTTAGACCAGAAGTTATCGTCCAACTAGCAGTCACTCTGGGGTTGACAGGATAACAATGTTCACTCTATGAATGAAACATAAAAAGACTTTCTTAGTCCACTCGGTTAAGAGATTTGACTATGTACAATGGTTAAATATATAAAAGTAGATGATCTACCTTGATACAACTTCAATTGTAGTTTACAAATTAATATTTAGCTCATACAAATCTTTCTGATCAATATATCACTTCAGATTCAACTCTATATCAACTTACTATTCATCGGTAATTACTCTCTATAGCTCAGTAATTATTCTATAGTTCGGTTCTCACTAACCAGTATGATCAGAATGCATGAAAACTTGTTCACGCGATGATTCTGCAGTATCTTCTTCTTCTAGCATAGTTTCAACAATGAAACCAATGTCTCTTATATAGATGATTAAATCATTTTCTTTTTGTCCATTAGATTTTATCGCTTAATCTCATTCATTTATTTTTCCACTTTAACCTTCTTCGGCTGATGTGTTAGTAACACATTTCAGTCTACTCCATTAGATCTTCCTTGAATTATGTTAGTCATTGATCTTCATAACAAACCTTATCTTTTACCTCGATTTCATACACTTTCCAACTCATCAATTTATCAGCTAAACTAATCATTTAATTCCTTTATGTTCTACTCGATTAACAAAGAAATGCGTCAGTGAACACAAGCTTGGTTAACACTGTGCTCGGTATACACTACACTCCATCGGTGTGTACTAGAATGCTTCATTTACCGACAACACTGCTTTGCATCTTTCAGCTCTATTCTTCATCATAGATGAATGCAACATAATAAAGTCAATATCATCAAGTCATAGAATCATCAACAAGTTACTCGGTGTATTCCTTATCATCATCTGACATACACATCTTCCCATGTAGATATTTATGTTCTTCATCTCTTTCACCTTTCTTCAGATGTATCGGTATAGTAACTTACAAGATAAGTACTGTCAAGATAGTTGACATCAATGACAACATAATACTAATTTAATCATCTTACATATCTAATCAGCAACTCCTTAGTGATCTTTAATCATAGATTTTTCATTCAGGTTCTAAATCAGTTGTAGTTCATCAATCTCTCCTTTTGGCATTGATGGCAACTCAAGTAATATGAAGTGTACCATACACATACCAAACATGTATTCTACAACTCTGTGAACAAATGTTGTACAAGCTCTCCCTAGCTTAATATGTTTAATCACTACGTTACTAAACATTTGTAATGTTGTAATGCCAATCATCAAATATGCTCTTTTTAGCTCTCATGTTCCTGCTTCTGTTCTCTGTAACTGATCTTCAATGTTCTATTTCTTTCAGATTATCTCTCCCTTAGATAGTTCTCATCAGTGTATGTTTAACTTTTCTTTCATATTATTTATCTCTCCCTTTGACAACAATGCCAAAGAAAAAAATAAATAATCAGCTATGTAGTAGCTAAGTAACTCTTTGTTGTCCAATACAGTCTCTGTATCTTTGTATACTGATATACCAATATGTTTTAGTTCTTCAAACTTAATCACAACCGTGAACATTATTCAAAGTGTGACCTATGCTACATCAACATGTGTGATCTTCTGATAAATTTAAGCTGATGAAACATCCAGATCACATTAGTGATTGGTAGATAGGGGACGGACCCCAAGTCTAGTCCTCAAGTATTCAAATGTGTCCTTTGGTAGAGGCTTTGTAAAGATATATGCAAGTTTTTCTTTAGATGTAACAAATTCTAACTTCACTTTCTTCTCTTGCACTTGTTCTCTTAAGTAGTGATACTTAATTGATATATGCTTTGTCTTAGAGTGCATCATTGGATTCTTTGAAATATATTAGTTGTCTTTCACCAAAGAAGAATGCTCCTCCGATGGTGCTTTTTCTATCATCCACATTTCTAGCCCAATCAGCATCGGTATAGACCTTCAGTTCAAACTTACCTTAGGATACCATAATCCATAATCTTCTATCTTTTTCAAGTATCATAAGATTCTTTTAGTAGAAATATTTTGTGATTCTCTAAGGTTAGCAGAAAATCTAGCAACAATTCCCACAACATATGAGATATCTGATCTACTGTGAACTACATACATTAGCTTACCAATCATAGATCGGTAAAGTGTCTGGTTTACCTCTGTAGTTTCATCTTCCTTTGTCAATTTACTTCTAGTAGCCATCGGTGTTCCCACAAGTTTAGCATCATCCATGCCAAATGTCTTCAAGACTTCCTTTATGTACTTAGATTGTGTGATGAATATCTCATCACTCTGATGAATCACTTGTAGTCCAAGAAAGAATTTAATCTCTCTAAACATAGACATTTCAAACTCATTCCTCATGTCATCAAAAAAAAATTTACATACATGATCTTGACCTCCAAAAATAATATCATCAACAAATATCTCAGCAATAATAATAGTGTCATCAGTATTACCTTTCATGTACAAATTTTTGTTCTCACTAGTTCTTACAAATCAAATACTTAACAAGTAAGTATGTAGCCTTTCATACCAGGCTCTCGGTGCTTGCTTCAAATCATATAAAGCTTTATGTAATCTACATACCATGTCTTTTTTGTCTGGATCAATGAATCCTTCAGGTTGTTCGATGTAGACTTCTTCAAGTATACCATTTAGAAATGCTGACTTCACATCCATTTGATAAATTTTAAATTTATTGTGTACAGCATATGCAAGTAGCATCTTAACTCCTTCCAATCTAGCAATAGGTGCAAATTTCTCACCATAATCAATGCCTTCTTCCTATGCATATCCCTTGCATACCAATCTAACTTTATTTCTTGTCGCCTCACCAATTTCATTCAGTTTGTTCATGAATATCCACTTAGTACTAATAAAATTTTTATCTTTAGGTCAGCGTACTAAGTACTAGGTTTTCTTCTTCTCTATTTTTTCTATTTCCTCTTTCATTGCATTAACCCATTCTTCATTCTTTAATGCAACTTTCACATTTTTTGGTTCAAATTCATAAACTAGACATGTACCTTGTCTTGCTTTGCTTCTTGTCTGCATGCCAACTTGTCTGTCTCCAATAATTTGTGTCTCAGGATGATGTCTTTTGACAAAACTAGCTAGTACTGAGTTTCTTCTTTCTTGTTCATCCTGTTTAGGTTCATGTGCTTGCTTGGTAGCTCCATCTTGTTCGTCGGTTTCCCTTTCCTATTCCTCGGGGTTATTTTCCTGCTGATCGGTTATCACAGGTTGCAACTTCAGTAGATAATTAGGATGTTCAATGTAAGTGAATCTACCATAGTCTTCTAGTTCTTTTCTACTTTCTTCTATGTTCTTGTCATCAAACTCATCAACACGGACATTAGTACTTTCAATTATCTTATTTGTAACCTTATTTAGACATTTATATGCTTTACTCTTAGTAGAATATCCTAAGAATATTCCTTCATCACCTTTAGAATCAAATTTCTCATTTCTCTCATCTTTCAAAATAAAACATTTGCTTCAAAAAAATTTGAAATAACTTATAGTAGGTTTGTGTCCAAACCATAGCTCATAGGGTGTCCAGTTGGTGTCCTTCTTTAGTTGTACTCAGTTAAGCACATATACGGTTGTATTGATAGCTTCCCTCCAGTATGTCTAAAAAATATTCTTTTGCAGCATTAGTGTTCTTGCACAATCAATTATTGACCTGTTCCTTCTTTCAGCAATCTCATTCTACTGAGGTGTTCTCGGTGTAGAGACCTATCTTTTGATACCATGCTCATTATAGAAAATAGTAAATTCATCAAATATAAATTCACCTCCTCTATCAAATCTTAAGCATTTTAATTATTTTCTAGTCTCTTTTTCTACCTTTGCCTTATACCACTTAAACATCTTAAATGCTTCAGATTTTTCTTTTAAGAACATAACTGTCATCAGTCTAGTATAGTCATCAACAAAAAGAATAAAGTATCTATTGTTAGGCCATATTTCTGTCATAGAAAAAATCCTTTGAAAATGGCCCATTTCTTTGCAAGTTTTCTTAAGGTGTCCTGCCCTGTGTTCTTCATTGCGTCGCCTTGCTCTAGTTCAAATTGCATGTGCTGAATCGCAAAATTCAGAAAGTTATTCAAATTCTAAGGTCTACAGGAAATAATTTTAAAAATCTACCACAGTGTCGAAAACCCAGTGTTTTTGAAAATCCATGATGTTTTTGATCTATGTGAAAACCCTCATTGTTTTCAACCTTGTGGCTTCCAACCTTTTTACACTTATCTTTTGGCATTAGAAACCTGGTGTGTTTTCAATCTTTTCCGTCGAAAACCCTGTGTGTTTTCATCCTCACAGTTTCCTATTTGCTGGCATTCCCTAACTACACAAGTGCAATGGATGGTGGGCCTGGGTCTTCAAAAGCTTTAAATTGATTGGTTGTCGCATGATCACATGTTAGGAATTTCTGACATGCAACCATGCGACCGGTTGACATCTGCCGCTTGGGGCCCGTTGGTAGATAAGTGTGGTGGGACCAGTCTTCTTGGCATTCAGGTAGATTAAAGTTCAGTTTAATTGATGCAGGAGCATCCTGGGTGTAAGAGCAATCTTGCATCACCCAAAAATATTTTGTTTTTGTATTCAATAAGGGCTATTTTGTGCAGAGCTGCTATTTATGGAAAGTTACTATTTTTGGTAATTTTTGTATGTGCTCAGAATGATCTGATTTCTTTCTTGGAGGTTCATTTTGGTCATATAAGTCTGCCAGTAAAGTTTCATTGCCAGATCGAGTGTATACTGGAGGATATTGAAGATTTTCGGTATTGGCAGCAGGGTATAGAAACTTTGAACTCAGTTTTGAAGGCTTTAGAGGCCTCGAATGAGGTTGAAAATTTGGGTGATGGGTGCTTGTGCGGGTCAAGCCTGTAGAGCGCTTCGTGGTGTTTCCGAAATGGGGTTATAATAGCCGATCGGGTCAACTGGTGATGACTTATGGTCTTCGGAAGTTGGGCCACCTGAAATGGCAGAAAATAATTTTCTTCAAAATTTCTATTCGGGTTTCAAAGGTTATCTTGAGCCGACTATGATGTAATAAAATGTAAAATAAAATAATTCTAAGTTTGGTCGGCCTTATTGGCTAAAATTCTGGAACCTTCCCAGGCGGTGGAAAATTGCCTATATAAGGAAGGCTGTATTATTGTCTTAGGAGTTCAAAATAGTTCTGGGTAGTAGATTTGGGCAATAATTTAATGCTTTGTCCTACAGAATATTGTAAGGGAATGCCCATGTGGCTTTGCATATTGAAATTCTAAAAGTTTGTAATTCCACATTTGTGGAGATAATAAGAAGACAATTTTCTGTTCTTGCATATTGTTGTTGTTTCTCTATTTCTGTTATGTGTTTGTGGTATTAAGGGGAGCACCCTTCATCAAGTGGTATCAGAGCAGGTTTTCTTGAGTGTGTAAATAGATCGCCATCTGTGAGGTAGTTTGCACCAGGACCGTGGTTAGGGTTTCAGTGTGCATCGCGAAAATGCCTCCACAAAGAGAACGTGGCAGAAGAGCTGGTGCTGTGACCCCTGAGGTTAGAGAGCTGCAGAGACAAGTGCGAGAATTGTAAGAAGAGATTTGCAGAGGAATGAATCTTAATGTCAAAGATGAAAGCGAGGATGAAGCCGAAGAAGAATATCAAGAAGGAGAAGCTGAAATTGTGAACCAGGAGGAAGAAAGACTTTTTCGAGCGATTTCCAAGATTGGGAAAAGACCTAAGATTGAGGTTCCTACATTTTCTGGAAATCTTAACCCAGAGAAATTGATCGACTGGATCAATGAATGTGAGGAATATTTTGAGTATGAAGATGTTGAGGATCTTGATAGGGTCAAATTTGCGAAGGCCAGACTAAAAGGTCATGCGAAGATCTGGTGGCAAGAAATTCAATTGGAGTGAAATAGAAGAGGGAAAGATAAAATCACAAGATGGGATCGGATGGTGGATAAATTAAAGTGACAGTTCAATCCTGTTGATTATGAGCTTGACCTACTAAAGAAAATACAAATTTGAAGCAAGCAGGAAGATCTGTTCAGGAGTATACAGAGGAGTTCTATCGACTCCTCATCAGAACAGGCCATGCAGAAGCTGATAAGGAGAAAGTTGCCCGATACCTTAATGGGTTAAGGCCAAGCATTCAGGAAGAGTTGAATCTGGTTCGAATGAACAGTATTGAAGAGGCATACCAGTTTGCCCTAAAAGTAGAGGAAAAGCTGAACAAGAAGTTTGAGAACAGATAAAATGGAATAGGTCGTGGTGGACGATCTGGTGGATGGTCATATGGTGGCCGAAATGAAGATCCGAAAAAGAAGGATGAGGCTAGTAGCAGTCAGAATCAGCAAGGAAATAATTCCAATTGCTTCCAAGATCAGAATAATAGAGATCAGAGAGGAAGAGGAAGAGGACAAGGATCTGGAAGAGGTGGCTTCCGTGGAACATGTTTTCACTGTGGAGAAGAAGGTCATAGGGCATTTGAATGTCCTCAGTGCCAAGGCAGAAGAGATAGGAGAAATGAAGGCCAAACCAGAGTTGCACATGTAGATGAAGATGCGAGATCATCAAATTTGAAAGATGCTGAAAGAGGAGAAATATTGATTAACAGAAGAGTCCTGTTGAGTGGTGAGAATGAACCTGAGCAAAGGAGGAGCCTGTTTCGCACCAGGTGCAAGTGTGAAGGTAAATGTTGTGATGTGATTATTGATAGTGGAAGTACTGACAATTTGGTGTCAGAAGAGATGGTGACAAAGTTGAAGCTCAAGAGATAGAAATACCCACATCTATATCAGATTGCCTGGGTACAGAATGACCACAAGGTCATGGTCAATGAACAATGCCTGGTGAAGTTCAAGATTGGTGGATACTAGGATGAGGTATTGTGTGATATCATATCTATGGATGCATATCATATGTTGTTGGGTAGACCATGGCAGTTTGACAGATGTGCTGTACATGATGGTCGTGCAAATACCTATTCCCTGACAAAGGATGGAGTGTGACATAAGCTAAAACCATTGAAGGAGACTGAAAAAAAGGTATGTGGTAATGCAAGGATAACTTTTGTTGATGGAAGAAATTTCCTAGATGGTATGAGGCGTGAGCATGTATGTTTTGCTTTAATTCCAAAAGCTGGTAAAGAGGAAGTAGAAGATGTTCCTCTGGAAGTTGCAAATTTGTTGAATGAGTTTTAGGATATTATATCTGATAACATGCCTGATGGATTACTACCAGTTAGGAAGATCAGTCATCAGATGGACTTGATCCCAGGAGTGAGTTTTCCGAACAAGGCAGCACATAGAATGACACCTGCAGAAAGTGAGGAGTTGAACAGACAAGTACATGAGTTGTTACAGAAAGGATTGATCTGTGAGAGTCTGAGTCCCTGTGCTATACCAGCGGTATTAGCACCAAAAAAGAATGGAGAATGGAGGATGTGTACAGATTCTAGGGCAATAAACAAGATCACAATCAAGTACAGGTTTCCATTGCCACGAATGGATGATATTATGGACTGTTTGAGTGGAGCTATGCATTTTTTAAAGATAGATCTGAAAAGTGGATATCATCAGATTCAGATCAGAGAAGGAAATGAATAGAAGACTGCCTTCAAGACAAAGGAAGGACTGTATGAGTGTTTAGTCATGCCTTTTGGGCTAACCAATGCACTGAGCACTTTCATGCGGCTCATGAATGAGGTTCTGAAAGAATTTCTGGGTAAGTTTGTCATTGTTTACCTAGATGATATTTTGATCTTTAGTAAGACATTGGATGAGCATATGATGCATATTTGTATGGTATTTGAGAAGCTGAGAGAAGAGAAATTGTTGATTAAGTTGAAGAAGTGCAGTTTTGTGAAGAAAGAGTTAGTGTATTTGGGATTTGTAGTTTTAGCAGAAGGTCTAAAAATGGACCCAGAGAAGGTACAGGCTATCCTTGAATTGCCTACTCCAAGGAGTGCTACTGAGGTAAGATCTTTTCATGGTTTGGCTAGCTTTTACAGAAAGTTTATCAAAAATTTTAGCAGTATTTGTGGACCCTTGACTGAAACAATGAGAGGGGATAGAAAAGAGTTTAAGTGGACTAATGGGGCAGAAAAGAGTTTTCAATTGTTGAAACAAAAAGTTATAGAATAACCTATTTTAACACTTCCAGATTTTAATAAAGTGTTTCAAGTAGATTGTGATGCTAGTGGTACTGCAATAGGAGCTATTATGAGCCAAGAAGGTAAACCTGTTGCTTATTTCAGTGAGAAGTTAAATGATGCCAAGAGAAAATATTCTGTTTATGATTAGGAATTTTATGCTATAGTTCAGGCATTGAAAAAGTGGAGGCACTATCTGCTTCCTAAGGAGTTTGTTTTGTATACTGATCATCAAGCTTTGCAATATTTGAACAGTCAAGGAAAGTTGAATCAAAGGCATTTGAAATGGGTTGAGTTTTTGCAGAGTTATACATTTGTTTTGAAACACAGAAGTGGATAGTCTAACAGGGTTGCAGATGCTCTTAGCAGAAGGCAACTATTGTTGATAGAGATGCAGATTGAGGTGGTTAGGTTCAAGGAACTCAAGAATTTGTATCCAGAGGATCCTAATTTTGGTGAAGCTTGGACAGCTTGTACAGAACCTGTTACTCTAGACAGGATGAAATGGTTGGATTTCATCATCCAGGATGATATGCTATTCAGAGAGAGTCAGTTGTGCATTTCACGAAGTTCTATGAGGGAGAATCTCATCAAGGAAAAGTATAGTGGAGGATTGGCTGGACATTTTAGTTGTGATAAAACCCTTGCTTTGGTTGGTGATAATTATTATTGGCCACAATTGCAGCAAGATGTGAAGAAGTTTGTACAGAGTTGCAGAGTATGTCAGATGGTGAAAGGAGTGAAGCAGAATACAGGGTTGTATCAGCCATTACCTGTACCAGAGAAGCCTTGGGAGGATATCAGTATGGACTTTGTTCTTGGTTTACCGAAGACACAGCGGGGACATGATTTAATTTTTGTAGTAGTTGATAGATTTTCAAAGATGGCACATTTCATTCCCTGCAAGAAGACTAATGATGCTGTTCATTTAGCAAAATTGTTTTTCAGAGAAGTGGTGAGACTACATGGTTTGCCAAAGACCATAGTTTCAGATCGAGATACTAAGTTTGTTGGATACTTCTGGCGGACATTGTGGAAGAAGTTGAAGACAAATTTGAAGTTCAGTTCATCACATCACCCATAGATTGATGGACAGACAGAGGTGGTGAATAGGAGTTTGGGAAATTTGCTGAGATGTTTGGTTGGAGATAAGCCAACAGGATGGGATTTGATTTTACCACAGGCAGAATTTGCATACAATAATTCTGTCAACAGGAGTACTGGTAAATCACCATTCCAGATTGTATATAGAAGTAGTCCAAGAAATGCATCTGAATTGAGAAAGATAGATAAAGGAGAAATAAGTAGTGCTAAAGCTGAAGATTTTGTTGAACACTTGAAGAACATCCATGAGGAGGTGAGGAAGCATATTACCAAGATGAACGCACAGTATAAGGCTAAGGTAGATGAGAAAAGGAGGCATAAGGAATTTCAGGTTGGAAATGAAGTCATGGTTCATTTGCGGAAGGAGCGATTTTCGGTTGGTACATATAACAAGCTGAAAATGAAAAAGTTTGGACCATGTAAGATATTGAAGAAGCATGATTCAGGAAATGCATATGAGGTAGAATTACTTAGTGAGCTAAATATTTCACCAATGTTTAACATTTCAGATTTGACAAAGTATCATGAAGGAGGTCTTGAAGATGAGGTTGCAACAGCACAGTGGAGTATTCCAGCAAGTAGTTCAGATACCAAGGAGATTGAAGACATACTAGATAGTCGTGTTGGCAGAAGCACAAGGAATAGGACATATGAAGAGTATTTGGTCAAATGGAAAGGATGACCTGTTGAAGATTCATCATGGCTAACAAAGGAGGAGGTTAACCGTCTTGGTTTTCCTCTACACACCTGAGTCATGACAGGGTCACTTCTCAAATTACCCCGGGTGTCTGATGTAGGAGCATCCTGGGTGTAAGAGCAATCTTGCATCACCCAAAAATATTTTGTTTTTGTATTCAATAAGGGCTATTTTGTGCAGAGCTGCTATTTATGGAAAGTTACTATTTTTGGTAATTTTCGTATGTGCTCAGAATGATCTGATTTCTTTCTTGGAGGTTCATTTTGGTCATATAATTCTGCCAGTAAAGTTTCATTGCCAGATCGAGTGTATACTGGAGGATATTGAAGATTTTCGGTATTGGCAGCAGGGTACAGAAACTTTGAACTCAGTTTTGAAGGCTTTAGAGGCCCCGGATGAGGTCAAAAATTTGGGTGATGGGCGCTTGCGTGGGGCAAGCCTGTAGAGCACTTCGTGGCATTTCCGAAATGGGGTTATAATAGCCGATCGGGTCAACTGGTGATGACTTATGGTCTTCAGAAGTTGGGCCACCTGAAATGGCAGAAAATAATTTTCTTCAAAATTTCTATTCGGGTTTCAAAGGTTATCTTGAGCCGACTATGATGTAATAAAATGTAAAATAAAATAATTCTAAGTTTGGTCGGCCTTATTGGCTAAAATTCTGGAACCTTCCCAGGCGGTGGAAAATTGCCTATATAAGGAAGGCTGTATTATTGTCTTAGGAGTTCAGAATAGTTCTGGGTAGTAGATCTGGGCAATAATTCGAGGCTTTGTCCTATAGAATATTGTAAGGGAATGCCCATGTGGCTTTGCATATTGTAATTCTAAAAGTTTGTAATTCCACATTTGTGGAGATAATAAGAAGCCAATTTTCTGTTCTTGCATATTGTTGTTGTTTCTCTATTTCTGTTATGTGTTTGTGGTATTAAGGGGAGCACCCTTCATCATTAATCTTGTGGCTGTCATTATACCATTAACCAAACTTGCTTGACCTTTAATGCAGTGGTATAGCGACAGCTGTTGATTCTCATAAGGAAGGCAGGTGGGTCCGTTGACACATATGCATAGTTGGCGCTATTTTATTCATCCATGTATTTGCACAGTGGCTTGTTGTCAGTGGGACCTGGTTTTCAGATGTGTCAGTGGGTCCTGATCCTATCAGTGAATCGATGAATGATGTATAATCTCATCGAGTGTGTCAGAAGCTTAAGATCTTACAATGACTGTCGATCTTCTTATGTGGGCTCGGTTGAATTTCTCAGTGTCTTTGGCAGTTGTGATAAAATGTTTAGCAGCCTGACAAAGTTTTCTTCCTGTTCGCTAGTTCGCGTAATGTTTTGGCTGTGCCCCAATTTATTTGGTGATTCAGCGAATAGTGGTTGTGTGATTGCAAAGTTTTTTAGCGATGGTGTAAAGTATTTCATGAACTAGTGAAAGTTCTTCGGTCACCAGTTCGCTAGATAAAGTGAGGCCGGTGTTTTGGTGATGTGGGTGATGAGGTGGCAATCTCGTGGCTTGTTGCATGTTTGCATAGCCCTTTTCCTGGCTATGTGATGATGCGACAACTATTTGGACATCACGGTTGTGGAGTTAGGGCGGGTCCACAGTGCCAGTGTTGCCGAGTTGTTCAATTTTGATTTGTTACTGACTGTTGACGGGGCTGTTGACTTTTCAAGGGGCCCGTGACTGTTATGAATTAAGTATGACCGCTTGATGTGCTGGGAAAAGGATGAGATCAATGACCATATTTTAAAATGAGCTGGGTGCCAAAGAATTGACCATTGGAATTTGAATTCAAATTTGCAGAAGGGTTTGCAGTGACATGAAGTACCAAAATTGATGGTTTTTTGGCTGTTTCTTGATCTGGTTGGTGGCATCGATTGTTGTAGTGTGGTCCAGTGAGTTGGGTGTTTGCTTGAAGATGTTTTTCCATGTGGGGGAGGATAGTTTGTTGGCTCGAGATGTTTTGATGGTTTGTTCAATTTGATTTGCATGGTAAATTTATGATCTTCCTGTCCTTCTCAGAGATTCTTCTCAAGTACGAAGATCATCCTTGGTCTGACAGGCTGGTGCTAGTTTTCCCTCCAGTGGTTTTTTAAAATTTTACTGTGGTTAGCCATTGTAATCCTAGCCCTAGCTGTTCGTAGCTTGTTGCAACCTATTTTGGGTTTCCAAGGCAGCTAGTGGTATAAGTTGTCAAAATTTTGACTTTGTAAGGGTTCCAGCTTAGAGTTCCTTTCTGGTTCCAGTGAAAGGTTATGTCCTGTAGATTTCTCCTTCTCTCTGCATATAGGGTGTTCTTCTTCCATTGCTGGTTCAGAGAATACAGTGCATATTGTAAGTGACTTATTTTATGTATGAAAATTTAATATACTCTTACTGTTACCAAGCTATATCCATTTGAATTCTGAGTCCAATAGTCATACATCAAGGGTGTTTGATTTTTCTATTTGCACTGCCTATGTGCTTGCAAGTGGAGTTGTCTTCGCAGGGATAATTGGTTCAGAGTTAGTGTGAATGTATGTATGAGCTGAGGTGTCAAAGATATTTCATGCTTATCTTTCAATGGATGTTGGTTAATGTATTATCTATTTATAGGTCTCTTCTAAGGGGAGGGTTAAAATCCTTTGAGTAGATAATAACATACCTGAATACACAGGTGGGTGCTAATTTGAGGTTTGGTCATGGTGTGTGATTGATGTCAGGCATCAACACATTGAGTATATTATTTTTTTGTTTCATAGCTGTCCCTTGCAATAAGGTATTTGACTCTGTGGCCCATTGGACAAGGCACTAGTCTATGAGAGACTTAGGGCATCTTAGGGGTCCTTTCAATCCATTAAAATCATTTCCATTCAGTCCCACCCTTTCCCTTTCATGTTGGTAGTAATAGGAGTTTATGTCTAGTCTTTAGACTCATTCTATGCAAGTAGGGCTCTTGCATGTGAATTGGCTTCATTTGAGGTACATGATACCTAAAGGGGTTTGAAGACTATTCCACATTAATGTATCTGTAGGCCTATGGTTTATCATGAGGTGTTTGAGTGTGTAGATAAGACAATACCCACCTGAGTGAATGTGGAGCTCAAAGAAGAAGGAGGATTCCTCTCTATCCTCATCAATTGGATTATTTTTCTTGTCAATCTTGAGTGCCTAACCTGTGATTCAAGCCCAACCATTTGATTCAAGTTTGGTCTTGCAAAGAAAAGATCCAACAAAACGGTGACTCTACTGGGGAGAATAATGAAAAGGAATTTTATCTATTAGAATCTCTGGTTATTTTAAAATTTTGCAGTATCTTATTAACCAAATTGATTTGCCCATCCGAGTCACCAACAAAATGGTGAATCTACTGGGGAGAGTCTAGAATAGAGTCAGAAATAAAAATCAAGCATTTGCAAAATTTTCTCACCTAGTTGTGAGTGGTGGCTCTAATTTGTCTCTATTTGATCAGTGCATCTTCTGATAAACAGTGCATGTTATCCTGATGAGTTTTGGTTGGTTGGAAGAGATACACAAATCAATAAAATATTTTCCTCTCAAGGAGGTGGTGACTCTACACTGCAAAGAATCTGATGGAGCTGCAAGGTGAGCTCTAGATCTGCCCTGCTTCCAGCCAAAGGTCTTCTGCTGCAAAGCTCCTAGGTATTTCTCAAGAGTTGAAATGTATCCCTATCAAGTGTTAAGCACTATTGCAGAGGGATGAGTTGTAGTGGGTAGTTCCTCATGGAGGAATATAGGCCCTTTTGTTTTGATGGCATTGAAGGTGCCCCTAATGAGTTCTCTGCTGAGGATGGGAAGTGCTTGCCAAGATTCATGGCTAGTGGATCTATTTCTGCAAGCCAGCATGTTGATGTTGTCATGGGTATTTTTGCAGATATGGATGTTGAACATGAAGATATTTCCATGAGGTTATTTGTGCACACATTTTTTGATGGTGCAAGGAAGTGGTTCTTGTCCTTGCCTTCATATTCAATCCCTTCTTGGGATGTGTTGAGAGCTAAGTTTGTTGAGAATTTTGATAAAGTTGTTGCTCTCAAGAAGGAATTAGTGAGGTTGAAAATGGTGAATTGATAGTTAGCAGAGGACATAAGATTGCTAAGACTGGTGGCTCCTGATGATGTTCATGAGGAGGCCAGTGTTTCTGATGTTGATTCTCACTATGCAGAGAGTGTTGACTATGAAGCTGATTCTGAGATTAGTGCATATGAGGATGTTGAAGATGAATCTGAGGATGGCAATATTTTCTTTTTGTCTACAAATTTTTCTTCTTGTCAACATGAGAAGACAATCTTCTTGTCTCGGTTTGATGATGTTTTGTGTGAAGGGTAGAATATTGGATATGATGTAGATGATTATTTCTACATAGATTGTTTCACACAAGATGATCTAAGGCTAGAAATGTGTATCCTTGTTCCTCACAAGGATGATATTTGCAGCACTAGGGGTGAGGTTGAGGAAAATGATATCAAGGCCCAAAGTCCATTGAGCAGTGAAAGGATTTCAGCACTCTTGGCTGAAGAATTTCAAAGGTATGCCCATGCTTTGGATTTTGATTTGCAGCTCCCCTATGATGTATCCTTTGACACTGATAATAAGGCCAATGTTCAGAGTGATCTTGATGACCCATATATATAGAATTCCCCCTCTGGTAGTGACTCTGGAGAAGAAGAGGTTGAAGACCATAACATTGTGTTTTCTTGTTATGAGGATTATTATGATGAGCAAGGTTTTTGTTCATTTTCTGTTCCTTCTTCTGCCAAATATGATAGTGAAGAAGACCTTCACTTGGTTCATGATGCAGTCAGTGAGGACATCATGGAGGAACCAAATTGCTTAGTGGCTGAGGCAATGCATGAAAGTAAATCAGAGAATCCAATTCCTTTTCGGGTAGGTAATTTTGTGGTAATGCATGATGCTCAACATTTTCTATTTTTTGATGCATTACTAGATGAAAATTATATTTGTTCCAGTCATCAAGAAGTAAGTGATGTTCCTAACTTTTTAGAATTTGAATATAGATGTAATAGTCATGACTGGAAGAACATGGGTAGTGACTAGCATAGTTTCATTCTTCAGCCCATGAATATTCACATATGTTTGCAGCAGAATGGTAAAGAAATTTTTAGACTTGGGGTCACATATGTGGATGAAAATCAGATTTTTGACTCAGGGGGGTCATTAATTTCATTTTGGTGGCCTGGGGCCATCAAGTAAAGTTGTAAATCTTGTAAATTTCTGTAAATATCTTTCCCTTTCCTGTTGTGTGTTTTTCCTTCCTGTTCCCTATGTTTTTTGAGGTCTCTATATTTTTTCAGTGGGTGGTCTGCTTCTTTCCAGAGATCTGAGGTCCTCATTATACCTACAAGAGATACATGTCCCCAACTAGAGCCACTATTAGGCCATATTTCTGTCATAGCAAAAATTCTTTGAAAATGGCCCATTTCCTTGCAAGTTTTCTTGAGGTGTCCTACCCTATGTTCTTTATTATGTCACCTTGCTCTAGTTCAAATTGCACGTGCTGAATCGCAAAATCCAGAAAGTTATTCAAATTCTAAGGTCTGCAAGAAATAATTTTTAAAATCTGCCACAGTGTCGAAAACCCACAGTGTTTTTGAAAATCCATAATGTTTTCAGTTTGTGTGAAAACCCTCATTGTTTTCAACCTTGTGCCTTCCAACTTTTGTGCGCTTATCTTTTGGTGTCAGAAACCTTGTGTGTTTTCGATCTTTTCCGTCGAAAACCCTGTGTTTTCATCCTCACAATTTCCTATTTGTTAGCGTTCCCTAACTGTGCAAGTGCGATGGATGGTGGGCCCGAGTCTTCAAAGGATTTCAATTGATTGGTTGTCACATGATCGCATGTCAGGAATTTTTGACATGCGACCATGCGACCAGTTGACATCTGGCGCTTGGGACCCGTTGGCGGATAAGTGCAGTGGGACCGGTCTTCTTGGCATTCAGGTAGATTAAAGTTTAGTTTAATCTTGTGGTTGTCATTATACTGTTAACCAAACTTGCTCGACCATTAATGCAGTGGTATAGCGACAGCTATTGATTCTCATAAGGAAGGCAGGTGGGTCCGTTGACACGTATGCATAATTGGCACTATTTTATTCATCTATGTATTTGCATAGTGGCTTGTTGTCAGTGGGACCTAGTTTCCAGATGTGTTAGTGGGTCCTGATCCTATCAGTGAATCGACAAATGATGTATAATCTCATCGAGTGTGTCAAAAGCTTAAGATCTTGCGACGACCGTCGATCTTCCTGTGTGGGCTCGATTGAATTACTCGGTGTCTTTGGCAGTTGTGATAAAATGTTTAGCGGCCTGACAAAGTTTTCTTCCTGTTCGTTGGTTCGCGTAATATTTTGGTGGTGCCCCAGTTTATTTGGTGATTCAGTGAATAGTGGTTGTGTGATCACTAAGTTTTTTAGCAATGGTGTAAAGTATTTCACAAACTGGTGAAAGTTCTTCGGTCGCCAGTTCGCTAGATAAAGTGGGGCCAGTGTTTCAGTGATGTGGGTGATGAGGTGGCAATCTCGTGGCTTGTCACATGTTTACATAGCCCTTTTCCTAGCTATGTGATCATGCGACAACTATTTGGACATCATAGTTGTGGAGTTAGGGTGGGTCCACAGTGCTAGTGTTGTCGAGTTGTTCGGTTTTGATTAGTTGTTGACTGCTGACGGGGCTGTTGACTTTTCAAGGGGCCCGCGACTATTATGAATTAAGTATGACCGCTTGATGTGTCAGAAAAATGATGAGATCAATGGCCATGTTTTAAAATGACTTGGGCGCCAAAGACTTGACCATTGGAATTTGAATTCAAATTTGCATAAGGGTTTGTAGCGACATGAAGTACCAGAATTGATGGTTTTCTGATCATTTCTTGATATGGTTGGTGGCATTGATTGTTGCAGTGTCGTCCAGTGAGTTGGGTGTTTGCTTGCAGATGTTTTTCCATGTGGGGGAGGACAGTTTGTTGGCTCAAGATGTTTTGATGGTTTGTTCAGTTTGATTTGCATGGTAAATTTATGATCTTCCTGTCCTTCTCAGAGATTCTTCTCAAGTGCAAAGATCATCCTTGGTCTGATAGGTTGGTGCTGGTTCTCCCTCCAGTGGTTTTTTGAAATTTTGTTGTGGTTAGCCGTTTTAATCCTAGCCCTAGCTATCTGTAGCTTGTTGCAACCTATTTTGGGTTTCCAAGGTAACTAGTGGTATAAGTTGTCAAAATTTTGACTTTGTAAGGGTTCCAGCTTAGAGTTCCTTTCTGGTTCTAGTGAAAGGTTCTGTCCTATAGATTTCTCCTTCTCTCTGCATATAGGGTGTTCTTCTTCCATTGCTGGTTCAAAGAATACAGTGCATATTGTAAGTGACTTGTTTTATGTATGAGAATTTAATATACTCTTACTATTACCAAGCTATCTCCATTTGAATTTTGAGTCCATTAGTCATACATCAAGGGTGTTTGATTTTTCTATTTGCACTACCTATGTGCTTGCAAGTGGAGTTATCTTCGTAGGGATAACTAGTTCAGAGTTAGTGTGAATGTATGTATGAGCTGAGGTGTCAAAGATATTTCATGTTTGTCTTCCAGTGGATGCTGGTTAATGTATTGTCTGTTTATAAGTCTCTTCTAAGGGGAGGGTTGAAATATTTTGAGTCGATAATAACATACTTGAATACACAGGTGGGTGCTAAGTTGAGGTTTGGTCATGGTGTGTGATTGATGTCAGGCATCAACACATTGAGTATATTGTTTTCTTGTTTCATAGTTGTCCCTTGCAATAAGGTATTTGACTCTGTGGCCCATTGGACAAGGCACTAGTCTATGAGAGACTTAGGGCATCTCAGGGGTCCTTTCAATCCATTAAAATCATTTCCATTCAGTCCCACCCTTTCCCTTTCATGTTGGTAGTAATAGGAGTTTATGTCTAGTCTTTAGACTCATTCTATGCAAGTAGGGCTCTTGCATGTGAATTGGCTTCATTTGAGGTACAGGATACCTAAAGGGGTTTGAAGACTATTCCACATTAATGTATCTATAGGCCTATGGTTTATCATGAGGTGTTTTGAGTGTGCAGACAAGGCAATACCCGCTTGAGTGAATGTGGAGCTCAAAGAAGAAGGAGGATTTCTCTCTATCCTCATCAATTGGATTATTTTTTTTGTCAAGCTTGAGTGCCTAACCTGTGATTCAAGCCCAACCATTTGATTCAAGTTTTGTCCTGCAAGGAAAAGATCCACAATCTATCACCATAAGAACTCTAAATTCTCATAGGACCACATAGGTCGGTATGAACCAACTCATGTATCTTCTTTATTGAGTAGTCTTTGCTTTTAAAACTAGACTTAGTCATCTTACCTTTCTGACATTCATGACACATAGCATGATCTGGTTTTGACAAGTTAGGCAACCCTCTAACTCTTTTCTTCTTACTAATCTTAATCATGTTATCAAAGTTCACATGGCATAACCTTTTATGCCACAACCATGCATCTTCATCCTTCATTAATAAACAAGAAGACTGATCAATATCAAGATAAAATAGATTACCTCTGGATTGTGTACCAGTTCCAACAAGTCTTCCTCCATCATCATAGATTTTTACCTTTCTTCTCTCAAAAGAAAGTTGATGGCCTAAATTATTTAGATATGCCACTCTTAACAAATATAGTTCAATCCATCTACCCAGTATCCATTTTCACATTTTATTCTATCATTAATCATCATTAAACCTTTATTGCTTACCATACAGGGTGCATCATTTCCCATCCTAACAAATCCTCCATTGTATTCATCAAGTAGATCAAATTTCTCTATATCACTAGTCATATGATGTGTATAGCCATTGTCTATGATCCATGTATCATTTCTGCTTACTTTAGAGATCAGCATTGTTTCTTCATGTTTCTCTTCTTCCTCTGAGTCATCTTTCATAGCAACAAATACTACTTCTATATCATCATCAGTATCAGATTCAGATTCAATATCTTCAGCTATGTAACATACCTTTTTCCCTTTATCATAGCTATTGGATCGGTCTTTGGATCTATCATCATCTTTCTTATTCAGACATCTAGCAACAATGTGGCCAACTTCTTTATAATTAAACCATGCCAAAGGTAGCTTACCTCTATACCTTCCTTTACCTTTGGGTAATCTTCTAGCCATAAGAGCTTCAAGCTCATCAAGTTCTTCATCGGTACCACTACCACTATCATTATTCTTATTATTCTTGCTACTAGATTTACCAATCTTCAAAGAGGACATGAAAGTGGATTCAACATAAGGTACAACACTATTGTCAAAGTTATTCAATTCAAAGGTTGTAAGCTTACCGATCAGTGTGTCAAGATTAAGGTTGGATGTAGTTCTTGTTTCATGAATTGCAGAGATCCTGATTCCATAAACTGGCAATAAAGTTTTGAGAATCTTGCTTATCACTATTTCATCCTCAATAATTCCATCTGATGCTCTAATAGCATGTACTACCTCTTTTAGTCTATTTGAGTATTGCACAATGTTATTACCTTCTTTCATCTTCATATCGTCAAAATGACCTCTTAGGCTTTCTACTTTGGCTCTTTTAACATTCAAATCTCCACTGTATATTAGAGTCAGTTTATCCCACATGGCTTTGGTAGTAGTGCATCCCTTAATGTCTTCAAATTTAGCATCGACATAGGCAACAACAAGTTCCATCATAGTAATATTATGTTCATGCCTGTCTTTCAGTTGATCAAGTGTCAGGGGACCTAGTGTCGGTTAAATGTAGCCATTTTGCATCAGTTCTAGTGCAGAATTCCCAATTCCAAATATGTGCAACTTCATTCGGCTTTGCCATACTATAAAGTTCTCTTTGTTTAGCTTTGGCACTTCCCTCTTATACATCTTGAGATCTTTGTGCTGGAGTCCTTAAAAGTCTATTCTAAGCAACCACAACTCTGATACCAATTGTTAGAATAACTGAGAGGGGGGTGAATAAGTTATCCAGTGTCCCAAAACAAAATGTATAATCCAAATCAAATTCTTCAACTTCTGCTACTTGGTAAACATAAAATACTTTCACTGTCTGTGCTTTTACCGATTATCAATCTAAAACTTATAGTAGTTACTGATCAAATCTAACATATAATATGCAAAGTATGATAACAAACAAATATCGCAATCAACACATAACACAAGAGATTTAATGTGGAAACCCTATGAAGGGAAAAACCACTTGGGACTGGCAACCCAAAAATGTTCACTGTTCTGAAGTGAGGTCAGTGAAGATCCAACCCTGTTAAAGGTTACAAACACACTATTAGGTGTGACCTTGTTAGAAGATTTTTGACCAGAAGTTATCGTCTAACCAGCAGTCACTTTGGGGTTGACAGGATAACAATGTTCACTCTATGCATGAAACATGAAAATTCTTTCTTATTCCACTCGGTTAAGAGATTTGACTGTGTACAATGGTTATATATGTAATAGTAGATGATCTGCCTTGATACAACTTTAATTGTAGTTTATAGATCAATATTCAGCTCATACAAATCTTTCTAATCAATATATCACTTCAGATTCAACTCTATATCAACTTACTATTCATCAGTAATTACTCTCTATAGCTTGGTAATTGTTCTGCAGTTCAGTTCTCACTAACTAGTATGATCAGAATGCATGAAAACTTGTTCACGCGATGATTCTGCAGTATCTTCTTCTTCCAGCATAGTTTCAACAATGAAACCAATGTCTCTTATAGAGACAAGTAAATCATTTTCTTTTTGTCCATCAAATTTTGCTGCTTAATCTCATTCATTGATTTTTTTGCTTTAACCTTCTTCGGTTGATGTGTCAATAACATGTTTCAATCTACTCCATTAGATCTTCCTTGAATTATGTTAGCTGTCGATCTTCATAACAAACCTTATCTTTTACCTTGATTTCATACACTTTTTAGCTCATTAATTTATTGGCTAAACTAATCATTTAATTCCTTTCTGTTCTACTTGGTTAACAAAGAAATGTGTTGGTGAACATAAGCTTGGTTAACACTATGCTCAGTATACACTACACTCTATCGGTGTATACTAGAATGCTTCATTTACCGACAATACCGCTTTGTGTCTTTCAGCTCTATTCTTCATCATAGATGAATGCAACATAATAAAGTCAATATCATCAAGTCATAGAATCATCAACAAGTTACTCAGTGTATTCCTTATCATCATCTGACATACACACCTTCCTCATGTAGATATTTATGTTCTTCATCTCTTTCACCTTTCTTCAGATGTATCGGTATAGTAACTTACAAGATAAGTACTATCAAGCTAGTTGACATCAATGACAACATAATACTAATTTAATCATCTTACATATCTAATCAGCAACTCCTCAATGATCTTTAATCATAGATTATTCATTCAGGTTCTCAATTAGTTATAGTTCATCACATGGTTTCTCCCTTAACAGGGTTTCCTCAAAAATAATTCTTGGTGTTCCGATCTGTATTACATTTGAGGTTTCATATTTGTAATTATTGTTTTGATTTGAAAAGATAAAGTTTTATATTAATGAAATAAAAATGATTCACCCCCCCCCCCTCTTAATTGTATCCAATAATTGGTATCAGAGCTATTGGTTCTTAGAGAGAAAGCTTGACTACTTGAGGTGATCAGAAGACAACTTATTACAAGAAGGAAAATCCTAAATTTGATGTTGAAAACTTTGACAGCTAGAAGAACAAGATGAGGACATATTTGTTTTTCCTAGGGATAGATTATTGGATGATTACAAAGAACAAGGAAAATATTGTTGCAAAAAGTGATCTGTCTAATGAAACTAATGATGAAAAGACTATTTTTTCTTGAAATATGGTTGCAAGGGAAGCTTTGATAAGGGCACTATCTGAACTAGAATTTTCTAAAGTTAAGGATCTTGATTCAGCTCATGAAATTTGGAGAATACTGGAAGCATTGTATGGAGGAGACAAGAACACCAAGTAGGTGAAGTTACAAAACTAGAAGACAAAGATGGAAAATCTAAAAATGTGATAAGATGAAACTATCAGAGCTTATGTCTAGAGGATTTTAGAATTTGTTATAGGGATCATAAATTCAGGAGGTACTTATACTAAAGAAGAGGTCATAGCAAATATTATGAGATCTTTGACAACTATTTACAAGACCAAAGTGCAGGTGATTGAAGAGATCATTCAATTGACTTGGGGATTCAATAGAGAGATGTTGATGACAAAATTACAGGATTCAGTACCTAAGATAGAAATTACATTCATAATGACAAAAAGACATCATCAAGCATTTCGAGCACCAGTAGGGTCAACAATTATCCTGATCTTGGAGACTATGGATATGATCTAATGTAAATTGATGAGGAAAATAGGAAGATGTATGAACTTGTTGCTCTGATCATAAGAAAGGAGAAAAGAGGTAAGGGTAAATTTGAAGGAAAATTACCCTTAAAATATTTGTTTTGCAATAAAATTGGTCACTTTGCATTTAGATGTACTACAAGGATCTCTAAGTACAAACCTAAGTTAACTAGGCCAGATTTTTATGATGAGGAATGCTAATGATAGTGAAGGTGTTTTCAATGATGATTCAATAGTAGATGAGATTGGTTTTGTAGCCATAAAGGATAATGAGCCTATTCATGAATAAAAATCCTTAGTATCACATGTTGAAAATAAACTTGAATTGATCATTAATAGTGGATTCTCACATCACATGACTAGTGATAAAGATAGGTTTGTTCAACTTAAGATGTATGATGGTGGAGTTGTCAAATTTGGTAATTATACTCTTAAACTTATTATTGGAGTTGGATCTATTTCTTTGGATGGAATAACTAACACTAATAATATATTTCTTATTGATGGACTTAAGCATAACCTTTTGAGTGTTGGACAGCTTATGGATGAGGGTTAGCAATTACAGTTTAGTAATGGATCATACACTACCAGAGGTCAAAAGGGAAATCTGACTGCATCAGGAACAAAGATAATAGATAATGTATTTCCATTGAATATCGCTGATGAAAAATGTTGTGTTGCTCGTATTGATGAAATTTGGCTATGGCATAGAAGATTTTGTCATATGAATTTTGATAATATTGTGAAGGCAAGTAACATCAATGCAATTAGGGAATTACCAAAAATTGTGAAGTCTTCTAACACCATGTGCAAAGAATGTGTTATGGGAAAGAAAACAAAGGGGAGTTTCTAGAGAAAGTTATACACTGCCAAAGGAAAGCTAGATCTTGTACATAAAAATCTTTGTGGTCCTACAAGGATTAGATACTCTTATGGTGAAAGGTATTTCATACTATTTTTTGATGATTATTCAAGAATGATGTGGGTTTCTTTTCTTAAAGAAAATTCAGAAGAATTTGACAAGTTCAATCTTCAAGGAAAAAGTAGAGATTAAATTAGGTCTGAAGATAAAATGTTTGAGGTCAAACAGATGAGGATTGCAGAAAGAAGGAACATAAGTATATTGGATACTGCTATAATAATGATGATTGAAGGAAATGTACGCATATGCATTAGAGGGAAGCAGTTAGTATTGTATTTTACACTTTAAGTAGAGTTGAAATCAAGGAAGGTAATACTAAAACACCTAATGAACTTTGGTTTGACTATGCTCCTACTATAAAATATTGTAGAATCTTTGGTAGAAAATGTTTTATCAAAAGAGATGATGAGACAGGTAAGTTTGATTCAAGAAGTGATGAAGGAATCTTTCTTGGTTATTATTCCAAAAGTAAAGCTTATAAATGTTTCAACTTGAGAATGAGAAAGATGGTTGAGAGTATTAATGTAAGAATTGATGAGAATTCTCAAGTTCAAGAAAGAATTTGTGATCAAAACTTAGAAAAGACTATTGAAGAAGAAGAGTTAGTTGGATTTGACAATAACAGGAAAACATTTGAAAGTGAACAATCTGATACTCCTAAAAATCCAAGGTATGTACCAAGAAATCCTCGTGAAGATCATATTATTGGAGATAGGAATACAGGCATGTTAACTAGGTCTAAGGCTAGAGAGGAATTATGACTGATTTAACAAGTGGAACCTAGAAATACTAATGAGGCCTACAAAGATGAATCATGGGCTAATGCAATGAAAGAAGAACTGGATCAGATAATAAAGAACAAAACTTGGGAACTGGTTTCTAGACCTAAAAGAAAGAATGTTATTGGAACTAAATGGATATTCAGAAATAAAATGAACGAAGAGGGAATAGTCATAAGGAAAAAAGAAATATTGGTTTGTAAAGGCTACTCATAGCAAGAAGGAATAGACTTTTGAAGAAACCTTTGCACCTATGGCTAGGTTGGAGGCAGTGAGACTATTTCTTGCATTTTCTTCCCATAAGGACTTTAAAGTGTACCAGATGGATGTGAAATCTTCATTCTTGAATAGTGATCTAGAAGAAGAGGTCTACATTGAGAATCTTGATGGTTTTCCCTTGAAAAATGACAAAGACATGGTTTCCAAGTTGAAAAAGGATATGTATGGACTCAAGCAAGCTCCTAGATCTTGGTATGAATGACTTGAATGGTATTTATTACATCTTGATTTCAAAAAAGATAGTGCAAATAGTAATTTATATTTGAGAACTAGCAAGGATGGAATCCTGATCATAGAAGCATTTGGGGATGATATTATCTTTGGGAGAAATGATGTAATGAGCAATAAATTTTCTGAAGAAATGAAAGATGAATTTAAAATGTCTGTCATTGGTGAAATGAAGTTATTTCTTGGTTTGAAAATTACATAAAGTAAACATGGAATTTTCATTTCTCAAACCAAGTATCTCAAAGAGTTACTAAATTTTTTTGGTATGTAATATTGCAAACCTATTGGAACACCTATGATTACTAGATACAAGCTTACTACAAATGATGAAACTCAAAGTGTCTATCAAACAAATTATAGATCCATGATTAGATGATCATGGTATTTAACACATACCAGACCAGATATTACAAATGCAGTTGGAATTGTTGTGAGGTTTCAAGAAGATCCAAAAGGGACTCACTATATTTCATTAAAAAAGATATTTAGGTATTTGAAAGGTGCATTGGAATTTGGAGTATGGTATGATAAGTATGATGACTTTACCCTCAATGAATACACTGATGCAAATTGGGAAGGATGTATTGATGACAGAAAAAGAACCAGTGGTGGTGTATTCTTCCATGAGAAGAGGTTAGTCTCTTGATTAAGAAAGAAGAAGGATTGTGTTGCTCAATCTACTGCTGAATCAGAATATGTGGCAGTATTTTTAAACTGTTCATAGGTTATTTGGATGAAAGAGACATTGAAGGATATTGGAATAAACTTTGAAGAACTAGTTGTGATTTATTGTGACAATACAAAAACAATCAATATGTCAAAGAATCATGTTATGCACTCAAAAACTAAACATAACTCAATCAAGTACCATTATTTGAGAGAGAAAGTTGCAAAAAAGGAAGTCAGAGTTGAGTATGTCATTAAAAATGAGAAATTAGTAGATATATTCACTAAACCTTTGCCAAAAGATATCCTTGAGTATCTCAGAGATATGTTTGGGGTAAAAAACCCTCCTTGAAAGAACTAGATGATGCAATAATGCATCAGTCTAGTAGCTATTAGAGCTATATTCTTCACTGGACTTGATGCTTGGATACAATCCTCAGGGGGAGTGATCGCAGGAGTTAACAAGAACTTGTCTAGGTGATTGAGCACCTAAGAGTGAAGATTTGTAAGAGAGGAGAAGGAGAATCTTAGAGAGATATGTAAATGATATCTAACACTCTTTTCCATTTATTTCAAAGGAGGAGTGATATTTTAAAAAACCTACTATATTAATGGGAGCGGAGTGAAGACATTGAGAAGTTTGTATAAGATTTTTGGATTGATAGTTTTTCATCATATGTTATCATCAATGACAAAGGGGGATATTTTAAGGAATATTTCTTACATTCATGTGTTGTAATTAATGTCAACATATGATTGTGAAGGATCACAAAACTGGTGAAGAAGATATTGAGAAAAATGTTTCACTAAGTGCAAGAAAGAGTGCAGAAGGCATGCAATGATTTGTGTTGCATCTCTGAGTCTGTGAGCTTGTATTTTTGTATGGTACAATGTTTAGAATGTTTTTCTATGATCGTAGAATCTGATTAGCTGATTATAGTAAGTTGTAGTGAAAATTGTGGGGACTCGTCATAGGACAATGTAGAGGAAAATAGTGAAATGGTTACTTTAAATTTGAGTATAACATGTATGCGAGATCGAGTTATGTCTGGTGAGATTAGGATGTGGCATAAGACATGTGGCACTTCATCTTATGTGGACATGAGGTCATAGTGATCATGGTGATGACAGTTGTAGTGTGTGACCTTGAGACATCTTATTTGGTGTCGACCTATGAGATTTGGCATATTCTACCAGGTGCAAAGATAAGTTATGGATTATGGATTATGTTGGCCAACTGATGTTTTTTATTTACTTGTCCAAGATCTTGTGTGTATCTTGACAAGAGTTTATGCAAATCATTTTTATTAAGAAAGACCCAATTGGTGTCAACCTAATAAATCATTTGTATCATGTATAAAGGAGTGAGTCAAATGATGCAAAGAGTGTGGGAGTGAATAAAAATGGGTGGATGTGAAGACTGTTGATGTAGAGAAGGTAGTGTGATACTTGTACTTCATTAGAACTATTTTAGCAAATGAGTTGTTGTTAGTTAGTTCATTATCAGTAATCAGTATATTTATATACTCTCATTTGGATAGTGGTTCCAAAAGGTGGGTTTAACCTTCAGAAGGTAGATTTAACCTTTAGAAGGTAGATTTAACCTTCAAATTGGGCAAGTTTCTCTGAGCAAAGAAAGGCTCATCCTATCAACTCCTAAAAGGGTTTTTGACTTGAAGAAAGAAGTTTTTCCTTTAATAGGGACTTTGTACTAGTTGTATTTATCTACTCCTTATAGGGAAAGATCTTGTAAATGAGATACTCTATTACTAGTACATTATTTATGGGTTTCATCCCCACTGGGGTTTTTCCCTTAACAAAGTTTCCTCGAAAATAATTCTTGGTGTTCTTATCTATATTATTTTTGAGGTTTCATATTTGCATTTTCTATTTTGATTTGAAAAGATATAGTTTTATATTAATGACATGAAATTTATTTACCCCCCCTTTCAATTGCATCCAACAAAGTTGTGACACTAACAAATGATAGAAATGGTGATGGGTTGTGGCTCTTTCGAAGGGTAGAAATTGTTAAAGATTGTGATGATTGCAAAGGTTAAACATGATGAAGAGGTGTGACTCTCCCCCACATTGGAAGATATAAAGGGATAAGGCTTTATTTTAGGACATTCAAGTGAAATCAATGTGGGGTATAATATATTATTCATAAAAGAAACAATAGAAAGTGGTGACTCAATTCTTTTTTTTTCTTAATTGAAAGGTATCCCCACAACATAGTTTAATTCCTAGCTCATCTTACCTTGGTCCTACATATTGCCAAGTTGGGGTTCAAGAAGGGGTGAGCTAAGGAAAGACTATCTCTCTAATAATTAATGAAATGAGAAAAAAAAAGTGACTACTTCAAAAGGAAAAGTTATGAAAAGTTATGACACTTGCAAAGGAAAAAAATAGTGAAGGTTTGTGACTCTATCGAAGAGTGGAAATTGTGAAAGCTTGTGATGATTGCAAATAGAAAACATGATGAAGAGGTGTGACTCTCCTCCCACATTGGAAGATATAAAGGGAAGAAGGATTCATTTTAAGAGGACATTCAAGTGAAATCAATGTGGGGTATAATACATTATTCACAAAGGAAAAGTTATGAAAGGTTGTGACACGCACAAAGAATAGAAATGGTGATGGATTGTGACTCTTTTGAAGGGTGGAAATTGTGAAAGGTTTTCATGATTGCAAAGGGTAGACACGATGAAGAGATGTGACTCTCCCTCACCTTAGAAGATATAAAAGGGAGAAGTTCTCAATTTAGGACATTCAAGTTTAATCAATGTGAGGTATAACATATTATTAAAAAAGGCAACAATGAAAAGTGGTGACTCAAATTTTTTTGTTAACTCAGAGCTATCCATGTGACTAATTCTAGTGCCTAAACTTCCTTACCTTTCTCTTACATATTGTCAAGTTGGGGTTCAAGAAAGATGATTTGAGGCAAGACTAGCCCTCCAAGGATTAATGAAAGAGAAAAAGGAATAAGAATAAAATAAGGAAGTGATTCATTCATAAGGAAAAGTTATAAAATTTTGTGAAACTCACAAAGGATAAAAATAGTGAAGACTTGTGACTCTTTCCAAGAGTGGAAATTGTGAAAGGTTGTGACTCTTTCTAAGAAAATATATGGTGAAGAGATGTGACTCTCCCCCACATTAGAAGATACAAAGGGGAAAAGGTTTCGGTTTAAGAGGGCATTCAAATAAAATCAATGTGGGGTATAATACATTATTCACAAAAAATGAAAAGTGGTGACTTAATTCATTTTTTTGTTAACTCAAAGATATAATTATGAATCAGCTCAATGCCCAAACTTTCTTACCTTGATCTTACATATTGTCAAGTTGGGGCTGAAGAAGGGGTGAGTTGAAGAAAGACTCACCCTCTGAGAAATAATGGAAAAGAAAAGGGAATACGAAAAAAAAGAAGGAAATGACTCATTCAAAAGGAAAAAGTTATTAAAGGTTGTGACACTTACAAAGGACTAAATTGGTGAAGGGTTGTGACTCTTTCTAAGGGTAGAAATTGTGAAAGGTTATGATGATTTCAAAGGGTAGACATGATGAAGAGGTGTGACTCTCCCCCACATTGGAAGATATAAAGGGGAGAAGGTTTTATTTTAGGAAGACATTCAAATGAAATCAATGTGGAGTATAATATATTATTCACAAAGGCAATAATGATAAGTGGTGACTCAATTATTATTTTTGTTAACTCAAAGGTATCCTTGTCACTCAAGTCAATGCCCAACCTACCTTAGCTTGGTCATACATATTGTCAAGTTAGAGTTAGAAAAAGGGGTGAGTTAAGGAAAGAATAGCCCTCTAATAATTAATGGAAGAGAAAAATGAATAAAAAAAAAGTTAAGAAAGTGACTCCTTAAAAAAGAAAAGTTATGAAAGGTCATCACACTTGTGAAGGACAAAAATAATGAAGGTTTGTGACTCTTTCAAAGGGTGGAAATTGTGAAAGGTTGTGATGATTGCAAAGGGAATACATGATGAATAGGTTTGAATCTCCCCCACATTGGAAGATATAAAGGGGAGAAGGTTTCATTTTAAGAGTAAAATCAAGTGAAATCAATGTGGGGTCTAATATATTATTCACAGAGGCAATAATGAAAAGTGGTGATTCAATTCTTCTTTTTTTGTTAACTCAAAGTTATTCCTAGAAATCAACCCAATGCCCAATCTGTCTTACTTTGGTTTTACATATTATCAAGTTGGGATTAATGAAGGGGTGAGTTGAGGCAAGATTATCCCTCTACAAATAAATAGAAGAGAAAAAAGAATAAGAAACAAATAAGTGACTCTTACAAAAAGAAAAATTATGAAAACTTGTCACAAACAAAGGACAAAAATAATAAAGGGTGATGACTCTTTTGAGGGTGACAATTGTAAAATCTTGTGATGACTAAAAAGGGAAGACATGATGAAGATATGTGACTCTCCCCCACATTGGAAGATACAAAGTGGAGAAGGTTTCAATTTAGGAAGAAATTCAAGTGAAATCAATGTGGGGTATAATATATTATTAAAAAAGGCAATAATAAAAAAGTGTTGACTCAATTTTTTGTTAACTCAAAGGTATTCCTGTGACTTGACCCAATGCTCAATTTTCCTTACCTTGGTCTTACATATTGTCAAGCTGAGGTTCAGGAAGGAGTGAGCTAAGACAAGACTAGCCTTCTAAGGATTAATGGAAGAGAAAGAGGAATAAGAATAAAATAAGGAAGTGATTCTTTCAAAATAAAAATTTATCAAAGGTTGCTACACTCACAAAGGACAAAAAAACATGAAGGGTTGTGACTCTTTTGAAGAGTTATAATTGTGAAAGGTTGCGATGATTACAAAGGGAAAATATGATGAAGAGATGTGAATCACACCTACATTGGAAGATACAAAGGGGAGAAGATTAAATTTTACAAGGACATTCAAATGAAATCAATGTGAGGTATAATATATTATTCACAAAGACAACAATGAAAAGTGGTGACTCAATTTAATGTTTTTGTTAATTCAGAGGTATTTCTATGACTTAGCACAATGCCCAACCTACCTTACCTTGGTTTTACATAATGCTAAGTTGGGTTTAAGGAAGAGGTGAGTTGATACAAGAATAGTCATCTAAGAATTAATGGAAAAGAAAAATGAATAAGAAGAAAATAAGGAAGTGACTCCTTCAAAAGGAAAAGTTATAAAAGGTTGTGACACTCGTAAATGACAAAAATGGTGAATTTTTTTTACTCTTTCGAAGGGTGGAAATTATGAAAGGTTGTGATGATTACAAAGGATAGATATGATGAAGAGATATGACTCTCCCCACATTGGAGGATACAAAGGTGAGAAGGTTTCATTTTAGGACGATATTCAAGTGAAATCAATGTGGGGAATAATATATTATTCACAAAGGCAACAATGAAAAGTGGTGACTCAATTCAATTTTTTTGTTAACTCAGAGGTATTCCTATGACTCATCACAGTGCCCAACCTGACTCACCTTGGTTTTTTAAATTTTCAAATTGGGGTTTAAGAAGGGGTGAGCTGAGGTAAGACTAGCTTTCTAAGAACTAATGGAAGAGAAAAATGAATAAAAAGAAAATAAGAAAGTGACTCCTACAAAAAGAAAAGTTATGAAAGGTTGTGACACTCACAAATGAAAAAAATGGTGAAGGGTTGTGACACTTTTTAAGGGTGGGAATTGTGAAAGGTTCTTATGATTGCAAAAGACAAATATGATGAAGATGTGTGATTGGATGATATAAAGAGAAGAAGGTTTCAATTTAGGAGGACATTTAAGTGAAATAAATGTGCGATATAATATATTATTAAAAAAGGAAGCAATGAAAAGTGGTGACTCATTTTATTTTATTTTGTTAACTTTGAGGTATCCTGTGACAACCTAGTGCCCAACCTCCCTTGCATTGGTCTTACATATTGCCAAGTTGAGGTTTAGAGAGGGGTAAGCTAAGGAAAGACTAGCCCTCTAATGATGCACACAATATCTAGAAAACCATGAACATTGGTTAAGCCTGGGATTCAGAGTTAAAATTTCTACCAATGGCAAGAAAACCGATGGCCCAAGACAACTATGCTACCCATGCAGGTTGTAATGCAAAGAGCACAACAAGAAGACAGGGAAATGTACTATCTCCTTCACAACTACTCAATCTTGAATTTGGCACAACCCAATCTTCCTAACCATGGGATATGAGGTATATCAACCACACAATGATGTCTAAGCACCTTCCCTACTTCACTTTAATACCCTAAGGTCTTACATCAGTTCTTCCAAAATGAGGACTTAGGGACACTTTCCCTATTTTAGACCAAATATGTAAGTATTCACCAGTGACACTTTCTACCCAACGTAAAGGTTGGAACACCTTATTTTGGAAATATGAATAGAGAATCAATCACCAAATTGATTCCACAACACCCACAATACATTGAACTCATATTGACCTATGCATCCTACTAGATCTCTTCAAATGGATTTTGGTGTCCAAATTCCCACTATGGATGAGACTGAACAAACTAAGGGCATATTCAAGTACCCTTTTGGATGACTCTAAGATCCTTGAATTCCCAAGAACCAACTTTTCTCCAACGACACTCAACCCTCACAATGCTCATAGACCTAATTGGCTAGATTAGGCTTGGATTACACTAGAAGTGATCAAGGATGGGTACATAGAATCAGTGTGGGGTTTTTGAAACCTTCATCTACCTCCAAAAAACTCAAATCCACCTTCTAACTAGTCTTTCCAATCAAATAAATTGTCTGCACACCACTTCATACAACCAACTAGCCAAATACATAGAGATATTTAGCCTAGGGCTTGATGCAAAACCCTTCAGACCTCCAGATCTTGCCCTGATCCTTAGGAATCATTAATAATACATTTATAACTTTCATTTCCAAAGTGTCCATGGAATTCCACTGGTGAAATGTCAAGTTAGGGCCCCATTTGTGCAACATGCCTCATTTGGCCTCCTTCCTGGACTACCTTTTCAAATTTGTTTATATATTTTTCTATACATACCCAAATAAAATAAATCCAACTATTCTAGAAATTATATTCACAAATATTTCTAATCATGTCATTAATTTGATGTGGTCACTCCGTACACATATGTACTAGGTAGGGTTTGCTCAGGAAAACTGGTGTTTTTTCATTAAAATATCATCAAACTTCATGTTACAATGTCTAACCTCTTGGAGAGTCTTGAACATGCTTAAATATGTCCAAATCTAAGTTCCAAATGGTCCACGAGCACTTGTGACCATTGGCAACCAAATTTTAACTTCTCGAGCAATTTTTCAAAAGTTGCTTGAGCAACTTTTACATCTTTTGCAACATTTCTTGTAATTTTCCATTTTTTCAATCCTAATGACTTGGACACCTTTAAAAACACCTATAACTGACTAAATATTCTCACAATGATCCAAATCAATGGAATCATGTCTAAAAATCCTAAAACACACAAAATACTTAATCACACCTCTCACCTATGGACTTGAAATCCAAGTTGACTAAGGCATCCTAAGGCTTATAGGTGTGCCTTAGGGATCCTTGACCATATAAGTTGGATCAAAACATAAGAAGGATGATCTCAAGGATCCATCCTATTATTACAAAGTAAAACATAAAATAAAACATGAGGAACATCTTGGATGTTGCCCTGGGTGACCTACACCATACTCCTCAAGACAAAAGAACTCAGGTCTCTTGAGTTGGGATATCTTCTAGTTTGAATCTAGCATTTTGAATAGCTCCAAGAGTCATCCAAGTGGCATCTTCCAATGTTTGATGTTTCCATTTGACTAAGAATGCATATAATGTAGTCCTTATTTGTTTGGTTACTCTCTTGTCTAGGATGCACTTAATCTCCAGAATGGATGGTGTGGGTAAGCCTTTCATATCCTTTCCATGTTGAATATCTTCCTCACCTGCAACACAAACATCACTAGCAAGACCTTTATATGCATATAATTAAGCCAAATTAAAGATAGGAGATAAACCAATATGAGAAGGTAATTCAATCTTGTAGGAATTATTTCCACATTTCTTTAGGATCTTGAAAGGACCAAGTTTATTCATCATAAGGTTGGTGTACTTCTCCTCAGGTAGAATTTCCTTCTTGAGATGAATCATCACCATATCTCCCACCTTAAACTACAAATCTCTTCTCTTCTTATTTGCATGTTATTTGTACTTATCGAGGTGTGTTGTAGCTTTTTTTGACTTGCCCATGGATGTTCTTCATAACCTTGGCAAAGTATTTAGACCAGGCACTCCTTTTATCCATATCCTTAACATCTTTTATTTCTAATACACCCCTAGGGTGAATACCATACACAATCCAAAAAGGAGTAAAACCAGTGCTCCTATTAACAGAGTAATTATAGGAGAACTCTTCTTGGGCCAGAATAGAATCCCAAGTAGCCCCATACTCTTTGGTTAGGCATCTCAAAAAGTTACCAAGTGATCTATTTATAACTTTAGTCTAACCATCAGACTGTGGGTAATATGCAAAAGACAAAGATACATTGGTTCCAAGTTTTCTCCATAGTGTTCTCCAAAAATGTCCCAAAAACTTAGGGTCTTTATCAGATATGATTGATAAGGGTAAGCCATGAATTCTAACAACTTCCTTAAAGAATAACCCTATTATATGAGATGCATCATGAGTTGTCCTACATGGGATAAAGTGTGCTATTTTAGAGAACCTATCCACTACTACATAAATACTATCAACTCCATTTTTAGTCTTAGGAAGACCAAGGGTAAAGTCTGTACTTACTCAATCCCATGGCTTTGAAGGGACAGTAAATGGGATATACATCCCTGCATTTGATGTGTGACCCTTTTCTTATTGACAAACCAATCAATTCTCCATAAATTTTTTGACATCTATTGACAGCTTGGACCAGTGGTAAAATCTCCTTACCAATTCAATTATTTTATCCATACTAAAGTGTCTTGCTAAACTCCCATAGTTCTTCTCTTTGATTATGTTTTCCCTTATGGATCCTTTTGGCACACACAACAAACTGCCTTTGAAAATTAATCCATCCTGCACAAGGAATTCTGAGAAATCAATGTGGTATCTCTCTATGATGTTAGTAAAAACTTGATAAGCCTCCTTGAAGTCATCATTCGTGGCATACATATCTTTCATAGCATGAACCCCAACACTCTCCAACTAAATAGATTGAATGGTTAAGTGTCTCCTACTAAGAGCATCAATAACTTTATTCACAATCTCTTTCTTATGTTTGATAGTAAAGGTGTAAGATTGTAAAAATTCCATCCATTTCACATGCCTATGGTGAAGTTTATCCTTCCTATTTAAGAAAATTAGAGCATTATTATCAGTAAAAAATAATGAACTCCTTGGGCAATAAGTAATTCCTCCATTTTCTAAGGGATTGAGCCATAGCATATAGTTCAAGGTCATAAGTTGAATATTTTTGTTTTGCTTCATTCAAATTCTCACTAAAGAAGGAAACTAGCCTCCCTTCTTGGCTTAGGACCCCACCAATAGCCTTGTTGCTAGCATTACACTCCACTGTGAATACCTTGTAAAAGTCTGGTAGAACTAGGATGGGTTTCTTTGTAGTTTTTCTCTTCAACAACTCAAATGATTCATTAGCTTCATTAGTCCATTCAAAAACACATTTCATTCCCCCCTTAATGGTGTTAATGATAGGATTATATATGCCACTAAATTTTATAATGAACTTCCTATAGAAACTACACAAGCCATGGAAAATTTTTACCTCTGAAGAAGTAGTAGGTGGTGGCCAATTGAGGATGGATTCAACCTTAGAAAGATCCATCTTGAGACTAATTTTGGATATCACAAAACCTAAGAACACAAGTTCTTCTTGAAGGAACACACACTTCTCCAAATTGACCTTCAATTGTTCCTCATGGAGCTTCTTCAATACCATGTCCAAATGCTTGAAATGTTCATCCTTTCTCCTACTAAAAATCAAAATGTTATCAAGATATACAACAAAAAATTTATTGAGAAAAGGTTTCAAGAATTAATTCATAAGTCTCATGAAAGTTCTTGGAGCATTTGAGAGACCAAAATAAATTACAAGCCATTCATAAAGACCCTCAGTAGTCTTGAACATTGTCTTCAAGTCATCTCCACCCCTTATCCTTATCTAATGATAGCCACTTTTGAGATCCACCTTGGAGTAATAACTTGCTCCCCCTAAATAGTCCATTAGATCCTCCATTCTAGGCATAGGAAACCTATATCTTATGGTTATCCTATTTATTGTCCTAAAAAATTTACATAACCTCCATGTACCTTCTTTCTTCTGTACTAAAATTGACGAGACTGCACAAGGACTCACACTCTTCCTAATGAACCCTTTGGACAAAAATTCTTCAATCTGTCTTGCTATTTCCTTATTTTGTTCAAGGGTCATTTTGTATGATACCTTGTTTGGGAGTGTGGCCCCTAGTATGAGGTCTATGAAATGACTCAGTTCCCTTTTTGGTGGTAAGGTTTCTAGGGTACTTCTTCCAATCAAACCATTGTATTGATCCAATAGTACCTTAACTTCTTTAAGACCTACATCTCTACTCATGGCTTTGACCTTTGGTTATTTTAGGGGTTTCCTTTGAGGTCTCACAACTAATGAAAAACAATGTGTATCCTTCTCCTTTAGGACCTTCATGAACTCGTTCTCTCCTACACACATGAAACTACTCACAACATGCTTCTCTTTCCCATCATCAGGAAGTGGATTCATGACATACTCAACACTACCCTTGTAAATGGTATATACATTATTTCTCCTATCATGTTTAGCATTGACATCAAATTTCCAAGACCTCCCTAACAAAATGTGACATGCATCCATTTCAGTGACATCACACAAGACTCTATCCACATATTCACATGTCTTAAACTCTACCCAAACTTGTTCACAAATTAGTATTTCTTTGTCTTTTGTCAACCATGAGGCTTTGTAAGGAAATGGATGAGAGATTCTTTGTAGTTTCATTTTATAAACCAACTCCCTAGAGGAAAGATTATATGTTGATTCAGAGTCTACAATCACTTTGCATACCTTATTGTTTATTCTGCAACTTGTCCTGAATAGTGACTTCCTCTAAGGTGGCTTTGAAGTATTGGGTACTCTTAAGATTTTCCTTTGCATCATGAGGAATTATCCTTGTTCTTGATTTATAGGTCTTGAAGTTGTGTTGTGATAAGAGGACACACTCTAATTTTACTCCTCTTGTGTCAACTGTACCCTTCTATCTCCTCCTTATCTATTTGTACTAAGCTTATCAGAACACCTAAAAGATTGGTGCCCAATCTGGTTACAAGTGAAAAATTTACTAGTGAAGACACTGGGTCCTCTTCCACCAAACCTACCTTTGGTTTTTCACCTCCTACCTTTGAATGCACCCTTGTTTCATGATTCACCCTCTGATTCCTAGCTTCTTCATTCACCTTGGGTCTTAGGGAATGATCCTCTCCCATTGAAGCTACCTCTGCCTCTAAAGTTGTTCCCTCTTCCTCTATTATTTTGTTATCCTTTCCTCCTTTGATTCTCCTCAACCCTCAGTGCCATTTGATAGCACTTGTGGATTGTCTCAGGGTTGAAAAAACTTAGTTCATCTTGGATGCCAAATCTGAGATCATTTAAGTACCTTGCCAATTTTTGTTTCTTAGTCTCTGGTATCTTTTCTTTAAGAGTCATTCTATGGAACTCTTTTTTGTAATTACTCACATCAAGGTCTTTTTATCTTAGAATTTGGAGTTTCTTATGTAGGGATACTTCATAATCCTTTGGGACAAACTATCTCTTAATCTCCATCATCATCTTCTTCTAAGTGGTGATTGGATTCCTCCCTTCTTCCATCTTTTATTCTACAAGAAGTTCCACCAACTAATGGTTGAACCCTTCATTTTAGACTTAGCCAATCTCACCTTCTAGCTCTTAGATACTTCCTCACATTTGAATTAATTCTCTACTACTTCAATCCAGTCTATGAATTCCTCTAGATTCATCTTTCCAAGGAACATGGGGATGTCACACTTATCTTTATTTCCAACCCTTTCTAGGGCCTCTAATAGGGGTCTTTGGTCAATGGGTACCTCTCCTATTTCATGTATGGGAGCCTCTTCCTTATCTAACTCCTTAGCAACACTCTTCCCTTGGTTGCTCTTTAACTTCTCCAATTCTACTTCAAGCCTCCTCCTCCTAGCATCTTTCTCTCTCACAATCTTTTCCAATTCAACATTGATCACTCTTGAAGGGATTTCTTCATCACCCTAATCCTCCATGATTCAAGTGGCTTCCCAAAGAATAATCCTAGGGCTCTAATACCACCTGATGTAGAGAGCACAACAAGAAGAAAAGGAAATGTACTATCTCCTTCACAACTCCTCAATCTTACATTTGGCACAATCCAATCTTCATAAGCTTTGGATATGAGGTATATCAACTAAGAAGTGATGTCTAATAACCTTCCCTACTTCACTTCAATACCCTAAGGTCTTACACTAGTTCTTCCAAAATGAGGACTTAGGGACACTTTCCCTATTTTAGACCAAATATGTAAATCTTCACCAATGACACTTCCTACCCAACTTAAAGGTTTGAATACCTTATTTTGGAAATATGAATAGAGAATCAATAAAAAAATTGATTCCACAACACCCATAATACATTGAGCTCAAACTAACCTATAAATCCTACTCGATCTCTTCAAATGGCTTTTGGTGTGCAAATTCCCACTATGGATGAGACTAAAAAAACAAGGGTAGATTCAAGTACCCTTTTCTATTACTCTAATATCCTTAAAGAACCAAGGACCAACTCCACTCCAGCAACACTCAACCCTCACAATGCTCACAAACCTAATTAGCCAAATTAGAGTTGGATTACACTACAAGTGATCAAGGATGGGTACATAGAATTAGTGAAGGGTTTTGGAAACCTTCATGTACCTCCAAATGACTCAAATCCCCCTTCTAATTGGTCTCTCTAATCAAATCAATTATATGCATACCACTTCATACAACTGACTGGCTAAATACATAGAGATATTTAGCCTAGGGCTTGATGCAAAACCCTTTAGACCTCCATATCTTTCCCCGAGCCTTAGGAATAATAAATAATACATTCTTGACTTGAATTTCGTTAGTGGTCATGGAATTCCACTAGTGAAGTATCAAGTTAGGGCCCCATTTGTGCAATAGGCCAGGTTTCAGCTCCTTCCTGGACTGTCTTTTCAAATTTGTTTATAAATTTTTCTATACAGACCCACATGAAATCAATCTAATTGTGCTAGAAATTATATTCACAAATATTTCTAATCATTTCATTAATTTTATATGGTCACTCCGTACACGTCCGTGCCAAGCAGGGTTTGCTCAGGAAAACCAGTGGTTTTTCATTCAAACTGCATCAAACTTCATGTTACAACATCTAACCTATTAGAGAGGCTTGAACATGCTTAAATATGTTCAAATCCAAGTTTCAATCGATCCATGAGAAGTTGTGACTGTTGGAAACCAAATTTGAACTTCTGGAGCAACTTTTCAAAAGTTGCTCGCGCAACTTTTACATCTTTTGCAACATTTCTTGCAATTTTACATTTTTACAATCCTAATGACTTGAACACCTATCCAAATACATATACTTGACTAAATATGCTCAAAATTATCCAAATCATTAGAATCATGTCTGAAACTCCTAAAATACACAAAATACCTAATCACACCTATCACCTATGGACTTGAAATCCAAGTGGACTAAGGCATCCCAAGGCTTATAGGTGTACCTTAGGGATCCTTGACCACACAAGTTGGATCAAAACATAAGAAGGATGATCTCAAAGATCAATCCTATTATTACAAAGAAAAACATAAAATAAAACATCAGGAACATCCTGGATGTTGCCCTGGGTTCCCTGCACCAGGTTGTGGTGACTCAATTGTTATGAATGGCGGTAACCCTTTCAGCAATAAAGTATAAAGTAAATTTCATTCCAAGTATTAAAGGAGGACTTATCAATAATTTTCCTTCATCCATTGTCTCCCAAGAAATCAAACAATCAATCAATTAGAAAAATAAAGAAAATAATAATCAAATTCACATCAATTATCACTTCAACTTGGGATAAAGAATACATACAATTCAAAAATCAAGCATCACTCTATCAAATAAACATGCATTCAATTACCATCCATCAACATGTTAAACTAGCATTTATTATATCATCACTTCTCAATCATCTAATCAATAATTATTTAATCATAACTCACCAATACCTCAAATCATCGAACCAGTCAAATCTATCTTACAAAAATTTATCTTACAGCATCGAGAGAATCTAAATATTATTATATATTGGTATGAAGTATTAGTACTTATAATAAATAGCATAATTGGTCTTATTTATGATTTCTTACTTATGAATAAGGGTCCTATTTATGAATTCTTTCTTATAAATAATGTGTATGAATATGATATTTTTATGACACCCTTTATTTGGAGAATACATGCAATAATGTCTAACTCTTATATATTTATCATAGTCCATCATGGTAGAGATAATAAGGGAATAGAAGGAGGGAGAATATGTTGTGAGGTCTTCTTCTAAGCACACTAGCTCATGGTGGCCATAGATAGTCCCATGACGCCAAGGGGGCACAAGGATGCCATGTCCTTGGGCTTAGAAAGGAAGGATGCTTCGAACACCCTATTGTTTTTTCCTCAAACTCTTTCCTTTTTTTTTCCATTATGTTAAGGAGATATAATCATAGGAGGGAGGATAAGGGTGATGTTTTGGGAGCCCTAGCCTAAACTTTCTTCATCTTTGAGCTATCCTAAGGCTGATTGGAATATTTTTGCTAAGAGGATTAATTTTTTCCTTGATCCTTTTGAAAGGATTGGGATGTGAAGACTTTTCTTGAGGATGATGACATTGTACTGCTACCAAATTATTGTTTCCTATGATCCTACTATAGAATTTTGGTGCATAACTTTGAAAACTTTAAGTAATGTTGAGTGTTTCTATGAATTTCTCATAGGATTTAGATAGACTTTTCAGAGTTGTGACTACCATATCCCCTTCCTTAATTTCTCAAACAATGGCAAAAAATATGTTCTTCTATCCAAGACATAGATCCCAATGCAAGAACAAAGGTAGATGTAGGTACATACTTCAAAAAAATGAAGTACGATTGGCACAATTCTTGAGGTACATATTTTTGACAAAAATAGAAAATTTTGTCAAGTCCTAGAAATCTTGAAAAACACACAAAAAATATGTAGCTTAAAAAAATTCCAACCAAGAAGTTAGAATATTTTTAAAAAAACTTAGTCAGTTGAAAACAATGAGCCTTAGGGCAGAGCTGAATTTGAAAAAAAAATGATCTTAATGCACAAAGGCTTATCACTGAAACCCTAGGTCATGTTTGAGAAGTCTAAAGTGTGGTGTGCAAATAGATGAAGAAGCAAAAAAAATAGTCTGAAATGTTATAAATGCAAGCTAAAAAACTAAGGAAATCCCATGTGCAAAAAATAGCCAAAACTAAGATTGTATGAGTTAGAAAAAGGGTCGACTAATGTAGATAAATAACCCATAAAGGGTCATATGGAGAGTTAAGATCCATCGAGCAGAAGAAGGGTTGTCAATTTGTGGAAGAATGACAAAAAAAAAAAACATGGAAATTGTGATGCAGAAAAAAATGACCACATATAGAGGACTAGTGGTGCATGGGAAAAGAGCTCGAGCCGTAAATAAATCACAAGAATAGGAAAAAATGACTACGAGAAGACCAAAAAAATGCAAAAATATATTTTTATTTGCAAAGAAATGGTTCTCAAACCAAAGAGAACAAACATGAAACTTAAGAAACCACGAAATTGTGTTTTGTTTTCCAGGTCAAGATTTCGAATCATTTGGAATCAAAAGTAAAAACACTCATCCCTACAAAAGGGTAGCCAAAAAACCCTAGGCACCAAGAAAATTAATTTTGAAAGAATTTAAAAACTAATTTCTGAAAGAAATTATAATTAAAAAAATTATTATCGCTACTCTAATATCATTTTATGAAAGTATTGGTAAAAATTGAATGTATTGAATTAATGATCAAGCGATCATGTATAGATTACAAGGAGATGATGTTTCTATTACAAAACAATCATAGAACTAGAAACTATCTAATATTTACAGAATATACAATTTGACCATTAAATAAGGAAAAATAAATATATCATAAAGATATTATTCTAATAATTTTGGCATTACATTTTTCCACATTTCCATGTAACAATAACATTAAGTATTCAACAATATATGTTGATATCTAGTCATAACTTTTAGGGTTCACAAAGTTAATATGAGTTCAAATAGTAACATCACAAATTTTATATGTAGGAGAGACCCAAAACCTTGTTTCCCACCACCTCCTATGTCTATCTTACAAGAGAGATTTATGTAAGCTTGGTCTTTCTTTATTGGAAATTAACATTTATTTGAGTAATAAAATGTCCTAAAGTGTGATGAAATATTTTATCCCAAAATTATTTTGCCCTTATTTGAGAACTTATTACCAAAATTTGGGAACATGGTAGTCGCAAATGTCCATCACATATTTAGAATGTTTGCACCTGTTATGAGAGAGTTAGAAATTCTGACATTCTTTACTACATCCATAGTATTCAATAGGTCTTCTCTTAAACCCAAGTCTAACTTATCCTCTACACTCTCTTTTACTCATCTTTAGCTTTCCTTTACATTACTATATTTTTCCAAATTTTAGTACATGTGATATTTTCTTCTATTAAGAAGTTTCACAATTTGTTGTTTCAATATTTTTCATGTTGTGAAAGTTGAGGTGACTTGTGATTTTATCACATATATTTACTTTTTATTAAATGCGTCTATAGTGGATGGTTGTGACTCTTTCAAAGGGTGAAATTTGTGAAATATTTTAATGACAAAAGAAAAATAAGAATGTGACTCTCTCCCCACATTAGAAAATATAAAGGGGAGAAGGTTTTATTTTAAAACATTCAAGTGAAATCAATGTGTGGTATAATATATTATTCACAAAGTTAACAATGAAAAGTGGTCACTCAATTCTTTTTTTTTGTTAACTCAAAGGTATCTTCATGACTCAACTCAATGCCCAACATCCATTATCTTAGTCTTAAATATTGTCAAGTTGGGGTTCAAGAATAGGTGAACTAAGGTAAAACTAGCCCTCTCAGAATAAATGGAAGAGAAAAAAAAAAAAGTGACTTCTTCAGAAGGTAAGTTATGAAAGGTTGTGACACTGACAAATGACAAAAATGGTGAAAGATTATTACTCTTTTGAAAGGTGCCAATTATGAAAGCTTGTGACAATTACAAACGGTAGACATGATGAAGCGAACTGACTCTCCCCTACATTGGAAGAGACAAAGGGAAGAACATTTCAATTTAAGACATTCAAATAAAATCAATGTGAGGTATAATATATTATTCAAAAAGGAATAATGAAAAGAAGTGACTCAAATTTATTTTTTTGTTCACTCAAAGGTATCATTGTGACTTAGCCCAATGCTCAACCTACCTTACCTTGGTCTTACATATTTCCAAGTTGGGGTTCAGGAAGGGGTGACTTGAGGTAAGACTAGCCATCTAAAGATTAATGGAAAAGAAAAAAGAATAAGAAGAAAATAAGGAAGTGAGTCATTCAAAAGGTAAAAGTTATAAAATGTTGTAACACTCGCAAATGACAAAAATGGTGAAAGGTTGTGACTCTTTTGAAAAGTGGCAATTGTGAAAGGTTTTGACTCTTTCTAATAACATATATAATGAAAAGATGTGACTCTCCCCACATTGGAAGATACAAAAGAGAGAAGATTTTCTTTTAAGAGGATATTGATATGAAATGTGGGGTATAATATATTATTCAGAAAGGCATCAATGAAATGTGGTGACACAACTTTTTTTTTGTTAACTTAGAGGTATTCATGTGACTCATCCCAGTGCCCAACCTGCATTCACTTGGTCTTAAATATTGTCAAGTTGGGGTTCATGAAGGGGTGAGTGAGGCAAGACTAGCTTTCTAAGAATTAATGGAAGATAAAAAAAATTTTAAAAATTGAAAAATACAAGAAACTACTTCAAAAGTCAAAGTTATGAAAGGTTGTGACACTTGCAAAGGACAAAAATGGTGAAAAGTTGTGACTCTTTCAAAGGGTCGCAATTATGAAAGGTTGTAATGATTGCAAAAGGCAAACATGTTGAAGAGGTGTGACTCTCCCCCACATTAGAAGATGTAAATTGGAGAAGGTTTCAATTTACAAGGAAATTCAAGTGAAATCAATGTGGGGTATAATATATTATTCATAAACACAATAATGAAAAGTGGTAAGTCAATTATTTATTTTTGTTAATTTAAAGGTATCCTCATGATGCAGTCTAGTGCCCAACATATCTTACCTTGGTCTTACATAATTCCAAGTTAGGGGTGAATTGAGGCATGGATAGCCCTTTAAGGACTAATGCAAGAGAAAAATGAATAACAAAAAAATAAGGAAGTGACTCCTTCAAAAGACAAAGTTATTGAAAATGTTGTGATAGTCGTAAAAGACAAAAATTGATGTTTTTGAATGGTGGTAGTTGTGAAAGGTTGTAATAATTGAAAAATAAAACATGATGAATATTTGTGACTCTCTCTCACATTGGAAAATATAAAGGGGATAAGGTTTAGATTCAGGTGGACATTCAAATCAAATAAATGTGAGGTATAATATATTATTAAAAAATGCAACAATGAAAAGTAGTGACTCAATTTTTTTTTAATTAACTTAGAGGTATGCATGTGACTCAACCTAGTGCTCAACCTACCTTACCTTGGTCTTACATATTGCCAAGTTAGGGTTCAGGAAATGGTGAGTTGAGGCAAGACTAGCCCTCTAAATATTAATGGAAAATAAAAAGGAATAAGAAGAAAATAAGAAAGTGAGTCATTCAAAAGGTAAAGTTATGAAAGGTTGACACTCCCAAAGGAAAAAAATGGTGAAGGGTTGTCATTTTTTTGAAGAGTGAAAATTGTTAGAGTTTTTTACTCTTTCTAAGAGTAGATATGATGAAGAGATGTGACTCTCCCCCACATTGGAATATACAAAAGAGAGAAGGTTTCATTTTAGGACATTGATATGAAATGTGGGGTATGATATATTTTTCACAAAAGAAACAATGAAATGTGGTGACTCAATTTTTTTTTGTTAACTCAGAGATATTCATGAGACTCAACATAGTGCCTAACCTACCTTACCTTGGTTTTACATATTGACAAGTTGGGGTTCGTGAAGGGGTTGTTGGAGATTTGTCAGGAAGCCAGTGTTGACTGTATGTTTGTGATTGATGACAACATATGGTAAGTGGCATGCATGGAAGACTTATGCAGTAAGCTTGGAGTATATGTAGCATGGACATGTTATCATCATGATATCATGGACACAGAGGTTAATTGTTACTATAGAAAGTTATGTAGCAGGTTGTGTCAACAGTGTTCCTCACAAAGTTACAGGCAGTGTTCTGCGAGTGATTATTCGTATAGCTATCATGGAGCCTTGCACATTTGGATATGTGATGGATACATGTTATTTTTGTTGCATTCATGAATGTAGAGTCTGATGTGTAGTAGAAATGAAGTTATGTAGTCGCTATTCACCAGTTGCAATTTCCTATGTTTATCTAGAAGAGTCGACAGAGATTGTATTGGTACAAGAGTTGCGCCTATCATTTCACTATGCGTGCTTGGATTAGCGATTGGAGAAGAGTTAAGAATATTTGGTTAAGAGCACATGATTTAATTTAGCTTGAGGAGAAAGTATCACTTAATTTGGTAGATCCAATAGTGTGTAGTGTGTGTCTACACTTATTGATTTGGATAGGTCTGAGTTTGTGTTGCGTGCTTAGTAGAGCAGACTAAGGTGTTATTGGAGAGTTGTATTGTTTTTCTAATATGATTTCAAGATGGTTCTAATAGGCCAACTTGATTATATCATTTGGAGGAAATATATTTATAGGCAGTCATTTGTGATTGCTAAGCATGGTTCGAAGTTGAATGTGAAAAGCAGATCAGAAAGTGCGAAGTGTTGAGCCATCAATAGAAGGTCTACGTGACCAAGTAAAGAGTATATGATATTCATTGGAACTAATCTAGATAGTAGGTATATGCACAGTTCACCAAGATCCAAATATAGTGTGTATATGTTAAACTTGAAAGTTGTAGCCTTCACCCCTTTGAGTAGTGTGCTCTCGGACAATGTGTCCTCACCCCTAATAGAGTTAATTGTAAAAGACTCTTAAAAAGGTTTGACCCTTGACCAGATCACTTTACTAAATGCATTTTAAAGATCAACTCCTAACATGATTGTAAGGTCTTCTAACAAGGATCATAATACACTAGTACAGATTATTAGTGGGTGTCAATTCCCACCGGGGTTTTTACCTATTTGGGTTTCCCCATAACCAAAATTGTTGTGTTGTATTAAGTGTTCTCATATTGTGTTTATGGTTAATGTTATTCTATACTTAATTGGATAAAGAATTGAATCTTGTAGATAACTGATTCACCCCCCCCCCCCCCTCTCAGTTATCTCTTGGGACTATTCCTAACAATTGGTATCAGAGCCAAGTGCCTCGGAGAGAAATTTTAATAGCTTGAGGTTGATCAGATGGCATACTTTAGAAAAGAAATTCCTAAGTTTGATGGAGAGAATTATCTTGACTGGAAGAACAAGATGATGACACATTTACAATGCATTTCTTTTGAGATCTTTGAGGTGGCTACTAAGGAAATAGATATTCCTTCCTTATTAGATCTTGCAAAAGAAGATACAACTCTTAAGAAAAAGGAGCTATTCACTTCAAATGTTATTACCAAAGAAGCACTCATCAGCACCCTGTCTGACAGTGATTTTTCAGAGGTCAAGAAACTAGATAAAGCCCAGAAGATATGGAAGTACCTAGAAGACATGTTTGAAGGAGATATTCAAGCCAAGAATGCACGCAAAAAGACATGGAAGAAAAGATACAATACATTAGAGATGCTACCTAATGAGAATGTTAGAGCTTACAATCAAAGGATTAATGAAGCAGTTGTAGAGATTAGAAACAATGGTGGAGAAATCTTAGAAGAAGACATAATGGATAAATTAATGACCACCTTGACACTAGAATATGACAACAAGATATGTATCCTAGATGAAACAATGCAGTCCACAAAAGACTTTAAAAGAGAGACTTTAATCAGCAAGCTTTTAGCATTTGAGATATCAAGTTTGGAGATAGAACCTAAAGGTGAAACTGCCCTCAAAGCATCAATCCATGGTAAGAAATCCTTGAGAACCTCTGGTAATTTTGATGATGATGATGAAGAAAAAGCACTAAATGATTTCATTGCTATGATTGCTAAAAGATAAAAGAAAGGAAAAGGAAAATATGAAGGTAAATTACCATTCAAATGCTTCTCATGTAATAAGATTGGTCACTTTGCATCTAAGTGTCCTACAAGAGTTAAGAAGTTCAAAAACAACTACAAGCCTAAGTATAAAAAGGAATGTTACTATGCTGGAGATGAAGTATCAGATGAAGAATCAGTAGAAGAAGAAATTAGATTCATTTCTCTTGAAGATGAAAAGAATTCACAAGAGTTATCATTGATTTCACAAGAAGACATCAGGATAGATTGGATCATTGAAAGTGGTTGTTCACATCACATGACGGGAGACAAAGATAGATTTATTCATTTAGATAGATATAAAGGAGGCATGGTTAGATTTGGAGATAACACTCCTAAACCTATCATTAGTAGAGGAGCCATCACCTTGGATGGAAAGAATAGCATTGATGATGTTCTATATATTGATGATTTGCAGCATAACCTACTGAGTGTTGGACAGTTTCTTGACAAAGGTTACTGATTAGAGTTCAAAGACAACAAGTGCATCATTAACAACAAAGAAGGAGAAATGATTGCATCAAGATCAAAGAATAAAGGTAATTTTTTCAGCTTAATCCAGAAGCAAGTTTTTTTGCTACTAAAGTAGATGACAGTTGGTTATGGAACAAAAGACTATGTCATATCAATTTTGAGAACATAGTAAAGATAAGTAATGTATAGGTAGTAAGAGATCTTCCTAGCATTGAAAAACTAGTTGATGCAATATGTAGGGAATATGTGATGGGAAAGCATATAAGGAATTCATTCAAAAGAAAGCACAATTCGGTAGAGAACAAGTTGGATTTGATTCATACAAACCTATGTGGACCAACTCAAACAAGATCATATTATGGTGAAAGGTATTTCATTTTACTTGTTGATGATTATTCTAGAATGATATGGGTTGCATTCTTAAAGGATAAATCAAAAGCCTTTGAAAAGTTCAAAATATTCAAGGCTAAGGTTGAAAATGAGTTTGGATTGAAAATTAAATGTCTAAGATCAGATAGAGGAGGAGAATTCACCTCTGATAGATTTTATGAGTACTGTGAAGAACATGGGTTAAAAAGATAGCTAAGTGCTCCTAGAACTCCTCAGCAAAATAGAATTGTAGAAAGAAGGAATAGGATCATCTTTGACAGAGTGCGCACCATCATGATTGAAGGAAAGGTTGCTCACACCTATTGGAGAGATGTAGTTAATACTACAGTCTATACTATCAATAGAATACAATTGATGCCAGGTGTAGACAAGACACCTTATGAGCTGTGGTTTGGGAATGTACCAATAGTAAAATACTTTACAATCTTTGGAAGAAAGTGCTACATCAAGAGGGATGAAGCAATGGGAAAGTTTGATGCAAGAAGTGATGAAGGTATTTTTCTTGGTTACTCCACTAAAACCAAAGGTTATAGATGTTATAACCTGAGATTAAAGAAGATAATTGAAAGTTCTCATGTTAAGATTGATGAGAATTTTATGATTAAAGAAAGGTATCATGGTTATGTTCCTATGCTTGAAGAAGAACCTAAATTTGCCCCTAGAGAAATAGTTGTTGATGAAATGTTTGATAGCATTGATGTATTGTTCAATGACCCTGAATCCAGTGATGAAGAATCTTAGAAATTAGATGAGAGAGTCACTCCTAATGTTACTAAATTCACATCTAGATATCATTTAAAGGAAGACATCATTAGAGATCATAACAGTAAAATCATGACAAGATCAAAAGCAAAGAGTTCCACAACAAATGAAGAGGGATGTTTACTATCACAGATTGAACCCTTAAGTGTTGAAGATGCATGTAATGATAAAGATTGGCATGAAGCAATGAAAGAAGAGCTAGATCAGATAATTAAGAATGATACGTGAGAATTGGTCCCTAGGCCTAGTGATAAGAATGTGATTGGAACCAAGTGGATATTTAGAAATAAGATGAAAGAAGATGGTACAGTAGTAAGAAACAAAGCTAGATTAGTATGTAAAGGGTATGAGCAAAGAGAAGGAATTGATTACTCTGATACATTTTCCACAGTAAGTAGATTGGAAGCCATAAAGTTGTTTCTATCCTATGCTACATTCAAAAACTTTAAGGTCTACCAGATGTATGTCAAGTCAGCATTCCTGAATGGAGAATCGAAGAAAGAAGTATACATAGAGCAACCTGAAGGATTCACCTTATCAGAAAAACTAGATATGGTATGCAGATTGAAGAAAGCACTCTATGGACTTAAGTAAGCCCCTAGAGAATGGTATGAAATACTTGATGGATACTTGACTAAGATTGGATTCAAGAAAGGAGTAGCAGATTGTAACTTATTTATAAGAGAGACATCTGATGGATTATTGTTATTTGCTATATTTTTTGATGACATTATCTTTGGTGGTAATGACAAACTTAGTGCAGAATTTGCTAAAAAAATGAGAGTGAATTTGAAATGAGCATGATTGGATCTATCAAGTACTATTTGGGATTGAATGTGTAGTAGAGAGACAAAGGTATATTCATAAATCAGACTAAGTATGTAAAAGAGATCTTTAAGACATTCAAGATGGATGATTGAAAGCTAGTAAGTACCCCTATGATAAAAGGGTGTAAGCTTTCAAAAGAAGATGATTCACCAGCAGTAGATATAACCTTATATAAGTTTATGATTGCAAAACTTATATATCTTACTCAAACAAGACCAGACATTTCCAATGCAATTGGTATTGTTGGAAGATTTGCAATAGAACCTAAGCAAAGTCATCTCATGGTAGTAAAAAGAATATTCAGATACTTGAATGGAACTTTAGACTATGGTTTATGGTATCCTAATTTAGATAATGTAAAGCTTAATGTGTATACAGATGTAGATTGGGCAAGATGTGTGGATGATATAAAGAGCACCTCTAGAGGAGTTGTATTGCTTGGAGATAGACTTGTTACTTGGACAAGTAAAAAGCAGAATTGTATCTCTCAGTCAATAGCAGAAGCAGAGGATGTTGTAGCAGCATTGAATTGCTCTACAATTGTGTGGATCAAGTAGATGATAAAAGACTTTGGTATTCAGATTGATTATCCTATTGTTATTTATTGTGATAACACTAGCACTATCAATATGTCAAAAAACCCTGTGATGCATGCAAAAACAAAATATATTGAGATAAAGTATCACTTCCTAAGAGAGAAAGTAGTAGAGAAAGAAGAAATGGTGGATTATGTGAGTACAAAAGATCAGCTAGCAGACATATTCACAAAGCCTCTACCTAAGGATACTTTTGAGTATCTTAGGGAGAAGTTGGGAATAATTCCCTTTCCTAAATCTGATTAGAGATAGCAGGAGTGCATCCATCCTCAGTGACTGATGAAGGGTTGAATACTCTATCTTAGGAGTAGTACTAGTGCTTAAATGTGTTAGAACCCTTTTCCATTTATGTTAAAGGGGGAGTATATATGAATTCATGAAAAATAAGAAAATAAACAAGACATAAAGAAGGTATACAGTAAGGGGGAGCATATTTAATATTATAGGAGGAGTTGCAACAGTTGACATTCAAAGCCTTCAGCAGTTGATGGAGGATCCATCCTTGTGGGAGTTTTAATGAGGAAATGGAGAATGTTATAAAATAATTGTTCATTTAGATTGGTGGTGTTTTTCATTCCATATGTTTCCATCAATGATAAAGGGGGACATTGTTTGAGAATTTTCAGCAAGCCAGTGTTGACTATATGTTTGTCATTGATGAAAACATATGATAAGTAGCATGTGTTGAAGACTTATGTAGTAAGCTTGGAGTATATGTAGCATGGACATGTTATTAGCATGATATCATGGATGCATAGGTTAATTGTTAGTATAGACAGTTATGAAGCAGCTTGTGTCAGCAATGTTCCTGACATAGTTACAGGCAGTATTCTGTGAGTGATTGTCCATACAGTTATCATGAAGCCTTGTGCATTTGGATATGTGATGGAGACATGTTAGTGTTATTACATTCATGGATTTAGAGTTTGATTTGTAGTAGAAATTAAGTTATGCAGTCGCTATTCACCAGTTGTAGTTTCCTATGTTTATCTAGAAGAGCTGACAGAGATTGTATTGGTACAAGAGTTGTGCCTATAATTTTGATATGCGTGCTTGGATTATTTATTGGATAAGAGTTGAGAATTTTTGGTTAAGATCACATGATATAATTCATCTTGAGGAGAAAGTATTAGTTAATTTGGTAGAGCCGACAGTGTGTAGTGTGTGTCTACACTTATTGATTTGGATAGGTCCCAGTTTATGTTGTGTGCTTAGTAGAGCCTACTAAGATGTTATTGGAGAGTTGTATTGTTTCTCTAATATGATTTCAAGATGGTTCTAACAGGCCAACTTTATTATATCATTTGGAGAAAAGATATTTATAGGCAATCATTTGTGATTGCTAAGCATGGTTTGAAGTTGAATGTGAAGAGTAGAGCAGAAAGTGAAAAGTGTTGAGCCATCAGTAGAAGGTCTATGTGACTAAGTAAAGAGTATATTCTATTCATTGGAACTGATCTAGACATCAGGTCTACGCATAGTTCACCAAGATCTAGATATAGTGTTTATTTGTAGTGTGCTCCTGGACCCCTAACAAGGTTAATTGTAAAAGACTCCTAACAGGGTCCGACCCTTGACCAGGTCACTGTACTAAATGCATTTTAAATATAAACTCCTAACAGGGTTGTAAGGTCTTCTAACATGGATAATAATACACTAGTGCATAGTATTAGTGGGTGTCACTTCCCACTGGGGTTTTTACAAATTTGGGTTTCCCCATAACCAAAATTGTTGTGTTGTCTTAAGTGTTCTCATATTGTGTTTATGGTTAATTTTCTTCTATACTTAACTAGATAAAGAATTGAATCTTGTAGATAACTGATTCACCCCCCCCCCCCCCCCCTCTTAGTTATCTCTTGGGACTATTCCTAACAGGGGCGAGTGAGGCAAGACTAGGTCTCTAAGAATTAATGAAAGATAAAAAAGGAATAATCTTGAAAAATATAAGGAAGTGGCTCTTTCAAAAGTTAAAGTTATGAAAAATTGTGAAACTTGCAAATGATAAAAATGGTGAAAATTTGTGACTTTTTCAAAAGATGACAATTGTGAAAGGTTGTAATAATTGCAAAATGCAAACATGATGAAGAGGTGTGACTCTCCCCCAAATTGGAAGATATAAAAGAGATAAGAAATCAATGTAGGGTATAATATATTATTCACAAAGGCAACAATGAAAAGTGGTAAGTCAATTCTTTATTTTTGTTAAGTTAGAGGTATCCATGTGACTCGGTCTGGTACCCAACTTGTCTTACCTTGGTCTTACATATTGCCAAGTTAGGTTTTAGTTATGGGTGAGTTGAGACATGAATAGCTCTCTAAGTAATAATGGAAGAGAAAAATAAATAAGAAAAAAATAAGGACGTGACTCTTTCAAAAGGCAAAGTTGTGAAAGGTTGTGGTGCTCGTAAAAGACAAAAACTAAGATATTTTTGAATAGTGGTAATTGTGAAAAGTTGTAATGATTGAAAAAAGAAAATATGATGGAAACATGTGATTCTCCCCCATGTTGGAAGATATAAAAGAGAGAAGGTTTCAATTTATGAGGACATTCAAGTAAAATCAATGTAGGGTATAATATGTTATTAAAAAATGCAACAATGAAAAGTAGTGACTCAATTCATTTTTTTTAACTTGAAGATTTCTCGTGACTTAGCCCAGTACTCAACCTACCTTACCTTGGTCTTACATATTTCCAAGTTGAGGTTTAGAAAATGGTGAACTTAGGAAAGACTAGCCCTTTAAAGATTAACGGAAAAAAAAGGGGGAGTCATTTAAAAGGTAAAGTTATGAAATGTTGTAACACTCTCAAAGGACAAAAATGGTGAAGGGTTGTGGCTCTTTTGAAGAGTGGCAATTGTGAAAGGTTTGACTTTTCTAAGAACAAATACAATGAAGAGATGTGACTCTCCCCTACATTGGATGATACAAAGGAGTGAAGGTTTCATTTTAGGAGGACATTGATATGAAATGTGGGGTATAATATATTATTCACAAAGGTCACAATGAAATATGGTGACACAATTTTATTTTTGTTAACTTAGAGGTATTCTTGTGACCCATCTTACTTCCCAATATATATTACATTGGTCTTACATATTTCCAAGTTGGGGTTCATGAAGGGGTGAGTGTGGCCAGACTATCTCTCTAAGAATTAATGGAAGACAAAAAAATAATAATTTTAAAATATATAAGGAAGTGACTCCTTAAAAATTCAAAGTTATGAAAAGTTAGAACACTTGCAAAGGACAAAAATGGTGAAAATTTATGACTCTTTTGAAAGGTGGCAATTGTGAAAGGTTGTAATGATTGCAAAAGGAAAACATGTTGAAAAGGTGTGACTCTCCCCCACATTAGAAGATATAAATGGGAGAATGTTTCAATTTAGAAAGACATTTAAGTGAAATAAAGTGGGGTATAATATATTATTCACAAAGATGACAATGAAAAGTGGTAAGTCAATTCTTTAAAGTTATCTATGTGACTCAATTTAGTTCACAGCTTGTCTTACCTTAGTCTTACATATTTTCACGTTATGGGTGAATTGAGACATGGATAGCCCTCTAAGAACTAATGCAAGAGAAAAATGAATAAGAAGAAAATAAGGAAGTGACTCCTTCAAAAGATAAAATATGAAAAATATTGTGACACTCATAAAAGAAAAAAATTGTGATGCTTTCGTATGGTCGTAATTCTAAAAACTTGTAATAATTGCAAAAATCAAACATTATGAAAATGTGTGACTCTACCTCACATTTGAAAATATAAAGGGGATAAGGTTTCGATTTAGGTAGACACTCAAGTGAAATCAATGTGAAGTGTAATATATTATTAAAAAATACAACAATGAAAATTAGTGACTCAATTTATTTTTTTAGTGACCTCAGAGGTATCCCCGTGACTTAGCCTAGTGCTCAACCTAACTTACCATGGTCTTACATATTGTTAAGTTGGGGTTTAAGAAAGGGTGAGTTGAGGAAAAATTAGCCTTCTAAAGATTAATAGAAAATAAAAGGGAATAAGAATAAAAATAAGAAAGTGAGTCATTCAAAAGGTAAAGTTATGAAAAGTTGTGACAATCGCAAAGGACAAAAATGGTGAAGGGTTGTGATTATTTTGAAAAGTGACAATTGTGAAAAGTTTTACTTTTTTTAAGAAAGGATATGATGAAAAGATGTAACTCTCCCCCACATTAGAATATACAAAAGAGAGAAGGTTTCATTTTAGTACACTGATAGTAAATTTTAGGTATAATATATTATTCACAAAAGAAACAATGAAATATGGAAACATAATTGTTTTTTAACTCAAGTATTCATGTGACTCAGCCTAGTGCCTAACTTGCCTTACTGTGGTCTTACATATTGCCAAGTTGGGGTTCATGAAGGGGTAAGTGAGGCAACACTATCTCTATAAGAATTAATGGAAGATAAAAAATAATAATCTTGAAAAATATAAGGAAGTGACTATTTCAAAAATAAAAGTTATGAAAGATTGTGACACTTGCAAATGACAAAAATGGTAACAATTTGTGACGTTTTCAAAAGGTGGCAATTATAAAAAGTTGTAATGATTGAAAAATGTAAATGTGATGAAGAGGTGTGACTATCCCCCACATTGGAAGATATAAATGGGAGAAGGTTTCAATTTAGGAGGATATTCAAATGAAATCGATGTGGGGTATAATGTATTATTCACAAAGGCAACAATGAAAAGTGGTAAGTTAATTTTTTTATTTTTGTTAACTTAGAGGTATCCTTGTGACTCGGTCTAGTGCCCAACATGTCTTACCTTGGTCTTATATATTTCCAAGTTAGGTTTTAGTTATTGGTGAGTTGAGGCAAGACTAGCCCTCTAAGTACTAACACAAGAGAAAAATGAATAAGAAGAAAATAAGGAAGTGATTCTTTCAAAAGGCAAAATTATGAAATGTTGTGATGCTCGTAAAAGAAAAAAATTGTGACATTTTTTAAGGGTGGTAATTGTGAAAAGTTAAAATGATTGCAAAAGGAAAACATGATGAAGATATGTGATTATCCCCTACATTGGAAGATATAAAGGGATAAGGTTTCAATTTAAGGGAACATTCCAATGAAATCAATGTGGGGTATAATATATTATTAAAAAATGAAACAATAAAAAGTAGTGACTCATTTTTTTGTTAACTCAGAGCTATCCCCGTGACTCAAAACAGTGCTCAACTTACCTTACCTTGGTCTTACGTATTGCCAAGTTGGGGTTTAGAAAATGGTGAACTGAGGCAAGACTAACCCTATAAAGATTAACAAAAAAATAATAATAATATGAAAATAAAGAAGTGAGTCATTTAAAAGGTAAAGTTATGAATGCTTGTAACACTCGCAAATAAATAAGAAGAAAGTAAGGAATTGAGCTTCTTTTGAAAAATGAAAATTGTGAAAGGTTTTGACTCTTTTTAAGAGTGGATATGACAAAGAGATGTGACTCTCCCCCACATTAAAATATACAAAAGAGAGAAATTTTAACTTTAGTACATTGATAGTAAATGTCGGGTATAATATATTATTCACAAAGGCAACAATGAAAAGTGATGACTCAATTTTATTTTTTAACTCACAAGTGTTCATGTGACTCAACCTAGTTCCTAACCTACCTTACCTTGGTCTTACATATTGCCTAGTTGGGGTTCATGAAAACGTGAGTGAGACAAGACTAGCTCTATAAGAATTAATGGAAGATTAAAAAAAATCTTAAAAAATATAAGGAAGTGACTCTTTAAAAAGTCAAAGTTATGAAAGATTGTGACACTTGTAGATGACAAAAATGGTGAAAATTTGTGACATTTTCAAAAGGTGGCAATTTTGAAAACTTGTAATGATTGAAAAATGAAAATATGATGAAGAGGTGTGATTCTCTCCCCACATTGAAAGATATAAATGGGAGAATGTTTCAATTTAGGAAGATATTCAAATGAAATCAATGTGGGGTATAATATATTATTCACAAAGGAAACAATGAAAAGTGGTAAGTCAATTTTTTATTTTTGTTAACTTAGAGGTATACTTGTGACTCAGTCTAGTGCCTAACATGTCTTACCTTGGTCTTATATATTTCTAAGCTAAGTTTTAGTTATTGGTGAGTTGAGGCATGACTAGACCTCTAAGTACAAATGCAAGAGAAAAATGAATAAGAATAAAATAAGGAAGTGACACTTTCAAAAAGCAAAGTTATGAAAGATTCAGACGTTCGTAAAAGATAAATATTGTGAGGTTTTTGAAGGGTGGTAGTTGTGAAATGTTGTAATGATTGCAAAAGAAAAATATGATGAAGATGTGTGATTCTCCCCCACATTGAAAGATATAAATGGATAAGGTTTCAATTTAAGAGGACATTCAAATGAAATCAATGTGGGGTATAATATATTATTTGAAAATGCAAAAATAAAAAATAGTGACTCAATTTTTTTTGCTAGCTCGGAGGTATCCTCGTGACTTAGCACAATGCTTAACTTACCTTACCTTGGTCTTACATATTGCCAACTTGGGTTCAGAAAATGGTGAACTGAGGCAAGACTAACCCTCTAAAAATTAACAAAAAAAATAAATAATACAAAAATAAGGAAGTGAGTCATTTAAAAGATAAAGTTATGAATGTTTGTAACAATTGCAATAGAATAAGAAGAAAATAAGGAAGTGAGTCATTCAAAAGGTAAAGTTATGAAAGGTTGACACTCGCAAAGGACAAAAATGGTGAAGGGTTGTGATTCTTTTGAAAAGTGATAATTGTGAAAGGTTTGACTCTTTCTAAGAGCGGTTATGATGAAGAGATGTGACTTTCCCCCATATTATAATATGCAAAAGAGAAAAGGTTTCATTTTAGTACATTGATATGAAATGTGAGGTAAAATATATTATTCACAAAAGAAACAATGAAATGTGGTGACTCAATTTTTTTTGTTAACTTAGAAGTATTCTTGTGACTCAGCCTAGTGCCTAACCTACCTTACCTTGGTCTTACATATTGCCAAGTTGGGGTGAGTGAAGGGGTGAGTGAGGCAAGACTACCTCTAAAGAATTAATAAAACATAAAAAAAAAGAATCTTAAAAAATATAAAGAAGTGAGTATTTCAAAAGTCAAAGTTATGAAAGATTGTGACACTTGCAAATGATAAAAATTGTGAAAAATTGTGACGTTTTCAAAATGTGGCAATTTTGAAAGGTTGTAATGATTGCAAAATGCAAATATGATGAAGAGGTGTGACTCTCCCCCACATTGCAAGATATAAATGGGAGAAGATTTCAATTTAGGAGGACATTCAAATGAAATCAATGTGGGGTATAATATATTATTCAAAAAGGCAACAATGAAAAGTGGTAAGTTAATTTTTCATTTTTGTTAACTTAGAGGTAACCGTGGGACTTAGTCTAGAGCCCAACCTGTCTTACCTTGGTCTTATATATTGCCAAGTTAAGTTTTATTTATGGGTGAGTTGAGACATGAATAGACCTCTATGTAATAATGTAAGAGAAAAATGAACAATAATAAAATAAGGAAGTGACTCCTTCAAAAGACAAAATTATGAAAGGTTGCGACACTCATAAAAGATAAAAATTGTGACATTATTTAAAAGGTGGTAATTGTGAAATGTTGTAATGATTGCAAAAGGAAAACATGATGAATATGTATGATTCTCCCCCACATTGGAAAATATAAAGGGATAAGGTTTCAATTTAAGGGGACATCCAAATGAAATCAATGTGGGGTATAATATATAATTAAAAACTGCAACAATAAAAAGTAGTGACTCAATTTTTTTTGTTAACTCAGAGGTATCCTCATGACTCAGCACACTAGTCAACTTACCTTACCTTGGTCTTACATATTGCCAAGTTGGGGTTCAGAAAATGGTGAACTGAGGCAAGACTAGCCTTCTAAAAATTAACAAAAAAAATGAATAATAAAAAAATAAGGAGGTGAGTCATTTAAAAGGCAAAGTTATGAATGCTTGTAACACTCGCAGCAGAATAAGAAGAAAATAATGAAGTAAATCATTCAAAAGGTAAAGTTATAAAAGGTTGTGACACTCACAAAGGACAAACATGGTGAAGGGTTGTGAATCTTTTGAAAAGTGACAATTGTGAAAGGTTTTGACTCTTTTTAAGAGCGGATATGATGAAGAGATGTGACTCTCCCACACATTAGAATATACAAAAGAGAAAAGGCTTCATTTTAATACATTAATATGAAATGTGGGGTATAATATATTATTCACAAAAGCAACAATGAAATGTGGTAACTCATTTTTTTTGTTAAAACAGAGGTATTCACATGACTCAGCCTAGTGTCTAACCTACCTTACCTTAGTCTTAGATATTGCCAAGCAGGAATTTATAAACGGGTGATTGAGGTAAAACTAGCTCTATAATAATTAATGGAAGATTAAAAAATAATAATCTTGAAAAATATAAGGAAGTGACTCTTTCAAAAGTTAAAGATATAAAAGATTGTGACACTTGCAAAAGACAAAAATGGTGAAAATTTGTGACGTTTTCAAAAGGTGGCAATTGTGAAAGGTTGTAATGATTGCAAAATGCAAATATGATGAAGAGGTGTGACTCTCCCCCACATTAGAAGATATAAATGGGAGAAGGTTTCAATTTAGGAGGACATTCAAATGAAATCAATGTGGGGTATAACTTATTATTCACAAAGGCAACAATGAAAAGTGGTAAGTCAATTATTTATTTTTGTTAACTTAGAGGTATCTGTGTGACTTAGTCTAGTGCCCAATCTATCTTATCTTGCTCTTATATATTATCAAGTTAGGTTTTAGTTATGGGTGATTTGAGGCATGACTAGCCCTCTAAGTACTAATGCAAGAGAAAAATGAATAAGAAGAAAATAAGGAAGTGACTCCTTCAAAAAGAAAAGTTATGAAAGGTTGCGACATTTGTAAATATAAAAATTATGATATTTTTTTAAGGGTGGTAATTGTGAAAGGTTGTAATAATTGAAAAATGAAAACATGATGAAGATGTGTGATTCTCCCCCACGTTGGAAGATATAAACGGATAAGGTTTCAATTTAAGGGGACATTCAAATGAAATCAATGTGGGATATAAAATATTATTTAAAAATGCAACAATAAAAAGTAGGGACTCAATTTTTTTTTGTTAACTCAGAGGTATCCCCGTGACTCAGCACAGTGCTCAGCTTACCTTACCTTGGTCTTACATATTTTCAAGTTGGAGTTCATAAAATGGTGAGTTGAGTCAAAACTAGCCCTCTTAAGATTAACAAAAAAAAATGAATAATAAGAAAATAAGGAAGTAAGTTATTTAAAAGGTAAATTTATGAATACTTGTAACACTCGCAATGAAATAAGAAGAAAATAAAGAAGTGATTCATTCAAAAGGTATAGTTATGAAAGTTTGTGACACTCGCAAAGGACAAAAATGGTGAAGGTTTGTGATTTTTTTTAAAAATAATAATTGTGAAAGGTTTTGACTCTTTCTAAGAGCGGATATGATGAAGAGTGTTAGAATAACTAAGAGGGGGGGTGAATCAGTTAGATCAGTTATCCAATAGTCCCAAATATAAAATGTATATCTTTAAACAAATTCAGCAAACTTCTGTAGCTCGGTAACACAAAATACTAAACTATCTATGCCTTTACCGATTACAAGTTAATTACCCATAGTGATTACCAACCAAATCAAATATGCAATATGTAAAGTATGATAACCAAACAATCATCATGGAAACATATAACACAAATATTTAACGTGAAAACCCTGTTAAGGGAAAAATCACTTGAGGCCGGTAACCCAAAATATTGTTCACTCTTTTGAAGTGAGCTCGGTGAAGAGCCAACCCTATTAAAGGTTACAAAACACACTGTAAGGTGTGATCTTGTTAAAGGATTTAAAACTAACATTTATCATCCAACCAACATTCACTATGGGGTTGATAGGATAACAATGCACATTCTACAAATGACATAGGACATATCATTAGATGGTTAAGTCCACTTGGTTAAGAGATTTTTCTGTTACAATGGTTAAACTAAAATAGTAGGTGATCTAATTATAATACAACTTGATTTTGTAGATGTTCAGATCTATTCTAAGATCATACAAATCTTTTGATCAATATATCAATTCAGTTCTTCAACATTCAATAACTTACTATCCCTCAATAATAGCTCTCTGATGCTTGGTTAACTTTGCAGATTGGTTCTCATTCAACCAGTCTAATCAGGCATGCATGAAGCTGTATTCACGCTAAATCTCTATAGTATTCTTTGTTCCAGCATCATTTCAACAATGAAACCAATGTCTCTTATATAGACAAGTAAACTATTTTCTTTTCATCCATCGAATTTTGCCGCTTAATCTCCATTTTTTTTTCACTTAAACCTTCCTCGGCAGATGTGTCAATAACTCATTTCAATTTCATCCTTTAGATCTTTTTGAAATTTTGTTAGCCGTAGATCTCATAAAAAACTTTATCTTCAATCTCGAAATCATACACATTCTAGCTCATCAATTTATGTCAGCTAAACTAAGAATTAAATGCTTTCATCCATACTCTGTTAACAAAGAAATGTGTCAGTGAAAACAAGCTCGGTTGATACTGTCATTTGGTATACACTACACTAGCTCAGTGTATACTGAAGTGTTTCATTTACCGACCACACTGCTTTGTATATTTTTGCTCTCTTCTTCATCATAAATGAAAGCAACATAATCAAGTCAATAACATAAGGTCATAGACTCATCAACAAGTTACCCAAAGTATTCCTTATCCTCATCTTTCATATCCATCTTCCTCATGTAGATATATCAATTCTTCATCTCTTTCTCCCTTCTAGAGATGTTTAGATGTTTGTAACTTACATGATAAGTACTGTCAAAACTAGTTGACATCAATGACAACATATTACTGATTTAATCATCTTACATCTCCATTCAGTAACTCAATGATCTCTAATCACTGATCTTCAAGTCATTCAGGTATTCAATCAGTTGTAGTTCATCAATCTCTCCCTTTGGCATTGATGAAAACTCAAGCAATATGAAATATACCATACACATACTGTACACACTAAGATGTGCACTTCTCTAAGCTTTTGCTTCCAAGGGAATCCATGAATGGAAATCTTTGAAAATCGACCTAGAGCTCCCTAGGCATGGAGTGCAAAGATATTAAGTGTGCTCTTAGCTAGAGCTATTAAGCCTATGACCTTGCTAGTAAACCATGCAATGGAAGATTCAATAGAGACAAGGGAAAGAATGTCAATATCCTCAAGAATCAATATGAGAATGAAATGCAACTATGCTAGAAATGAGAATGTAAACTAAATTATGAAAAGAAAGATGCAAGTGTTACAAATCCAAACTACTTAATCTATGTGAGCTAAGCTAGAGCATGAAAATGAAATCTAAACTAAGAAAACATAAATATGAAACTAAGCTAAGAATGCAAGAATATGAAGCTATGATGTAAGAAATGAAGGCTAGATGTAAGAATGTCTTCAAAAGCTCCAAAGTCTCTAAGTAATCTTTCAGCATAAAGTTAGTATTCAAAAAATTCATTCTAAAATGAGAAGATAGCTCTCCTTTTATAAGAAATGAGAAAGAATAGACCATGGAGATTAAGAGGCAAAAGATTTAATCAATAGTGGAGCTTGAAAGAGGAGCAATCCATGTGCACAAATATCCTCTAATGGAAAAATAAGAGTTGACTTTTGTGTCCATACGAGACAAAAATTGTCTATTCTGCTTTTTATAAAATAAGAATAATGTTTTATTTGTGCAACTTAAGATAAGAGGAAAAGTGGGGGCTTTTATTTAATAAAAAAGGAGAAAATTTCTTTTAATTAAATAAAGACTTAGGATAAGATGGTTAGCCCATAGAATAAAATCAAATAAATGATAGAACTAGGATTTGATCAAGAATAAGCAATTGATGATTTTAGCGAATAATGCTAGAAAGGGGCTAATAGTCTAGATGACTATTTTTAGATGATTATATTTGACCCTCTTTGACTAATGTGTGATCGATCTGGGAACACATTACGTCAAAGAATAGATCAGCCAAGAAGGCAATAGATAGAGATCTGACTCTAAAGAATGAAGTGCAAAGAGAGAGCAAATCTTGCATGGTCAACCTGGTAGCGACAATATTGAACACTTAGGAAAAAGATGGATAGTATCAAAACTCGAGAGAACTAACATGTCAAGCGTAAAGATAGATCGATCAGAGAAAATGAAATGGTCAAGCATATGCTCTGGAGAATAGCCAATAGATATGATGTGTCTGCCCCCTCGGGATCGAAAGTGAAATTAGGTAGAGGGAATGCAGAAGTAAGGGAAACATGATCAAATCACTAGAAATCATAATCAAAGATGAAAGATGACAGAATAACCATTAAGCAGTGAAGATATTCCCTAGTCAAGACCTTAGAGAGAGATGATTTAAATGAATGAAAGAATAGAAGGGTGAGAGAGATGGGGATGAAGAAATGAAAATGGCCCACTGAAGATCGAAGGATCAGGCCTCAAATGATCAGCCAACTACGTAGAAAATGCAATTTTGACTATCAAGATTAACTTAGATTTTGATTTCGATCTCGAAATGAATAGAAAATGATGTGATATGAAAGACAAGAAGCGAAAGACATGATCAGGAAGAAGTGAAAGGTGAGCGCAGTTTGACTAATAAGTCCATGAAATATGAAAGGAGAGCTCTCTCCATATGCAAGATGCAAAATTAACTATCATGAACCTAAAAATGCAAGCTATTATGAAAAGTGGTTTACTTGCAAGGTCACAAAGCTATTAGTCTTTAATATTCATCATCGAGCATTATTGGTAGTGTCGCAAGATCATACAATACACACTAGTATAACTATGTAGATCTGAATATGATCTATATCAGATAGGAATGTGGGAATCCCACCTAGGCACCAAAGACATATAAGTCAAGATGACTAGTGTAGTGAGATTACCTAAGTTTGATATAGCAAGATTATACTCACATCGAGACATGAAGAAAGTCAAAATGGCTAGAAGTATGCACTTGCACAAATAGTCAAGGATAATACCTTGTAGATCCTATTGTCAAGTGGAACAAGTATAAATGCTCATGACAACCAAGATCAACAAAATATGCCCACAGGTAGAAAGCAAATAAAATATGTCCTCATGCCCCAGTCTTCTAGCTTGGCATCATCAAAAACTATTATGGATAGAACACTCATCAAAAAAATTATCATAGACAACACACAAAGAAATAAAGCAAATTTCAGCAAGTCAAGTGTTTAAGTGCATGTGTGTAGGTCATAGAGTCAAACTTTGAGTATCACATTTGCTAGTGAGAAATATCACATCATTTGAGACTATGGATAGGATATCTGATAAGTGTTGAGAAACACTCGATGCTAGGAAAGTGTTGAAAAACACAATTGGGGTGGTGTTGAAAAACACCATTGGAACCAAGAGGCCCAAGAAACCCAGATACACAAAGAGACCCAAGATAAGCTAGAACAATGTACGTCCCCTAGACTAAGACAAGAGTCAATTCTAAGCTAGGAGAGGCAAAGCAGAAAGTGGAGTGGAGGAGCGTCAGGCAAGACTGATGGACATAGGTGCAAGGGTCTCAAGCAACACCTATTTCTAGGTTTTTACCACTTGATAGATTCTTTTCAGGACTTTATATGCTTTTTAGGATTTTTTCAGCATCATATATGAATTTTTTTGTTGGAATTTTTTAAGGATCAATAAGTATGTACAAAGGATGCCCTCAGAAAGAGTGGGCATCAAACTCCCAAGCAAGATCACTATGTGTGTGAAAATTGTACCTGATTTGTAGACACAACACTCAGTAAAACATTAGAGGTTAGTTATAATCAAAATAGTGCAAAATTGAAAGCTATCTAACCAAGCAATTTACTGCCTTCTAATAGGTGCGAGATTAATGTTCTCAGATTATTATCGAGATCAGTGACCTAGATGACACCTAAATGAAAGATTTGAATGCAAAAGATGGATATGAAATTGAATGCAATTAATCTATATTTTTGATATTTTCTATGCAATAATAATGAAAAACTTGATATGAATCTATGCTAGATGAAATTGATATGCTATGAATTGATCTATCTAACAATGATATGCAAAGCTATGAAATTCTATGCTATGATATGAAAAATATGCAATTGAAATTGATCTCACAAAGCTTTGAATTCGCAAGTTGATTCTTTCAAGCTCCAGTTGTGCAAATTCTCCAAATCTGATATGCTATGATTCCTGTAGAGTAAGTTTGCAATTTGCGAAATCCTGTGGATGCAAATTTGAGAGATGAATTATGAAGAGCTGAGCCTTATTTTTATAGAAATCCAAGGCTTTGGAGGTGCATGAAAAAAAGCTATAAATCACTCAAATAACTCAGGTTGATTTTTGAGTTATTTTTAAATAAAAGATAATTAACTCACAAAAACATGCAAAAGCTAAGCTTTAACTCAAAATAGAGTTTAGCTTTAATTGATAATTGATAGTTGTCTGCTTTTATGATTGTGCATATTTTATTTATGAATTAATTTAATAATAAAGTGATTTATGCTCAACTTAACTGGTTTTAAAAATAAAACAATTGATTTATGGGTTAATCAATTATTTAATCAAACTTTTATTAAAAACTATATTATTAAATAATGACAACTTGCTTTAATTAATTAAATAAAAATTTAATCAATTATTCATATGATATTAGATTTATTGTCAAAATTAAATAATACAATTAATAATAGATATAATTAAATTTAATTATACAATTAAGTGGCAAATATTAAATCTAATTAATTAAATATGAAAATATTCAATTAATCAAACTTTAGGATAAATGTGATTTATTGCCAAATAATTATAAAATTAAAGATAATTATGATGATTAAGAATATTGCTAGGAATATTTCCTGATGCAGAATTTAAGATAATCAATTATGATTCGATGATGTTTAGATGTGCCTTAGATTAGGACTTTGATGTTGATTTCGTTCGAATTGAAGATGTAGGAGATTAATGAACATATAGCCCATTTTTGGGGTATTACATTTTGCCCCTCTTTGAATTACTGTGCGAAGCGTAGTGGTTCAAAGATAGTCTGTGTTTGATAAAGATATGAAACTGATTCAAAAGATAAACCGATCTCCAGATAGAAACCGATTGAAAGATATTGAGATAGGAGGTCCTGAATGACTAGAGATAATGTTCACTATAACAGCAAATGAACCGATGATTGCGAAAAAGTGTCAAAATGCCCGATTCTGAACTTTAGGATTGATAAGAAGTGAGTGACCAGTTCTAGACTCGATTATCTTAGCAGAACTAGCAGGTATCACATCCGAACCCTTCAGTTGTCGAAGAACCAAGGAAATAACACTAATGAACCAATGGTTGTGAAAAGTTAATACAGATTACAAGATTAAGAGAATACCAGATTGATATGGATCGATGAATCTGATATGCCCCAAGTGATGATAGATTTGCCCCGAGCGATGAGGACTTTTGATGAATCAGTAACTAGACATGATTGTTTGTCTTGATCACTGATGGAAGATATTGATAGACTTGATCGATAGAATTTTGATTTACAGACTTTGAATTGATGTGCAATACCATGCCCCCTTCAGGATTAAAATTGAAATCTGACAAGAAAAGTTAGCGTTGATAGTTTAGAAGCATGTTAATTGATTGGAAAAGTGGTTATACACGTTCAAGAATGCATTCTACATCGTTTAGAGGTCCTAGAGACCAAGGTTGACTAGGTTTGACCATGAGTTGACCATGGTTGACCAAGTTGAAATTTTGATAGTTTGATGTTAGACAATCAGTTAAGTTGAATACTGGATTTCTGTGATGATTGAAGGACGAATATGCAAGTAGTTAATAATATGAATAATCTCAGATTTCAATTTTAATCCCGAAAAAGGATTCTACTTGCTACTTCATTGGAGGAACCTTCGTGTGAGATTCAGCTCTTGTTAGATTTGAAGAATTGATATGAAGAATTGTTTAAGCTTTGAAGTTCGTTTAGTCATTGTGAGATCATGCAAAGATGAAAAATACAAAAAAGCATGCAATATGAAATGCAACCTAAGACCTAGGACCTAGTCACTGATCATATGTCGATTTGTTATCATCATTGAACTTTTAGGTAACCGGATAAATCAATACAATGCTCACTAGCTAAAAAAAAATCATAGACATATGAATATTGATTTGTATGCGCAAGAATCAATACAACCCCCATTGGTCAAACAACCATGGACATATGAATATTGATTTTATTTTTGGAATGTCAGATTAGATATAAGTACCAAGGCATAAATGCCAAGATGACCTGAATATCATGTCTATTTTGATATAGCAATTTGTACAAGTATCAAAACATAAACGTTGTGATGACCTGAGTATGCCTTGCATTGCAAACACATAAAATAGTCAAGAGATCATTCTAAATCCAATGTGAATTACCCGTAGTGACCCTTTATCGTTCACATCCTTAGGCAAGATCGCGTTTCATAGTAGGAGAAAGAACTCACTCAAAAAAAGACAATAGTTATATCAAACTTCTTTGAATTTTCCAGGTATCAATGGTCGAGGTACGCATGGTCATCCAATTCGAGATAGAGGCTCTTACAGTCGGACACCATTTCAATCCAAAATTTTCAAAGACGTTAGATTTTCACATACAAGCAGAAGACAAAGAAAAGATTATGCCCCTAGTCATCACTCTCTAAATCCTATAAAGGACATCATTGAAGAGCTCGAAGGGACACAATATACAAAAATCTCAATGTGAATCAGTAAGCATACAAGGAGATAAAAGCATGTAAAAAAACATAGATTGTTTTCAGTTGAGTTTTGATGTTTGATTGCGTTGTTGTAGATGCAAAATCCTTTTTGGAGACAAGACAGACTGACTCACTCACATGAAGCTTCAAAGGACTCTGAGTGGATATGACACGTCTCAAATACACCGGAGACCATAGGATATGACATTGATTACCCCCAAGTGTTAAACATTGATAGGATACAGACGCTTGAGCTGGTTGGTGTACAGACTGACTTATTGAAAACTGGAAATGCAAAAACAAACCAAGAGATATGTACAAACTAAAGCAAGACTGAAAGCTGGGAAAGACCAAGATTGCACTGATAGATGGAGCATTTTGAACAAGTGGCGCCTGTTTGCCAAGTTTTCACCATCTTGGTAGAGATTCTATTTTTGCTACCAAGGCGCCTGTTTCCAGGTTTTCACCAAGGCACTTTTTCTTCTTTTTCATTTTTTTTTGTATTTTTCATTTTTTTTAATTTTTGATATTTTTTGATTTTTTAAGATTTTTGATATTTTTTGATTTTTTTAAATTTTTGATATTTTTTTATTTTTTTGTGAATCATCAAGGTGCCTATTGCTAGGTGTTCACCAAGATGTTCATTTTTTCAAGACTTTTTATGATTTTTATAATTTTTTTCAGGACATTTTACCATAGACTGAATGCCTTAGGCATAGAATTTCTTCAGATGGAGAACGTTGATTGGTTCTCATAGCTGTTCTCCTTCAGTCGTTGAGAATTGATAGGCACCAGAGCCAAAAGTAGAAGTGATTACAAAGGGACCCAGCCAGTTGGGTTTGAATTTCCCCTTGCATTCTTGATGGGATTGATTTTTAGGATTCTCTGTCAAGACTAGATCGCCAACCTGAAATTCTCTATGTCTGACTTTCTTGTTGTAACCTCTAGACATTCTTTTCTGATACACTCTGAGATGATCATACGCTGCTTGCCTACACTCATCTAGTAATTCAAGTTCTTGTAACCTAGACACTCTGTAGCCATCGTCAGTGACAAGTCCATGCATTCTAATTCTGAGTGATGGGATTTCAACCTCAATAGGTAGTACTGCTTCAGACCCATAAACTAAAGCGAATGGTGTAGCCCCAGTAGGCATTCTGATACTAGTTCTGATATTGGTTTTGATACTGATTCTAATACTTATTTTGATACTGGTTCTGATACTTGTTCTGATACTTTTTCTGATACTGGTTCTGATATTAGTTCTAATACTAGTTCTGATACTAGTTCTGATGCTTATTCTGATATTTGTTTTGATACTTGTTCTGATACTGATTCTGATACTGGTTTTGATACTGGTTCTGATACTAGTTCTGATATTGGTTCTGATAGTTGTTCTGATATTGATTCTGATACTGATTCTAATAATTGTTCTGATACTGGTTCTAATACTGATTCTGATATTGATTCTGATAATGATTTTGATAATTGTTCTGATACTAGTTCTGATACTGATTCTGATACTGATTCTGATAATTGTTCTGATACTTGGTATACTTGATAGCATCTTTTTCCATTGCAAACTCCCAAGCAAGATTATATCATGCAGTCCCAATGTCTAGCAAGGTGGAGAACAAGAGGGATTGGCAAGCTGGTGGAAGAGATGGAAGACAAGAGAATGAAGGAGAATGAAGGGAAGAAATCCTCAAGGAAAAAATCCTCAAGAATACCCAAGCTAGGGAAAAATTGTCATGTAAAGCACATTTGGACAAGTAATGAAAGGTCATCATAGGATAAGTCACAATAGCGTAATGCCAAAGAAGGAAAGGATGTAGTCCAAAAGAGTAGACATGTCAAGAGGCTTCATAGCATCGTGTTTCACTCTTTTTTTCTTTTTTTATTAGATCAAGACCAAAGGGGAAATGGATAATGATAGGTGAAAATGAATATAGGAAGATAGATATGAAGGCTAAGTAGAAAGGGAATGAAAGTAAGATCATCGTAAGATAACTCACAAAATAGCCAAATGTTTGTGTATAGATCAACATTGTCAAGATCAAAGAGAGAAGATGGAATAGATGAAATATGTAGAAGAACTACGCATGACACCTGATTCTAAGTTTTTATCATGGTACTTATCCAAGGTGCCACAAGGGAGTGGTTTTCACCATAGGATGAATTTATTTCTCTTTACTTTTGCTACCAAGGTGCCTGTTTCCAAGTTTTCACCAAGGCACATTTTTCAATTTTTTTTTTTTTTTCATTTCTTTTTTTTTGTTTTAGAAGAAGGCAAGCTTGCTAGATAATGCTCCTTGAAAGGATAAACCATGATATTCTAACGATTCAAAATGATATGCTCAAAGATGCTGATAGGGAAAGGGAGATGGAAGAGAAAAATGGAGGATAAGGTTTTATGTAAAGTGAGTGAGGTTGGAAGATAGGAGGAACAGGCAAGTGAGGAAAAAGGATAGGAGGTAGAAGGATAATGCATGGAAGGATTGTGAAAGGGTAGATGGAAAGGAAGGCAAGTTCAACATCAACACATACCTTGAAGGGTGGTGAGAGAATGGAGGAATCATGAATGAAGGAATACGTGAAGGAATATGGCGAATGGATAGCAGAGGTTGTGGTTTAGGCACATGAAATGGAAGAATATTTTTGGAGGGAGATGAAGTGGAAGCCTTTGGAAGCTTAAATGTCAACTTCACTTTTTGTTCAACACCACATTGTTTCAAGAGAGACTTTGGAATCCATATAGCTATAGGCTTTTTATTTCCTTTTGATGATCTAGAGAGAATATCTTTAATGATGGATTTTAGAACCCATACTTGTCTTGTAGTTTTTTTCTTAGATATTTGTTTTGACTTTATGTTTCCATGTCTATTAGAGGAGACATGGTGATCTTTTTTTTTTTATGGATTCTTGTATTGCTTCTTTTTCTTGTATTGAACATTCAAGTTTCTTCCAAAAGACTTGGGACTTGTGGAAGGAGGATATGACTGGTTTAGATGGGTGGGTGGATGAAAAGGATTCAAGGGTATGCATCTATGTTGATCTCGAGGAAAGATAGGAGATGGAGGTATGTAAGGACCTAAGATGGATGGAAAATTAAGAGAGTTAGGAGGGAAAAGTGAAGGGACATAAGGACCCAAGATGGAAGGCAGACATGAAGCCCTTAGTATTGGTGGAAGAGGTCCGAGGATGGAAGTGGAAGACACAAAAAGATAATTAATAAGTTCATCAGCATCTATATGACAACAAGGGATATCAACATCTTTAGAGTGAGCATTAGAATTTTCAATAGAATCATGGACATCTTGAATATGAGCACCTTCTTTGATAGGATTGTTCAAAGCTTGCAAAGACTTAGGAAGAGTAGAAAGTGGAAGTGAACATGGAGTGGTAGAACAAGAAGATGAAAGACTTTGATCTTGACAAGGATCTTCGGATAGCATAAGCGCATAATTTTTCTCTTGTTTTTCAATAGGCTTAACATTGGAAGGAACACCATTTTTACCAACCTTAATAGAAGTATCATCTTTGGAAAGCGCAAGCGTAGTAAGGTTATTTTGATTGTCAATAAGCTCAACAGTGTAAGTAGTAGCTTGATCTTGCTTAGGCGAAGACTTAAGACATGGTGGAATGCATGAAAAAGGGGGTACAGGATCAAAAGAACCCTGAGGTGAATAAGAGACATCGTGAAAAGGAGTGGATGACATGGAGGGTTCTTGATCTTGATCTTTCTTTATGTTCTTTTCTTCATCATTTTTAGAGTCTTCTTGACATGGAGCCACTTCTAAGGACAAGGAAGCATGTTGGGATTGTATGGATGACTTTGGAAGAGATGGTGGAGGACTAGCTGAAATAGGGATTATAGCATATGAAGGCTTAGGCTCTTTAGGTTTATCATTATTGAAAGTCTTTGCAGCCAAGTGAAGGTTAGCTTGAGTTTCTTTAAGAGGTAGCCCTGGAGGATAACTATAGGGAACCACATGAAAAGTATCAAGGCTTGTGTTGGATGAAGGTTCTGTGAAAGATTTGAAAGAATCGAAAGCTTTAAGTAATGTACGGGTATTGGAGGAAGTAGGGGATGGAAGGGAACCATCACTAGACAAAGGTTCAGCATTAACATGATCTTGCTTGAGAGTGTAATCTTTATTTTTAGCTGGAGAGTTCTTAGAGGAGAGATCCTTATAGTATTGATGTTTCAAGCTAGCATGATGTATTTTATAGTCCTCAGCAGTAGTAGATGGATCATAATCAAGGTATTGTCCACAAAAGCCATCAAAGTCTCTTTCAAAATCAGAATCATATGGATCACCATCACGATCTATCCAATGTGACGACCCATTTGTAGTAAGCAGGAATGAATGATGAGGAGGACTCTTAGGAACAGAGGTGTCATAGGTATCATTACATTATCTGTCGTCATAGTCATCATAGTCTCCAAAGCTAGATGTGTCACTCTCCGTGGAAGAGGTATCATATTGCTTAAATTTTTTCCGGGGGCATGGTGACATGTACAAGTCTTTATCAAATGGAAAAGAGTATAGAGGTTCCTTTTCTTTCTCAAGTTTGTCAAGCTGGACTTGCATAGCTTGCAGCTGCTTCATCATAGCGGTGATCAGAATTTCTTCCTCATGTGTACTGATTCCTTGAGACATGTGTACTGATTTTCAATAGCTACTGATTTGTTCTTGACACAATGATATTTTGGATAGATTCTAGAACTAGGCTAGAAACATTGGATATCTTGCAATTTGACAATTTCTGACAACTCTCTCAAATTTTTCCAAATGACACTCTGCAGACTCGTACGACACTGGGCATTCTATGAAATGATAGTTGCTAAACTCGTACAACAGTTGGGTAGTAATGAAACGACAGTTGTCAATATCATACGATAGTTGCTAATAGGGTTTTGACTTTCTTGAATTTGCTGGTTTGAAAACTCATACAACACTAGGTTCTCAATCATACGACAGATGGGCAATAATGAAACAACACTTGACAAAACTCATACGACTTTTGACTTCCTGAAATGACTTTTGACTCCAGAAAGAATTTACGTCAATTTTTGCAAAATTTAAGGTTTTCAATTTTGAATTGTTTGCAAATTGTACTGTCCAAATTTTGAAGGTTATACCAGATTTGATCATTTTTAGTAGCCAAGTAGATAAACAAGCACGCCGAACAGCAAGCAAGTAATTCCAAGCACGTCTGAAAACAATGAACAAGGGCAAAAGCAACCTTGCGCATGAACAATCAAGTGACCAAATTGTGCTAATCCCTGAGAGTACTAAGTGTGTATGTTCTGAAAAGTTTTGCAATAACACACATATACCTGAGAATGAAAAATTGGTCTCTCTAGGGTTTTTAGTAATGGTTTCACTCTGCAACTTTTATGATACAAAGGGGTGAACTCCAATCCCGGTGCACTAGGGTTTTGACACAGTTTGAGAACTTAATCATCAAGAGCTACTAGGGAGATCTGACAACCCAACAATGAACCATACCCGTGGAGATTTCTTCCACAAGGACATTTATATAGCGGCTGTCACTACCATGGCGAAAATGGCTATTACCGCTTGAGGTTCCATCAATGCAGTTTGCCCTGTGAAGGGATTGTCCACTATGGTTAACCCTCTCTAAAGGTGACTCATAGATTTATACCACAAGGGGACTTGGCTCCAGATCCAAGGTTTTTGACACCTTTTCACTTTTAACCCAAACAAAACAAGCAGATTAATCTGACACGCTAAGACAAAGTTTTGTTCCACCAAGGTCTGTGATATCAACTCCACGTGATCTATCAACCTCTCCGGGGAGAGAATGTATCAATCAATAAGAGAAGATGCACTAACCAATTTTGATTCACCAAAGCTCATGATATCAACCCCACGTGATCTATTAACCTCTCCAGAGAGAGAATGTGTCGATCAATAAGAGAAGACTCACTAACCAAGTTGAATGTGAAACGCACTAAGTATCCTCACTACCTACAAGGATTGCGTCATCAAGGAAGGATTTTGCTAGGAATCCAATCTTTCAAGAATCATGAATAGTGTTCATAGGGCCTAATTACTATGTGAGCACAGATATATTTCCGAAAGCAAATCTACCAAAAGTACCCAAAAAGCAGAAAGAGGAACACTTAACGCTTAAAGTGAATATGAGATGAGTCCACAAGGTGGAACACTTAACACCTCACACAAGCTGAAAATGAGTCCCCAACTTAGAAAATAAGTGAGTTCCTAAAAGCACAAAAGGGTTGCCAAGTGGAACACTTAACGCTTCTGTCCTGTTGACCCCTCCCCTTTATGGCGTTGAGATTGCAACCACGGGGTGAAAATGAGGGGCCGGTAGATTAGCGAGTCCAATAACCCAAGATAGAAATTAAGATCAATCACAAGTATTCTAAGACTACTTAATGAATCCTTAAGGGGTCACAACCTAGTATCAATTATGCAAGTGTGTAGAAATAGACAAAAGCATGAAAAGATGCACACAAGCCAAACACATAAGAGATTTATTTTAAGTCCAAATCAAAATGTTTTCAGAACAAGGAGAATACCTCATGATCTTTGCAACACGCTTAGTAGATTCTACTTGATTTTTAGCAATTTTTGTTGAGCTTTTCCATGCAAGCAAGTGACGAACTCTCCAACAAGCAAACAAGCAAACAAGATATGCAAAATATATTCAACTTATGAAAACCCTAAGGTTAGATCTAATTTTTGTGTGAAAAGGTTAGATCTAATTTTTGTTCTAAAAATATTTCGTTAGAAATGTGTGTGAAAATTGTACCTGATTTTTAGCAATTTTTTGTTGAGCTTTACTATACAAGCAAGAACTCTCCAACAAGCCAACAAGCCAACAAGATATGCAACGTATATTCAACTTATGAAAACCCTAGGGTTAGATCTAAAAATCAATTATTAGGAGCAATAATAACCAGAAATTAATCCAAATAAAAACTCATATCATGCATTGAATCATATGAAAAATAAGTGCATACCCATCATAAAATTTTAATTTTTTTGCACTGCATTTGACCTAGTCAACAAGATCTGATTTTTTTTATATGATTTCGGCAATAAAAATAGAAATTCAGAATAGAGACCCCTACTAAAAAATAAAGAGCTTTCCAAAAATGCAAAAATTTTAGAAAAATCTCTTCATTTGTGCTGTAGAGACCCATTTTATCAAAATAGACTAGCTTTTGCAAATTGACTATTTGAGCTATTAAATTACATCCAAATTTAAAACACAAATAATAGACCCCCTGTAGAATTTGAAGAGATTTCCGAAAAGGTAAAAATTTCTAAAAAATATTCTGATTTGCGCCAAAAATTAATTTTTTGTGACAAATCAAAAAAAAATTATTAAAAATTCAAAACATTTCAAAAAATTCTAAATTTTTTATCGAAGCTTCCCTGATATGTCACCAATCTAGAAAAAAAATTTCAGACAAAAAATTTTAGCCGTTTGGGAGATAAAATTAAATCTTTGAAACTTTAGGGTTTTAGCTCCAAGAATCAAAATCAGCATGCAAAGGTGGGTTGCCCCACGGTGGGCGCCAAAAATGTGTGTAAAAATTGTACCTAATCTATAGACACAACACTCAGTAAAACATTAGAGGTTAGCTATAATCAAAATCGTGCAAAATTGAAAGCTATCTAACCAAGCGATTTACTGTCTTCTAATAGGTGCGAGATTAATGTTCTCAGATTATTATCGAGATCAGTGACCTAGATGACACCTAAATGAAGGATTTGAATGCAAAAGATGGATATGAAATTGAATGCAATTAATCTATATTTTTTATATTTTCTATGCAATAATAATGAAAAACTTGATATGAATCTATGCTAGATGAAATTGATATGCTATGAATTGATCTATCTAACAATGATATGCAAAGCTATGAAATTCTATGCTATGATATGAAAAATATGCAATTGAAATTGATCTCACAAAGCTTTGAATTTGCAAGTTGATTCTTTCAAGCTCCAATTGTGCAAATTCTCCAAATCTGATATGCTATGATTCCTGTAGAGTATGTTTGCAATTTGCGAGATCCTGTGGATGCAAATTTGAGAGATGATTGAGAGATGAATTATGAAGAGCTGAGCCTTATTTTTATAGAAATCCAAGACTTTGGAGGTGCATAAAAAAAAGTCATAAATCACTCAAATAACTCAGGTTGATTTTTGAGTTATTTTTAAATAAAAGATAATTAACTCACAAAAACATGCAAAAGCTAAGCTTTAACTCAAAATAGAGTTTAGCTTTAATTGATAATTGATAGTTTTCTACTTTTATGATTGTGCATATTTTATTTATGAATTAATTTAATAATAAAGTGATTTATGCTCAACTTAACTACTTTTAAAAATAAAACAATTGATTTATGGGTTAATCAATTATTTAATCAAACTTTTATTAAAAACTATATTATTAAATAATGACAACTTGCTTTAATTAATTAAATAAGAATTTACTCAATTATTCATATGATATTAGATTTATTGTCAAAATTAAATAATATAATTAATAATAGATATAATTAAATTTAATTACACAATTAAGTGGCAAATATTAAATCTAATTAATTAAATATGAAAATATTCAATTAATCAAACTTTAGGATAAATGTGATTTATTGCCAAATAATTATAAAATTAAAGATAATTATGATGATTAAGAATATTGCTAGGAATATTTCCTGATGCAGAATTTAAGATAATCAATTATGATTCGATGATGTTTAGATGTGCCTTAGATTAGGACTTTGATGTCGATTTCATTCGAATTGAAGATGTAGGAGATTAATGAACATATAGCCCATTTTTGGGGTATTACAATCACATCGTGTAGTCCCAATGTCTAGCAAGGTGGAGGACAAGATGAATTAGCAAGCTAGTGGAGGAGATGAAGGAGAATGAAGGGAAGAAATCCTCATGGGCAAACTCCTCAAGAGTACCCAAGCTAGGGAAAAATTGTCATACAAAGCACATTTGGACAAGCAGTGAAAGGCCAACATAGGATAAGTCACAAAAGTGTAATGCAAAAGAAGGAAAGGATGCTGTCCAAAGGAGTAGACATGTCAAGAGGCTTCATAGCATCGTGTTTTACTCTTTTTTATTAGATCAAGACCAAAGGGGAAAAGGATAGTGAAAGGCTAGAATGAATGGAGGAAAATAAATATGAAGGAAAAACATGAATGGAATGAAAGCAAGATCATCATAAGATAGCTCACAAGACATCCAAATGTTCATGTATAGGTTAACATTGCCAAGATCAAAGAGAAAAGATGGAATGGATGAAATATGTAGAAGAACTACGCATGATGCATGATTGTCAAGTTTTCATCACGATACTTATCCAAGGTGCCACAAGGGAGTGGTTTTCACCATAGGAGGAATTTATTTCTCTTTACTTTTGCTACCAAGGTGCCTATTTCCAAGTTTCCACCAAGGCACATTTTCAAATTTTTCATCATTTTTTTAATTTAATTTAATTTAATTTATTTTTTATTTTATTTTTTTGGAAGAAGGAAATCTTTTTAGATAATGCTCCTTGAAAGGATAAACCATGATATGCCAAGGATTCAAAATGATATGCTCAAAGATATAGGGAATGGAAGATGGAAGAGAAAAATGGAGGATAAGATTTTATGTAAAGCGAGTGAGGTTGGAAAATATGAGGAATAGGCAAATGAGGAAAAAGAATAGAAGGTAGAAGGATAATGAATGCAAGGATTGTGAAAGGGTATATCAAAAGGAAGGCAAGATCAACATCAACACACACCTTGAAGGGTGGTGAGAGGTGGAGGAAACGTGAATGAAGGAATAAGTGAGGGAATATGGCGAATGTTTAGCAGAGGTTGTGGTTTAGGCACATGAAATGAAAAAATATTTTTGGAAGAAGATGAAGTGGAAGCCTTTGGAAGCTTGAATGTCAACTTCACTTTTTTCTCAACATCAAACTCTTTCAAGAGAGACTTTGGAATCCATATAGCTGTAGGCTTTTCATTTCTTTTTGATGATCTAGAGAGGATATCTTCAATGATGAATTTTGGAACCCATACTTTTCTTATAGTTTTATTCTTAGATATCTCTTTTGACTTTATGCCTCCATGTCGATTAGAGGAGACATGGTGATCTTCTTTTTTTATGGATTCTTGTATTGCTTCTTTTTCTTGTATTAAACATTCAAGTTACTTCCAAAAGACTTGGGACTTGTGAAAGAAGAAGGAGGATATGACTGGTTTAGATGGGTGGGTGGATGAAAAGGATTCAAGGGTATGCATCTATGTTGATCTTGAAGAAAGATAGGAGATGGAGGGATGTAAGGACCCAAGATGGATGATGAATTAGGAGAGTTAGGAGGGGAAAGTGAAGGGACATAAGGGCCCAAGATGGAAAGAAGATGTGAAGCCTTTGGTATTGGTGGAGGAAGTCCAAGGATGGAAGTGGAAGATGCAAAAGGATAATCAATAATTTTATCAACATCTATATGACAACCAAGGACATCATCATCTTTAGAGTGAGCATTAGGATTTTCAATAGGATTGTGAACATCTTGAATAAGAGCAACTTCTTCGATAGGATTGTTCAAAGCTTGCAAAGACTTACGAAGAGTAGAAAGTGGAAGTGAACATGGAGTGGTAGAACAAGAAAATGGTAGATTTTGATCTTGACAAGTTGCTTTGGATGGCATAAGTGCATCATTTTTTTCTTGATTTTCAATAGGATTAACATTGGAAGTAACAACACCATTTTCAATAACCTTAATGGAAGTATCATCTTTGGAAAGCGCAAGTGTAGTAAGGTTATTTTGATTATCAATAAGCTCAATAGTGTAAGTAGTAGCTTGATCTTGCTTAGGAGAAGACTTAAGACATGGTGGAATGAATGAGGAAGGGCGTAGAGGATCAAAAGAACCTTGAAGCGGATAAGAGACATCATGAAAAAGATTGGATAACATGGAGGGTTCTTGATCTTGATCTTTCTTTATGTTCTTTTCTTTATTTTTAGAGTCCTCTTGACATGGAGCCACTTCTAATGACAAGGAAGCATATTGAAATTGTATGAAAGACTTTGGAAGAGATGGAGAAGGACCAGCTAAAGTAGGCATTATAGTGTATAAAGGCTTAGGCTCTTTAGGTTTAGCATTATTGAAATTATTTTCAGCTAATTGAAGGTTAGCTTGAGTTTCTTTAAGAGGTAGCCCTTGAGGATAACTATGGGGAACTGCATGAAAAGTATTAGGACTTCCATTGGATGAAGGATTTGTGAAAGATTTGGAAGACTCGAAAGCTTTGGGAAGTGTATGGGTATTGGAGGAAGTAGGGGATGGAAGGGAACCATCACAAGATAAAGGTCCATCATTAACATAATCTTTCTTGAGAGTGCAATCTTTATCTTCAGCCTGAGAGTTCTTAGAGGAAGGATTCTTATAATATTGACATTTCATATCAACGCAATACATTTTATATTCATCAACAGAAGTGGATGTATCATCTAGGTATTGTTGATAGAAATCATCAACGTCTTGTTCAAAATTAGAATCATATGGATCACCATCACAATCTATCAAATGTGATGACCCATTTCCAGTAAGCACAAGCACATGACTAGGAGGACTCTTAAGAATAGAGCTATCATAAGGACTATCATATTGCTCATCATGGTATGTCTTGATAAGAGAAGTAAGACTCTTGGGAGAAGTAGAAGAGGAACTAGATCGTGAAGAAGAGGAAAGTGAAGACCTAGTGGAGGAAGAAGACTTGGATAATGAGGAATGTGAATAATGTCTAGAAGAGTCATGGTAAGACTTGGAATGTGAAGAAGAATGAGAAGACTTAGAAGATGAAGAATGTTTGGAAGAAGGAGGTCGTGATATGATCATGTCTATGATCCTAGCAAAGGTGTCCAATTCAATCATCTTTCTTTTATTTTTACTTTAAGTTTGTCACCCATGAGATATCCAGAAGGACTATTGGAGGAATAAAATTCTTTGAATTGAGCAATGAGTTTGAGATAATCCATTCTCAAGAGAGGTTCCATAACAAGGTAGTTGAAATTCATGGTTCTAGAAGAGGAGGGATCAAGCATGGAAGTGACACAAATCAACTTTGGATTGTAAGCAGTAGTGAGACAGCAAAAGGACTCTGTGCGATAGTTTCAAGGCTAACAATGCAACTCTTGACTAGTGAATGTGAAAAACTTAGTTTTAAAAGTAATTGGTCAATGTTTCAGTTTGGCAAGTTTGATTTTAGAGTTCAAAATATAGTAATAGCAGATAATAGACAGGTTTGAAAATAGTAGGTGATCAAACATGCCATAGAACACTTGCACAAGGGTGAAATCAACCTTTCCAAGACAAGCAATTATGATATCAAAATAGAAAATCTGATGAGCACTACCATGATGTTTGATGTTCAAGAATGTTTACATGAGTAGATCACATCGAGAACACTTCAAGCACTTACTAGCCTAGAAGGACAAAAACTCAATACTTAACAACTTGGCCCACACTTGATGTTCCATCACCTCACACAAAGTGGTTACCCACAATAGATGTTGGCTTTGTCATGGAAGTGTCAATGGCACAACCAAAAGAACATATATGGTGATTAATCTTGGGGTGATCCAGGTTAGTCCACTAGGATCAATCCTTGCACCAAGATGTTAAGCAAAAAAATTGGGTAGCTTCTATCTATGGTTCTTAGTAAGGGCTTACATTTGTAATACTCCTCTTGCTCCCCAAAGGGACTCCTTACCTTGTAGCAAGTAACGGACCTCATGGCCACCAGAGTACCTTAAGCATTCTTGCTCAATATTTTCCTCATGGTCACAATCCCACAAGTACTCACATTGAGCAAAGACAAGTACTATGTCTACCAAAGTTTTGTGTCCTTGATAGCGTTGAGTTTATAGTGGGTCAGAATAGTTGGCAATAAGCTTGTCCCTGTATGGTGCAAAAGTGACCACACTTCTATGAACCATTACATGCAAGGTTGCTCAACAATGAGGCCTCACAAAGCGACTCATAGCTCTTTATGCATGGAGTTGCAAGGGACTTTGATAAATTTTCTCTCAGCTAGAGCTACAAACTAATGACCTTGCTAGTCAACCATACAATGAGAAATTCACAATGAAGACAAGGGCAACAATGCCAATATCCCCAAATGGAATCAAGGTATGCAAATGCAATGCAAATCTAAATGATGATGCAAAATAGTCTATGAAATGACAATGCAAATTAAACTAAGAAAGAAAATAGCAATGGATTACAATTCCCCTAATTAAGCTATGTGAAGCTAATCTATTGCATAAAAGGAAACTAAGCTAATATGCCATGATTATGCAACTAAACAAAGGAAATATGCAACTAAATGAAATGCAACAATGAAAAAGCAAGTCTTCAAAACTTGATGTAGAATGTCTTTAATAAGCTCCAAATAACCTAGAAAACTTGCAGCATAACATTAGCATAAAGAGATGGATGCAAATGAAGGAGAGGGCTATCCTTTTATAAGAAGTGAGGTGAAATGGACCATTGAGATTAAGAGGCAAAAGACTTAAACAATGGTGGAGAAAAAAGGAAGCTTGATCCTTGTGCACAAATATCCTCCAATGGGAAAATAGGAGTTGACTTTTGTGTCCATATGAGACAAAAAGTATTTTTTTCCTTTTCATAAAATAAGAATAATACTTTATTTGTGCAACTTAGGATAAGAAGAAAAGGTGGGGTTTTTTTATTTAATAAAAGGAGAGGAAATTCCTTTTAATTAAATAAAGGCTTAGGATAAAATGGTTAGCCCATAAGATAAAAATCTAATATATGATCAAAATTAAGATTTGATTAAGAAATTGATAATGTTGAAAATATTGATTATTGATAAAAATGATTCAAGATTGATAAATCAAATAAATGGGGCCCAAAGTCTAGGTGACCATTTTTGGGTGCATACATTTGCCCCTCTTTGACTAATGTGTGATCAATTTGGGAACACATGTAGTCAAAGAATGAAGTTGAAATGTGAGATTGATCTGAGATCACAAAACAACTCAGATGTGAGGTCGATTCAGGATCACACCCGGACAAACATAAACAAAGGTCTTTGAACATGAAGTCGATTCGGAATCACATTCAAAGTAAGAGATAAAAATCTCAAATTTGAGCAAAAGCTCACAAAAGATGTCTGAATCAGGAAAATCAAGAGAATCAGGGATGAGAATCCCATAGGTACTGCCCCCTCAGAATCAAAATCAAAATCAGATAGAGGAGAACAGAAAATTGATAAAAGATGATCAAATCATAATAAATCATAATCGAAGGATGGAGCATGATAGGATAACCATTATATCATGAAAACATGCCCCAGTGATGAAGTAGAAGAATAGAAAGGGGGTGAATGAAAGACTAGAAGTTTGAAACACATGAAAAGGAAGAAATTCCATCAAAGATCGAAGAATTATGCCTCAAAAGGTCAGTCAACTATGCAGAAGAGGGAGAAAATTTGAAATTTGATTTTGACAATCAAGATAACCTCAGATTTCAATTTTGAGACCGAAAATGGATCTAGGATGTTGAAATTAGCTAGGAGTGTAATTTTTGCGCAATTATGAGGAGTTTTGAAAATTGGTCAAAAAGTCAAAATGCTACATAAGGGGTAAATATGTCATTTTCAAAATCATTTGACTTTTAAATATTTGAGAATCTAGAGCTCTGAGAGATAGCGATGGCTCAACCAGTAGGAGTTACCATCCATAGACACTGATTTGAGTGATCCTAGTTGCACAACTGGCCTCCACATTATGGTGCCCCACTATGTATATGAAAACTAGTCATTGTTTGGGTCATTTATAGCATTTAATGCAAATTTAGCATGTTTTGAAATTTTTAAATTTTCAAATTTTTAATTTTTAGGTGAACTATCGCGCGATACTTTAGAAGTATCGCACCCTTTGGGAAGAAACATTGTGCAATACTTTGCGGGTCCCCAAAGTATCGCACGCATATAGACACCAGGATCACATGATAGTTGGAAAAATATCGCATGATACCGAGTGAAGTATCGCATGGCCAAAGGTGTATCACACTGATATAGAGAGAAGTATCGCATGATACTTCTCTGTAAAACTTAAAATTTGGATCATTTTGAGCAAAGTAAGACATGGGTCTAGACAATAGTTGTGCTTTGAGTGTCTTGTACTGATTTTCATCATAGTATGCACTGACATATGGCTTGGTTGAATGATTTGTAGGAGGTCTTTCTGGCGTTGATCATCAGAGCACCGAAGGTGGTGGGATTGAGATGTGTCTGGAACCTAGATGATCCAGGTGAGGACAACATTAGAGCGATGGGATTCTGGTACCTACTGAGGTTCCCCTACATCAGAGCTAATCACGGGCTACTGATAGCCTTGGCAGAGCAATGGCATAGTGAGCATAATATATTTCACTTACCGACTAGAGAGGCATCCATCACATTAGAGGATGTCTACAGGATCCTGTGGGTACCATGCCATGGTGAGCTTGTAAGTAAAATCATGTTTTGAGATATAATTGTGTAAGTGTAAAGTTTTCATATGATGAAAACTAACATGATTTGTGTGTTGGCACAGGTGTATTATGACTAGGATGCCACTGAGGGGCAACGGTTGATATAGGAGATGTTCTAGGATGTCACCATTTTGGATAGGCATGTCATCTGGGAGAGGCTGATAGATGATTTTGGTAGAGACTTCCCGGTGCCATGCATTGTGGCATCATTTATCTCACAGATCCTGATGACTGATCAAAGTCAAAAGGGATTCCCTCTAGGATGGGGCCGACTACTAGTGGATTTGGTCAGGAGACTGCGACGTATGGCATGGGGTCCTACCATACTGGCAGAGATGTATCATAAGCTGCATGAGATCATCTATAGGGATGGTCGGACATGGGCATGCGGGGCCATATTGGCACAGGTGTGGGCATGGGAGCACATTGTTGTGATGCACCCTAGGGTTCAGCTGATAGAGAGGAGATACCCATATATTTATAGATATGTAGGTTTCATATCACATGCTCATACAGGGGATGTGACACATTACAGGAGGATTCTAGATGAGATGACCTCATTCACATGGAGGCCATACAGAGATGTTGAGGCATGGGGTGATGCACAGGATGAGCTGAGCTACATGCTGTGTACCCAGCCACTGGTAGGCCAACACTCAGAGATTGTTGAGAGGTTTTGCATCACTCAGGTATGGCAATAGTTTGGGAGGCAACAACAAGTCTCTATAGAGACCACTACATATGCGAGGGCCAGAGATGAGGAGGGACATGGGTGGCTACCCATGTTAGACTATCAGTGGGCTATCGAGGAGATAGCTAGGATCAGGAGGGAGCCCTAGGAGTATCTCCCAGACATGGCAGATGTGGGAGCCAATGCAGTGCATAGGGTAGAGTGATAGAGGGCACCATTCCCTTGATTTACTATACCAAATGCAACACAGGTTGCCCCAAGAGGAGGAGATGGAGGAGATGATGAGGATAGAGGCAAAGGCCAGGTCAAAGAGGTGGGAGAGGGATCTAGAGCTGGTGGCCAAAAATGGCCATGAGGTTAGGGCTCAGGGAGTGAGGAGGTACAAAGACCTTCTCAGGAGCAGGTACAGGGACAGGTGGATCCAGCTGCAGGGGATGATTTGAGAGCCTGCATTCAGACTCTTGAGGTATCAATTTAGCAGCTAAGGGTCACTATAGCAGTACGGGATCAGTAGCTAGCAGATCTGAGATCAGAGAGAGATCAGCAGATGAGAGATCTCAAGGTAGAGATAACACGCCGCGAGACAGCAGCATAGGCAACTACACTAGAGACCCGACGGGAGGTAGCCAGAGCTGCATATTATCACAGACTCTATCTCTAGGTAGTGCCAGAGGGTCAGAGAGCACTGTCCTACTCTCAGAGGGCAGAGGCATCAGACATGGTTCATGACAGGGAAATAGCCCCACCTCCTCCACCTCCACCAGCACCACATGATGGTGCCAGCGCATCCTAGGTCTAGGGCTTAGGCTTAGATTTATGTCAGATGATGCTATTGAGACTTTTGATCTAGTTGGAATCTCATTTGTATGGTTTATACCAGTGATGACATTGTACCATGACTTTACTTTTATATACGAGATATACTGGACGTTTCATGTATCATATTTGATTGTCTCACTTGGATGTGTATTAGTTTTCATATGTATTGTCTTGTCTTACTTCACTCAAAATTTTTATGTATGTGCTTATGTATGTTATCTCTCATATATGTATGTTTGATTCTCATATATATGATATAGACTCATGTTTCTAAAAATGACATTTTTTGAAAGATAGACATGATGATATGATTAACCCCTTTTGATGACAAGAATAGGTCATGATGTAAAAGACAAGGAGCGAAAGACATGATCGAGAAAAGGAAAGGTGAGCGCAGTTGACCGATAGGTCCACATAGGATGAAAAAGGAGAGCTCTCTCCATATGCAAAAATGCAAAACTAAACTAACATGAACCTAAGAAATGCAAGCTATTATGAAAAGTGGTTGACTTGCAAGGTCACAATGCCTATAAACATCTAATTATCATCATTGAGTGTTATTGCTAGCGTCATAAGATCATACAATACACACTAGTATGACTATGTCAATTTGAATATGATCTATATTAGATAGAATGTGGAAATCCCACCTAGGCACCAAAGACATGGAGGTCAAGATGACTAATGCAGTGAGACTACCTAAGTTTGATATGGCGAGATTATGTTTGTATCAAGACACATGAAGGTCAAGATAGCTATAAGCATGCACTCACAAAATAGTCAAGGATAATACCTTGTCAATCCCTAGTGTCAAGTAGGACCAGCATAAATGCTCATGACAGTTAGGATCGATGAAATATACCCACAAGAAGATAAAGAAAGAAAACATGTTCTCATACCCTCAGTCTTCTAGCTATGCATCATTGAAAACTTCTCAGGGAGAGACCACTCATCAAAGAAATCCTCATAGACAGCACACAAAGAAAAAAAAATTCAACATATCTCAATGAGTTGATTGTTTAAGTGCGTGTGTGTTGGTCATAGAGTCAGACTTTGATCATCGCATTTGCAAAGGAAAAATATTGCATCATACTAGACTGTTGGATAAGATATCTGATAAGTGTTCAGAAACACTCGACGCAAGGGTAGTGTTGAAAAACACTGTTTGGGGTGGTGTTGAAAAACACCTCTGTGTGAAATGCCCCAAGAGACAAACGTACCCAAAGGACCTATGTGAATAGGTACACCCCCTAGACAAAAACAAATACCAATTCTAGACCACACCAAATAAGGTCAAGACATGATGGAGAAAGGTTCAGTGTTGAGGACGCATGCTAAAAGACAAGGGTGCAAAAGGCCTCAAGTAGTGCCTATTTTTAGGTTTTCACCACTTGGAATCTTTTTTATTTTTTTCTCTCTTTTTTGTATTTTTTCTACCAAAGCACCTGTTTCCAAGTTTTCACCAAGGCACTTTTTTTGAATTTTTGAATTTTTGAATTTTTTGCATTTTTTAATTTTTTTTTGTATTTTTTCAGCATCATATATGATTTTTTTTGGTATTTTTTCATGATCAATATGTACAAAGGATGCCCCCCCAAAAAAAGGGCATCAAGGATAGAACTTCTTTAGGTGCAAAATGTTGATGGGCTCAGGGAGTTGTTCTCCATCTTCATTCAATAGTAAATATGCACCTGTACCAAAAGTTGTTGTAATAATGTATGGTCCAAGCCAATTAGGTTCGAACTTTCCTTTTTGTTCTCTATTTTGTTGATTCTTAGGATTTTCTCTCAAAACAAGATCTCCTATTTGAAACTCTCTAGGGTGAACCTTCTTGTTGAATGCCTTGGACATGCGCTTCTGATACACTTTCATATGATCAAATGAAGCCTTACACTTCTCATCTAGAAGTTCTAGTTCTTGTAACCTCATGGCGCGAGAATCCTCATCTGTAATCAAACCTTTGAGTGAGACTCTAAGTGATGGGATCTCTACTTCTAAAGGCAACACTGCTTCAGTACCATAGGTAAGAGAAAAAAGAGTAGCTCCTGTAGGTGTACGAATGCTAGTTCTATAGGCCCATAGTGCCGGATTGATTTGTAAGTGCCAATCCCTACCATTCTTGTGTACTGTTCTATGAAAGATTTTAAGAATGGTTTTATTAGAGGCTTCTGCCTGTCCGTTTCCCTGTGGAAAATAGATAAAGGACCAATGTTATTTGATTTTAAAATGTTTGCATAAATGTTTTAGGTCCTTGTTCTTGAATTGACCTCCATTATCAGTAATAATCTCAGAAGGCACTCCAAACTGGCAAATGATATGATTTAGGATAAATAGTGAGATAGTCTTGCCCGAGGCAACAGAAAGAGGGACTGCCTCTACCCATTTCATGAAATAATTAGTAGTTGTGATGATAAACTTATGCCCACCTAATGAATTGGGGTGAATTTTCCCCACAAGGTCAAAGGCCCAGCATTGAAATGGCCAATGAGAAATAGAAGGAATTAGCTCCCTACTTGGAGCATGAATCAGGTTTCCATGTTTTTGACATTTCTCACAAGACTTAGAGAAAGCTACTGCATTTGTTTGCATTGTGGGCCAGTAATACCCCGCCCTAAGCAATCTTTGGGCCATGGCAAGACCATTGGAATGTCCACCATAAATGCCCTCATGGATGTTTGCTAACGCTTGGTTGGATTCCTCCTTTTCCAAGCACCTAAGAAGTGTCCCATCTAAACCCCTCCTATATAAATCACCAAAGACAAGGGTGTGGCGAGAGGCATTACAGACAAGATTTTGACATTCAGAATGGTTGAATGTGTCAGGGATGATGCCATCATGGAGATATGAATAGATAGCACCATATCGAGAAGACTCATGAGTGACCAGGGTACAAATGACATGGCTTTAAGATGAGTCAAATATGGGATGGTGTAGCTCTTCCACCAGGAATTCAAATCTTGATTCATGTTGTTCCAACTAAAGGAGTGAAGCTAATGTGGCCATAGCATCTTCAACTTTGTTCTATGTCCTAGGGATCTATTGAAATGTCACAAATGTAAAGTAACGTCTCAATGATTCAACCATCTTTTTGTAAGGTACCAATTTATCATCCTTGGTTTGATACTCCTCATTGACTTGGGTGATAATTAACTGTGAATCCCCAAAGACATGTAACTCTGTTATGTTCCATTCTATATCCATTTTCAATCCATTGGTCAAAGCTTCATATTCGGCAATAGTATTTGTACATGGGAATAAAAGTTTGTAAGATTTTGGAATGTTGTACCCATGTGGAGAGACAAATAATACTCCAGCACCTAATCCATTTTGCATGTGGGAACCATCAAAGAACATTTTCCAAGTGCGGGTAGTCATATACAGTATGTGTTCATCTAGGAATTCTACCTGAATAGGCATACTATCCTTAACTAGGAAGTTAGCTAATTGGTCAGCAATAGCTTGCCCTTTTATGGCCTTTCTTTCAATGTACTCTATGTCAAATTCAGATAAAACCATCATCCACTTAGCAAGTCTACCTGTGAGGGCAGCCTTACTAAGCAAGTGCTTAAGAGGATCAATTTTTGCAACCAAATGTATAGTATGAGCAAGCATATAGTGTCGCAACTTTTGGGAAGAAAACACTACTGTTAGACAAGACTTTTCAATGCTATTATAATTGATCTCATAAGATACTAGAGTACGACTAATGTAGTAAATGGCCCTTTCTTTCCCAGTATCATCTAATTGAGCCAACAATGCCCCCAAAGAAGACTTTGTTGCTGAAATGTATAAAATCAATGGTTTCCCAGGAATAGGCGGCATCAAAATTGGAGGATTAGCCAAATACTATTTTATTTGATCAAGGCTCTTTTGGCAATCCTCATTCCAAGCACATGTGGCTCCCTTATGCAATGTTTTATTGAATGGTTGTGCTCTATCTACAAGCTATGAAATAAACCTCCTTATGGATTGGAGTCATCCTTGAAGACTTCTCATTTGACTAACATTTCTTGGAGGTGGCATATCTAATATAGCTTGGACCTTTTCAGGATCAACCTCTATTCCTTTTGCTGAAATTATGAATCCTAGGACTTTACCTAAGGCAACTCCAAATGCACACTTTTTTGAATTCAATCTAAGTTGAAACTGTTCCATACGATCTAGAATCACTTCCAAATCATCGAGGTGTGTATCCCATTTCCTAGATTTAGCCAAGGTATCATCCACATAATCTTCCATGTTCTTATGCATCATATCATGAAAAATTGTGGTCATAGCTCGTTGGTATGTTGCTCCTACATTCTTTAGGCCAAATGGCATGACATTCCAATAATAGGTTCCCCATGCACATGTGAAAGCTATTTTCTCTTGATCTTTGGGAGCTATTTTTATTTGGTTATATCTGGAAAACCCATCCATTAAGGAGTATATCTCATAACCCGCCATCATATCCACTATCATGTCTATGTTCAGGAGTGGAAAGTCATCCTTTGGGCATGCTTTGTTGAGGTCTCTAGAGTCTATGCAAATGCGAATGGACCCATCATGTTTTGAAATTGGAACAATATTGGAGATCCATTGAGCATAGTCGATAGCTCTAATAAATCCTGCTCCTAAGAGCTTTCTAATTCGGCCTTAACAAGGAGAGCTATGTGAGGATGCATTTTCCTCAACTTTTGTTTAACCAGTTTTATTCCTAGAGCTATAGATAGATGATGCATAATAAGATTAGTGTCAAGTCCTGGCATATCTGAATATGTCCAAGCAAAGTTGATTTTCCTCTTTTGAAAAAACTTTGTATATGCTTCTTTTTCTTTAGCTGATAGAGACTGAGCTAGGTCCACTATTTGGGGAGCCTCTTCTGTATTCACATTCACTGGTTGCATAGGCTCAATAAGAACTAATGACCTATCTTGTAATTAACTTGTAAAGTTATTAAGTACCCCATCCTTAGGTGCCTCAAAGAGGTTTTCACCCTCGGATACATCTTTTCTTTTTACTATTTTTGGTTCTGACACCGCCACAAATTGGTTTTCGCCATCAGACCTTTTTTTCTTTTTTTCTTTTTATTTTATTTTTAGACTGAGGTACTTAATATCAGGCTCCATCATACTTGTTGTCGGTTCACTGGTGGAAGAGACTACAGGTTCAAGAGCATTCAAATAGCAGGCAATTTCATAGTCATTCTAAAAAGTGAGGAGTTTAGGCTCTTGATGTCGCTGAGACCAGCTAATTAGGTCATAGTGAGCAAGGGGTAAGTCAATGATTGGTTCAACATTGTTTATGTGGAAGGTTTTATCTTTGGTGACCATACAATAGGGGTTCATCAAGTCCCCTCCTAAGATACCTGAGTCAAGATTTGTCCTACCAAATGAAGCATCATCCACTAAGGCAATTCGAGGAGTCCAATCCTCTAGTCCTACACTAGGCTCGTTGGTCACATCAGGTTGAGTACTATAAGTATGGACAACATTCATGTCCAAATCAACTATTGCATCTGAAAGTGAGTCCCATTCAAACTCATGTGAGTCTATTTCTGAATCATTATTTGGGCCTTGTGATGTAGAAGCCTCAAGATTGGGAAGAGTTTCCCCTTCTCTAACACTAGCATTGTTACTATCCATCGCAGCTAGGATAGCAACACTTTCCATTGTCAATCTAGCATTCATATAGTCACTATCTGTCACAGCTAGGATAGGAGTACTATCAGTTGTCAAATCTTTTGAATCTCCCCAAAGGAGATATTTTGAAGGCACCCAATCATCAGACATGTCTTGTTGATTAGAAAGATTAGGTGTGTAGTCTGAGTCATTGTCAATGTCCATCGCAGCTGAGATAGGGACACTTTTTTGTTTCTTATTTTCAAAACCTAAGCCAACTATTGACTTATTCCTTCATCCAAAAAGGGCATGGTTAAGAGGTTCAGCCTTAGCATCCAACCTATGACTAAGGGGACCATGTCCTGGATAACCCATATTCTTGACCAATGTATACCCTCTCCCATAAGCTCTAGGGGAAGGTGCAAAATTCTCATTATGTAGGTATTTATCTTCTCGATAAATCCAGTCCCTAATGGAAACCTCTTCTTTTTCATCTTGAATCAAAACTGAGGATTCCACAAACTTATCGAACAATGTCATGGCTAAAGACGAGGGCTTCATTTCTTGAGAAGGTTTGCCATAAGACCTACGGGAAATTGACAATTTTGTGAATGAATCCAATTTGTAATCCCCCATACCAAGATCTATGGTCTTGAATTTATTCTTGCATTGTTCAAATGTAGTATCAAAAGTGTTAGCCTCCCTATTCAGAGGAATGTGAGACCCTGCTGAGATTGTGTTGATTGATAGTGTGTTGTCCCCAAGTATGCAAACTTCTATTCCATTGTAAGGGAACTTTACACACTAATGATAAGTAGATGGGACCACTTGCATCTCATGTATCCATGGTATACCTAACAAAATAGTGTAAGCCAAAGGACCGGCATCAACAATCTGAAACAAAATATCTTTCTCTACAGGACCAATTCGGATAGGAAGAACAGCCAATCCTTTAGAACTACGTTCTGCTTCATCATAAGCCTTGATAGTTATCTTCTTCCTTGTATCAATGACTTCTTCCGAATAACCCAAGGGCTTTAATAAGCTCAAAGAACAAATATTAAGCCCAGCACCCCCATCTATCAACACGCACCTGGCACGGGTCTTGTGGATCATAACCTCTATATGAAGGGCCAAATTGTGTGGGTGGCTTAATGACTTGTCATCTTCTTTTGAGAATGTAAGGTAGTGAGGGCTTGCCAAGTGGTTGACCATATTCTAGAATTGATCTACATCTATATCATTAGGGACATTAGCCGCTTGCAAAGCATCCTCAAGGACACACTTATGCCTAGGGGACAATTCCAAAAGCTCAAAAATAGATATCTACACTGGTGTGCATTGTAATTGATCAATAAGGTTATAGTTTGAATCAGGACCAATGGTAGATTTAGGGAGAGCACCTTTTGACATGGGCTACTTAGATTTACTAGAGCTAGGACCTCTAATAACAATGGGAGCTTGAGACTGACTCCTAGTGATGACATTGAGGGGTTGAGACATCCTTCATGAGTGAGGACCTCTTAGGACCACAATGGGTCCTTCATCAGGCATAGGAGTCAAATACACATCATATCCATAAGGGTCTTTCCCTCTCATCATATTGACATTATCATTAGAAACTTTGAGCATGTTAAAAACATTCTCCACATTTGTGTAGGTGTAATTAATAGCAGCCTTGCCATTCTTATTACTAGAATTCTCTCCTTTCTCATATTTGGGCAAGGGTTCTTTAAAAGCTTTGTGATCTGCATTAGTGGTTGAACCATCAACTTGTAATCATCCACTTTCAATAAGATCTTGGATAAGATGCTTAAGTTTAAAACAATTTTCTATATCATGTCCAATTCCATTGTGAAAGACACAAAAAGCCTTCTCATCCCACCAATGAGGCTTAGGATCTGGTATGCGGTGCTTTGCAGAATCTTGGGGGTGCGCCAAATTATGAGCAATTAACATCTTGAAAATGTTTGCATAGGAGTCCCCAAGTTTGGTAAATTGCCTCTTTTCTATTTTAGGTCTCACTTGATAATTGGGTTTATTCTCTTGTTGTGCTGAAGACGTTTGCAGCTTCATGGCTTGGACTGCATTAGAGAGATTAAGAACTCCTTCATTCTTAGGTTGAGATGAGTCAACAACTCCATCATTGACCACTTGCTTATTCTTGTTCCAATAAGGGTTCTTTTTGTCCTTATTACCATTAGTGTTGTTGTTTTGGCCATTGTTGTTATTAGTTGGTTTAGCCAAAATTCCTTGTTCTTTTAGGACATCCTCTATGCGACATGCCACTTCTACCATGGTATCAAAAGAATTAAATGGGATCTTCCTAACCTCATACCTTAGCTCTTGTATTAAATTTCTCACAATGATGTCTATTCTTTCTTCCTCATGAATTGTCCTAGGATACTTTGAGCATAACCGTCTCCATTTTTGCAAGAAGGTGACAAAAGGTTCTCCCTGATTTTGTTTGAGTTTGCACAAATCAAGCATTGTGACTAACCTAGATAGATTGTAAGAAAAATGTTGGACAAATTTTTGGACAAGTTCTTTAAATGTCGTCACTAGAGGAGTAAGGTTGGTGAACCACTCCATAGCTTGACCTTTTAGACTCCTTGGGAATAATCTCATTAAATAGGAGTCTTCATGATGAAAAGAAAAACTCATTATATAAAATTGTCTAACATGGTCACGAGGATCACCAATGCCATCATATTTGTCATAAGTTGGGAACTCAACCTTCTTAGGAAATTCAATCATCACCACACTTTTGTCTATAGGGTTGGGACATATGGAGTCCAAATTAAATGTGTTCTTAGGAGCCCTCATCCTTTCTATATCCTTTTGCATTTGCATGATCACCTCATTGGTTGAAGGATTCAGTTTCTTAATCTTTTGGTGGACATCAAAATTATATGGGACCTTAGCACCTTTGTTGATGAGACTTTCTAGGAATTGATCTTTGTTTTGTTCCACATATGCTTGAAAAGATGGTTCTTGTTGCATAGTCATAAAATCTATTTTATCAAAGTTGGCATAACTTCCTCCATGTTGTGAACCATGATGTGCTCATTGGGAGGGTTGTTTTGAAAGTCTATGAGGTAACCGTCTCCTATGGTGATCATATCTTGAAGTCCTTCTACCTATAGGACTTGGGGACCTTGAGGGTGTCCTTGACCTTCTTCTAGGACTTGGTGAAGGGGTAGATGGGGGTGAGTTGGTCCCACTATTGGTACCCCTCCCATTAAATTGATTTTGGAGTTGTTGTGCATAGAGCTTATCTTCTTCTTCTTGGGTGACTCTTTTTCTTATGTCCAATAATGCACATTCCTCTTCCTCTAGTTGTCTAAATTTCTTCTTTTTGGCAACTTGTTCATCTAGATAGGCTTGCTTCTCCCTTTCAATACTTTTCAATCTCATATTTGCATATCGAGAGGTATCTTTAAGTGGAGAAGATTGTCTTGAATGCCTTATTGCATTAGCTGCATTGATGTGATGGTCACTAGATTCGTTGTTCTCGTCCTCGTGTTGTGACCCTGAATTTGAGTGAGTTTGCCTATAATGTCTCTCAGCTTGTTGATGAGCATCAAAATACCTCGTGTTGTTGGGGGGTGACCCAGGTGGACTAGCATGAGAAGAACCACCACACACTCTGGTAATCCTATGCCGTTGGAAAATATCCTCAAGAGTTTGGTTCATGGCTTCTCTTTATTGTCGAGTGAAAGTGTAACTCATGTCCATACTTGATGAAAGTGGTACTAAAGAGGTTCTCACTTCACTAGGATTACCTTTTGGATTAAAACAAACCTCAGATTCACTTTTAGAAGATTGATCAAAAAGGGGTTATTTTCCCTTGTGCTATTGACGAGTCTTAACTGGTGGTAACTGGCTAAAGACAACAGGGGGTCACTTCTCTTGATTGACTTGGTACCTTGTTGTAATTGACATGAAAGAAAAAGATTCTTAATGATGGGTCAATCTCTCAAAGTGTCAATTCCAACCTAGGATAATTGAGGTTCTCTATTGTCCAAAAAGAAGATGAAAAAAAAGAAAAATAAAAGGCGTCACCAACACTGTCAAAGAGGTGCTTCAAATCAAAGGGTGAATACCCTTGCACTTTTGAATCAGGAGGTTGGACTTAGCCAAAATTCAAATTGAAATTGAGATATATGAAAAATGATTTGGACAATAGTAGGATCAGAATTCTCCAAGGGTGTAATCAAAAATTCTAAAGACAAACTTTTCACTAGGAATACCTCTCTGAGTTGACAAATTATTTTCAAGGCAACCTTATAAATCAATTGAAATGATCCCTAGAAGGCTAAAATTAGAAATTTGCAGTCAAAATAGGTTTCTAACAGCAAGACCAGATATCCTACTCAAAGGTTAGGTCGTACTAAAAGCAACTTAATGATCGAAACTAAAAATACTACTAAAAATTTCTAGGCGACAGACTCTAGGTAGGCTGGGTGATAAACCTAGGACCGGGCGATACTTTGCACCGTACCAGGTGATATACCTCGACACTACTAGGTGATAGACTTAACAACTATCAAGCGATATAGTTCCAAGTGAACTATCGTGTGATATTTCTCTCTTAAGCAGGGGATACTGATGCAGTTTTTGACCAAATATGTGCAAAATTTCAAGTTTTTAAGGTTTGATTTCAAGTTTCCAAATCTAAAGGTGAAAATGTCTGATTTCAATCACAAATTTAACAGCAATTGGACAGGTTTGCAAACAGTAGGCAATCAAACATGTCTTCAAATACTTGAAACAAGGGAAAAAGTAACCTCACTAAGACAAACACTTGTGATATCAAAAAATAAAATTGCACCCTATGGAAGCTACCAATTGTTTGTATGTTGAGAACATTTACATTGGTATCACACAATTGAAGACACTTCAAGCAATATCTACCTACAAGACAAGGCTCAATACTTATGAACTTAGCCCACAACTTGATGTCCCCTTGCCTCACACCAAGTGGTTTCCCACAAGAGATATTGGCTTTGTCATGGAAGTGTCAAACAACACAACCAAAGGGACACATATGTTGAGTATCTTGGGGTGATTTGGGTTAGTCCACTTGGATCAATCCTTGCACTAAGAAGATAAGTGGCTAAAATAGGTGGCCTCTAACCTATAGTTCTTAGTAAGAGCTTCCGTTCATAACACCCCTCTTGCTCCTCATAGAGGACTCAGACCTCGCGGCCTCAAGAGTACCTTAAGCATTCTTGCTCAATGCTTTCCCCATGGTCGCAATACCATGAGCTACTCACATCAAGTGAAGACAAGTGTTATGTCTACCAAAGTTTTTAGTGTCTGAGGTAGCCTTGAGATTATAGTGAGTTGGAATAGCCAACAAAAGGCTTGTCCCCACTTGGGTCATTCCTCTTGATTGCTCAAGAGCAGGCCCGCTAAAGGATTCTAAATCTAAACAAAGAGTGGATGTTTTTTGAGGTTCAAGGTTTTTGGTTCACCTCAAGGGTGAAGAGCATACTCCCCTATCTCAAAAATTTCACCCAAACACACCAAGCAAATTCAATCACCCCCTTGCTTCCAAAACTTTAAGATGGGTCAAGATTTTCTGGTTCACCTAAAGGTGAAGAGCATACTTCTCCTACCACCTCAAAATTTCTTCCACAAGGTATTAAGATTCCTAAAACAATTAGTAGATGCCACACTTGAAAAGAAATAAATCGCAAACACTTGAAATTTTTTTTCTTTTTGCTTTTGATTATGCTTTGGGCAGCCCTACAAAAACCATTAGTAGCCCTTTAGTATGCAATTTATGGAAATCTCCTTCAAGAAAATCCCCTACAACCACAACTTGTTAGATAATTATGGTTAGGGAAATCCAAAATCTAAATGGAAATGATGCAAAAAACTGACTAATCTAGGCTAAGAAATACAAGCTAGATCTATCTAAATGCAATAAAGTAAACCAACAAACTAAATATGATCAGATTCCGATAATAAAACTCAAATTGCAACTCTCTATCAAATCAGGCGATATACCTTAGACTTCACCAGAATCACGCGACACAGTTTCTTGCACCCAGGTGATATACCTCAGTCTAGGTGATACACTGCAGAACATGCGGGCGATACTTCACGTGATGTCAAGCGACAGGCCTTAATATTTGTGGGTGATTCTTCCTTTGTGCAAAGCATCACACCTGTATTATAAGGTCTATCACATGATATACCTGAGAAGTGTCACACAATACTCTGAGACAGAAAAATAGAGAATGCAAAACATCCAAAAATTAATCCAAAAAATGACAAAAATGCAAGAAACTAAAGGACAAAGTCTATCTACTCTGCCCCACGGTGGGCGCCAAAAATGTATGGTGCAAAAGTGACCACACTTCTATGAACCATTACATGCAAGTTTTCTCAACAATGAGGCCTCACAAAGCGACTCATAGCTCTCTATGCATGGAGTTGCAAGGGACTTTGATAAATTTGCTCTTAGCTAGAGCTACAAACTAGTGACCTTGCTAGTCAACCATACAATGAGAGATTCACAATGAAGACAAGAGAAACAATGCCAATATCCCCAAATGGAATCAAGGTATGCAAATGCAATGCAAATCTAAATGATGATAAAAAATAGTCTATGAAATGACAATGCAAATTAAACTAAGAAAAAAAATAGCAATGGATTACAATTCCCCTAATTAAGCTATGTGAAGCTAATCTATTGCATAAAAGGAAACTAAGCTAATATGCCATGATTATGCAACTAAACAAAAGAAATATGCAACTAAATGAGATGCAACAATGAAAAACAAGTCTTCAAAACTTGATGTAGAATGTCTTTAATAAGCTCCAAATAACCTAGAAAATCTACAGCATAACATTAGCATAAAGAGATGGATGCAAATGAAGGAGAGAGCTCTCCTTTTATAAGAAGTGAGGTGAAATGGACCATTGAGATTAAGAGGCAAAAGACTTAATCAACGGTGGAGAAAAAAGGAAGCTTGATCCTTGTGCACAAATATCCTCTAATGGAAAAATAGGAGTTGACTTTTGTGTCTATATGAGACAAAATGTGTTTTTTCCCTTTTCATAAAATAAGAATAATACTTTATTTGTGCAACTTAGGATAAGAAAAAAAGGTGGGGCTTTTTTATTTAATAAAAGGAGAGGAAATTCCTTTTAATTAAATAAAGGCTTAGGATAAAATGGTTAGCCCATAGGATAAAAATTCAATATATGATCGAAATTAAGATTTGATTAAGAAATTGATAATGTTGAAAATATTGATTATTGATAAAAATGATTCAGGATTGATAAATCAAATAAATGGGCCCAAAGTCTAGGCAACCATTTTTGGGTGCATATAGTCCCCACTTGGGTCATTCCTCTTGATTGCTCAAGAGCAGGCCCACTAAAGGACCCTAATGCTAAACAAAGAGTGGATTAACTTTTGAGTGTCAGGATTTCTGGTTCACCTCAAGGGTGAAGAGCATAATCTCCTAGCTCAAAAATGTACACACTAAGATGTGCACTTCTCTAAGCCTTTTCTTCCAAGGGAATCCATGAATGAGAATCTTTGAAAATCGACCTAGAGCTCCCTAAGCATGGAGTGCAAGGATATTAAGTGTGCTCTCAGCTAGAGTTATTAAGCCTATGACCTTGCTAGTAAACCATGCAATGGAAGATTCAATGGAGATAAGGGCAAGAATGTCAATATCATCAAGAATCAATATGAGAATGAAATGCAACTATGCTAGAAATGAGAATGCAAACTAAATTATGAAAGAAAAGATGCAAGTGTTACAAATCCAAAAAACTTAATCTATGTGAGCTAATCTAGAGCATGAAAATGAAATCTAAACTAGGAAAGCATAAATATGAAACTAAGCCTAGAATGCAAGAATATGAAGCTATGATGCAAGAAATGAAAGCTAGATGTAAGAATGTCTTCAAAAGCTCCAAAGTCTCCAAGCAATCCTACAGCATAAAGTTAGTATTCAAAAGATTCATTCTAAAATGAGAAGAGAGCTCTCCTTTTATAAGAAATGAGAAAGAATGGACCATGGAGATTAAGAGGCAAAAGATTTAATCAACGGTGGAGCTTGAAAGAGGAGCAATCCATGTGCACAAATATCCTCCAATGGGAAAATAAGAGTTGACTTTTGTGTCTATATGAGACAAAAAATGTCTTTTCTCCTTTTTATAAAATAGGAATAATGTTTTATTTGTGCAACTTAGGATAAGAAGAAAATTGGGGGCTTTTTATTTAATAAAAGAGGAGGAAATTCCTTTTAATTAAATAAAGACTTAGGATAAGATGGTTAGCCCATAGAATAAAATAAAATAAATGATAGAACTAGGATTTGATCAAGAATAAGCAATTGATGATTTTAGCAAATAATGCTAGAAAGGGGCTAATAGTCTAGATGACCATTTTTAGATGATTACACATACCAATAATGTATTCTACAACTATGTAAACAAATTTTGTAGCTCGGTAAGCTCTTTCTAGTTTGATATTTAATATGTGTAATCACTATGTTATATAACATTGCAAGTGCAGACTTTCTTCTGCAGATTTGATCTTTCAGCTCTCTCTGACTTCTTCAATTTATCTCTCCCTTAGATAGATGTATCATGATTTTTGTCCATACTGATCATATCAAGATCTCTCTCCCATTTTCATCCATGTTTCATATTAAGATCTCTCTCCCTTTGACAACAATACCAAAGAAAAATATAAAACATACTATGTATCTCGGTATACTAATATGCAAATATATGTTCTAGTTCCTCAAGTTTTTCACAATCTTAGACAGAATGCAAAGTGTGAACTATGTTGCATCAACATGAATGATCTTCTGATAAGATTAGGCTAATTCAACCTCCAGATCACATTAGTGACTGGTAGACAAGGGACGGACCCCAAGTTTAGTCCTCAAGTATTCAAAAGTTTCCTTCCATAGAGGCTTGGTAAAAATATCAACAAGTTGTTCTTTTGATGTAACATATTCTAGTTTGACTTGCTTTTCTTGTACTTGTTCTCTTAAGTAGTGATAATAAAAATATGCTTGGTCTTTGAGTGCATTACAAGATTATTAGAAATATTTATTGCACTACTGTTGTCACAATATATAATCATCGGCTTAGTGATTACCTCATTCATACCTTCCAACATTTGTTTGATATAAGAAATGTTTGAATAGTTTGTAGCAATAGCAACATATTCTGCTTCGGCAGTGGACTGAGAAATACAAGGTTGTTTCTTACTTGTCCAAGTAACAAGTCTTTCACCAAAGAAAATTTCTCCTACAGTTGTAATCTTTCTGTCATCTATATATCCAGCCCAATCTGCGTCAGTGTAGACTCTTAGTTCAAATTTTCCTTCCTTTGGATACCATAATCCATAATTCTCTATTTTCTTCAGGTATCTCAAGATTCTTTTTGCAGCAACCATGTGTGACTCCTTAGGATTTGTAGAAAATCTAGCAACAATCCCCACAACATGTACAATGTCTGGTCTATTGTGTACTACATACATCAATTTACCAATCATAGATCGGTACAATATCTGGTTTACCTCTGTAGATTCATCATCTTTAGCTAGTTTGCAGCCTATGACCATCGGTGTTCCAACTAGTTTAGCATCTTCCATGCCAAATGTTCTCAATACTTCCTTTATGTACTTTGATTGTGTGATGAATATTCCATCATTCTGCTAAATAACCTGCAAGCCTAGAAAGAACTTAATCTCTCCAAACATAGACATTTCAAATTCTTTTCTCATCTCATCAGTAAATTATTTATAGATATGATCTTGTCCTCCAAAAATTATATCATCCACAAATATTTCAGCAATCAAAATAGTATCATCAAACTATCCTTTCATATACAAATTGATGTTCTCACTAGTTCTAACAAAACCAATACTTAACAAATAAGTATGCAGCCTTTCATACCAGGCTCTTGGTGCTTGCTTTAAATCATATAATTCTTTGTGTAATCTACATAGCATGTCTTTCTTATCTAGATCAACAAATCCTTCTGGTTGTTCTATGTAGACTCCTCTTCTAGTATCCCATTCAGAAAAGTAGATTTAACATCCATTTGATAGAATTTAAACTTCTTATGTGTAGCATATACAAGTAACATGTGTTCTAGTCTAGCAATAGGTGCAAAAGTTCCACCATAATCTATACCTTCCTCTTGTGCATATCCCTTGCAAACAAGTCTAGCTTTGTTCCTTGTAACCTCTCCATTCTCATTTAGCTTATTTTTGAAAATCTATTTAGTACCAATAACATTCTTATCTCTTGGTCTAGGTACTAAGGTCAATGTCTTATTTTTCTCATCTGTTCTATCTCTTCATTCTTGCATTTATCCATTCATCATTCTCTAGTGCAACCTTAACATTTTTCTGTTCAAACTCACAAACTAAGCATGTACCTTGTCTTAACTTACTTCTTGTCATCATGTCAGCTTACCTGTCTTCAATGATTTGGTTCTCAGGATGATGTCTTCTGACAAATCTTGCCAGCACTTGATCTCTTCTTTGTTATTCATTCTGTTCAGGTTCATTTTCTTGCTTGGTAGCTCCTTCCTAATCGTTAGTTTCCCTTTGTTGTTCATCGGTGTCCTTTTCCTGATGCTCACTCAACTCAGCCTATGGCTTCAGTAGGTACTCTGGATGCTCAATGTAAGTGAATCTACCATAGTCATCTAGCTCCTTAGTACTTTCTTCACCATTCTTATCATCAAATTCATCAACTCTGACATTATCACTCTCAATCATTTTATTAGTAACTTTATTTAGACACTTGTAAGCTTTTCTTTTAGTAGAATATCTAAGAAATATCCCTTCATCACCTTTAGAGTCAAACTTTCCATTTTTATCATCTTTTAGAATAAAACATTTGCTATCAAAAATTATGAAGTAACTTACAATTGGTTTGTGACCAAACCATAACTCGTAGGGTGTTTTGTTTGTGTCCTTCTTCAATTGTACTTGGTTTAGAACATATACATTTGTGCGAACTACCTCTCTCCAATATGTTTGAGAAATATTATTTTCTATCATCAGTGTCCTTGTACAATCAACAATTGATCTATTCCTCCTTTCAGCAATTCCATTCTACTGAGGTGTTCTCTGTGCAGAAACTTGTCTTTTTATACCATGCTCATTACAATAGTTAGTGAATTCATCAGAAATAAATTCACCACCTCTGTCAGATCTCAAGCATTTCAGTTCTTTCCCAATTTCTTCTCTACTTTTGCTTTGTATCATTTAAACATTTTAAATGCCTCAGATTTCTCCTTTAAAAACATTTCAGTCATTAGTCTAGTGTAATCATCAACAAATAAAATAAGATATCTATCTCCATAGTAACTCTGAGTTCTCATGGGACCACATAGGTCAATGTGAACTAATTTCAAGATTCTCTTTATTGAATAGCTTTACTTTTGAAACTAGATTTTGTCATTTTACCTTTCTAACATTCATGACACATAACATGGTCCGGCTTTATTAGGCTAAGTAGACCTCTAACCTTTTTATTTCTACTAATCTTAATCATGTTATCAAAGTTTACATGACATAACCTTTTATGCCATAACCATGCATCCTCATTTTTCATCATTAAATAGGAAGACTCAACATTGTTAAGATAAAACAAGTTACCTTTGGATTGTGCTCCTATTCCAACAAGTTTTCCTCCATCATCAAATATCTTTACCTTCTTGCTCTCAAAAGCTACTCGATGACCTGAGTTGTTAAGTTGTGCCATACTTAGAAAATTATAATTTAGTCCTTCTACCCAATAAGCATTATCACATTTGATTTTATCATTTATCAATACAGATCATTTTCCTCTAACCATACATGGTGTATCATTACCTATTTTTATAGATTCTCCATTATATTTCTCAAGATGATCAAACTTTTCTTCATCACCAGTCATGTGATGTGTACCACCACTATCAATGATCCATGTATCATTTTTATTAACTTTAGAAATGAGTGTTGTTTCTACATACCTTTTTTCTTCCTCAGAATCATCCTTCATCGTAATAAATACTACTTCAACATCTTAATCTATATCAGTATCAGTATCATTCTCTTCAGCAATGTAACATACCTTTTTTCTCTTATCATTTTTGTCTCGGTTATCTCTATTGTAGTGTTGGTAACTTCTGTTGTTTCTCCTCCCATAGCTTCCTTCACTAGATTGATCTTTTTTTCTATCATCTTCTTTCCTGTTTGGGCATCTAGCAATAATATGATCAACTTCTTTGCAGTTAAAATATGCTAAAGGTAATTTACCCCTATATCTACCTTTACCTTTAGGTAACATCTAGACTATAAGAGATTCAAGTTCATCAAGCTCATCATCGGTATTACTGTCATTATCATCCCTACTATTTCTATTGCTAGACTTACCGATCTTCAGAGAAGACATAAAAGTAAATTCAGCAGATGGTACAACACTATTATCAAAGTTGTTTAGCTCAAAATTTGTTAGCTTACCACTCATATTATCAACAGTAAGAGTACTGCCAAGTACAAACCTCATTTCATGTATTACAGATATTCTGATTACATATGCAGGCAATAAAGTTCTCATAATTTTGCTTACCATTGTATCTTCATCAATGACACCACCAGATCCTTGGATAGCATTAACTACCTCCTTTATTCAATTTTTATATTGCACAATGTTCTCTCCTTTCATTTTCATATCATCAAATCTCCCTCCTAAACTTTCAACTCTGGCTCTTTTCACATTTTCATCTCCACCATAAACTTGAGAAAGTTTATCCCACATTGCCTTTGAGGTAAGGCAATCCTTGGCATCTTCAAATTAGGCATCAGATAGAGCAGCAACAATCTCCATCATAGTAATATTATGCTCATGTTTATCTCTTAATTGATCAAGAGTCAAAGGTCCTGTAGGTGGTGCTAAGTAGCCATTATCCAATAGGGTGAGGGTGGAATTCCCAATCCTAGATATATGAAGTCTCATTCGGCTTTTCCATATTGTAAAGTTGTCCTTGTTCAGCTTTGGCACTTCCCTCTTATGCATTTTGTGATCTTTATGCTTAAGTCCTTAAAACTCCATTCCAAGCAACCAATATGCTCTGATACCAATTGTTAGAATAACTGAGAGGTGGGGTGAATCAGTTAGATCAATTATCTAATAGTCTCAAATACAAAATGTATATCTTTAAACAAATTTAGCAAACTTCTGTAGCTCAGTAACATAAAATACTAAACTGTCTATGCCTTTACTGATTACCAATTAATTACTCACAGTGATTACCGACCAAATCAAATATGCAATATGTAAAGTATGATAACCAAACAATCATCATAAAAACACATAACACAAAGATTTAACGTGGAAACACTGTTAAGGGAAAAACCACCTGGGATCGATAACCCAAAATATTGTTCACTCTTCTGAAGTGAGCTTGATGAAGAGCCAACCCTGTTAAAGGTTACAAAATGCACTGTAAGGTTTGACCTTGTTAGAGGATTTAAAGTTAATAGTTATCATCCAACCAGCATTCACTATGGGGTTGACAGGATAATAATGTACATTTGATGAATGACATAGGGCATATCATAAGATGGTTAAGTCCACTCGGTTAAGAGATTTTTTTGTTACAATGGTTAAACTGAAATAGTAGGTGATCTGATTACAATACAACTTGATTTTGTAGACGTTCAAATCTATTCTAAACCCATACAAATCTTCTGATCAATATATCAATTCAATTCTTCAACATTCAATAACTTACTTTCCCTCGGTAATAGCTCTCTAACACTCGGTTAACTCTGCAGTTCGGTTCTCCTTCAACCAGTCTGATTAGGCATGCATGAAGATGTGTTCACGTGAAATCTCTGCAATATTCTTTCTTCTGACATTGTTTCAACAATGAAACCAATGTCTCTTATATAGACAAGTAAACTATTTTTTTTTCATCCATCATATTTTGCCGCTTAATCTCCTTCATTAATTTTGCCACTTAAACCTTCCTCGGTAGATGTGTCAATAACTCATTTCAATTCCATCCTTTAGATCTTCTTCGAATTTTGTTAGTTGTGGATCTCATAACAAACTTTATCTTCAACCTCAAAATCATACACATTCCATCTCATCAATTTATGTTGGCTAAACTAGATTTAAATGCTTTCATCCATACTCGGTTAACAAAGAAATGTGTCGATGAAAATAAGCTCGGTTGATACTGTCACTCGGTATACACTACACTAGCTCAGTGTATACTGAAGTGCTTCATTTATTGACCACTCTGCTTTGTATATTTTTTCTCTCTTTTTCATCATAAACGAATGCAACATAATCAAGTCAATAACATAATGTCATAGACTCATCAACAAGTTACCCAAAGTATTCCTTATCCTCATCTGTTATATCCATCTTCCTCGTGTAGATATATCAGTTCTTCATCTCTTTATCTCTTCTATAGATGTTTAAATGTTTGTAACTTACATGATAAGTACTGTCAAAACTAGTTGACATCAATGACAACATATTACTTATTTAATCATCTTACATCTCCATTCAGTAACTCGGTGATCTCTAATCACTTATCTTCAAGTCATTCAGGTATTCAATGAGTTGTAGCTCATCAGAAGAGATGTGACTCTCCCCCACATTAGAATATAAAAAAGAGAGAAGGTTTCATTTTAGTACATTGATATGAAATGTGGGGTATAATATATTACTCACAAAGGCAATAAGGAAATATGGTGACTCAATTTTTTTTGTTAACGCAAAAGTATTCATGTGACTCATCCTAGTGCCTAACCTACCTTACCTTGGTCTTACATATTGCCAAGTTGGCGCTCATGAAAAGGTAAGTAAGGCAAAACTATCTTTAAAAGAATTGATGGAAGATAAAAAATAATAATCTTGAAAAATATAAGTGACTCTTTCAAAAGTCAAAGTTATGAAAGATTATGACACTTGCAAATGACAAAAATGATAAAAATTTGTGATATTTTTCAAATGTGGCAATTGTGAAAGGTTGTAATAATTGCAAAATGTAAATATGATGAAGAGGTGTGACTCTCCCACACATTGGAAGATATAAATGGGAGAAAGTTTCAGTTTAGGAGGTCATTCAAATGAAATCAATGTAGGGTATAATATAATATTCACAAAGGCAACAATAAAAAGTGGTAAGTCAAATTTTTATTTTTGTTAACTTAGAGGTATCCTTGTGACTTAGTCTAGTGCTCAATCTATCTTACCTTGGTCTTATATATTGTCAAGTTAGCTTTTAGTTATGGGTGAGTTGAGAAATGACTCACCCTCTAAGTACTAATGCAAGAGAAAAATGAATAAGAAGAAAATAAGGAAGTGACTCCTTCAAAAGCCAAAGTTATGAAAGGTTGCGACACTCGTAAAATATAAAAATTGTAACATTTTTTTATGCGTGGTATTTGTGAAAAGATGTAATGATTAAAAAATGAAAACATGATGAAGATGTGTGATTTTCCCCCACATTGGAAGATATAAATGGATAAGGTTTCGAATTAAGGGAACATTCAAATGAAATCAATGTGGGGTGTAATATATTATTAAAAAATGCAACAACGAAAAGTAGTGACTCAATTTTTTTTTATTAACTCGGAGGTATCCCCATGATTCAACACAGTGCTCAACTTACCTTACCTTAGTCTTACATATTGCCAAGTTGGGGTTCAGAAAATGATGAACTAAGGCAAGACTAACCCTCTAAAGATTAACAAAAAAAATGAATAATAAGAAAATAAGGAAGTGAGTAATTTGAAAGGTAAAGTTATGAATGCTTGTAACACTCGCAATAGAATAAGAAGAAAATAAAGAAGCAATTCATTCAAAAGGTAAAGTTATAAAATTTTGTGACACTCGCAAAAGACAAAAATGGTGAAGGGTTGTGATTCTTTTAAAAAATGATAATTGTGAAGGTTTTGACTCTTTTTTAGAGTGGATATCATGAAGAGATGTGACTCTCCCCCACATTAGAATATACAAAAGAGAGAGGGTTTCATTTTAGATATTGATATGAAATGTGAGGTATAATATATTATTCACAAAGGAAACAATGAAATGTGGTGACTCTTTTTTTTTTGTTAACTCAGAGGTATTCGTGTGACTCAGCCTAGTGCCTAACCTATCTTACCTTGGTCTTATATATTGTCAAAGTTATGAAAGATTGTGACACTTACAAATTACAAAAATAGTGAAAATTTGTGATGTTTTCAAAAGGTGGCAATTGTGAAAGGTTGTAATGATTGCAAAATGCAAATATGATGAAGAGGTGTGACTCTCCCCACATTGGAAGATATCAATGGGAGATAGTTTCAATTTAGTAGGTCATTCAAATGAAATTAATGTGGGGTATAATATAATATTCACAAAGGCAACAATGAAAAATGGTAAGTCAATTTTTTATTTTTGTTAACTTAGAGGTATCCTTGTGACTCAGTCTAGTGCCCAACCTATTTTACCTTGGTCTTATATATTGTCAAGTTAAGTTTTAGTTATGGGTGAGTTGAGGCATGACTATCCCTCTAAGTACTAATGCAAGAGAAAAATGAATAAGAAGAAAATAAGGAAGTGACTCCTTCAAAAGATAAAATATGAAAAATGTTATGATGCTCGTAAAAGAAAAAAATTGTGATGCTTTTGTATGGTTGTAATTGAGAAAAGTTGTAATAATTGCAAAAATCAAACATTATGAAGATGTGTGACTCTTCCTCACATTTGAAAATATAAAGGGGATAAAGTTTCGATTTAGGTAGACATTCAAGTGAAATCAATGTGAAGTATAATATATTATTAAAAAATACAATAATGAAAAGTAGTGACTCAATTCCTTTTTTTTGTTACCTTAGAGGTATCCACGTGACTCAGCCTAGTGCTCAACCTAACTTACCATAGTCTTACATATTGCTAAGTTGGGGTTTAAGAAAGAGTGAGTTGAGGCAAAATTATCCTTCTAAAGATTAATGAAAAAGAAAATGGAATAAGAATAAAAATAAGAAAATGAGTCATTCAAAAGGTAAAGTTATAAAAAGTTGTAACAATCTCAAAAGACAAAAATGGTGAAGGGTTGTGATTATTTTAAAAAGTGAAAATTGTAAAAGGTTTTGACTCTTTCTCTAAGCAGATATGATGAAGAGATGTGACTCTCCCCCAAATTAGAATATACAAAAGAGAGAAGGTTTCATTTTAGTATATTGATAGTAAATATGGGGTATAATATATTATTCACAAATGTAACAATGAAATGTGGTGACTCAATTTTTATCTTAACCTAGAGGTATTCACATGACTTGGCCTAGTGCCAAACATGTCTTACCTTGGTCTTACATATTGCCAAGTTGGGGTTCATGAAGGGGTGAGTGAGGCAAGACTAGCTCTATTAGATTTAATGGAAGATAAAAAAATAATAATCTTGAAAAATATAAGGAAGTGACTCTTCCAAAATTCAAAGTTATGAAAGACTATGATACTTGCAAATGACAAAAATGGTAAAAATTTGTGACGTTTTCAAAAGGTGGCAATTGTAAAAGGTTGTAATGATTGCAAAATGCAAATATGATGTAAAGGTGTGACTCTCCCTCACATTGGAAGATATAAATGGGAGAAGGTTTCAATTTAGGAGGACATTTAAATGAAATCAATGTGAGGTATAGTATATTATTCACAAAGACAACAATGAAAAGTGGTAAGTCAATTTTTTATTTTTGTTAACTTAGAGGTATCCTTGTAACTCAGTCTAGTGCCCAACCTATCTTACCTTGGTCTTATATATTGCCAAGTTAAGTTTTAATATTGGGTGAGTTGAGGCATGACTATCCATATAAGTACTAATGCAAGAGAAATGTGAATATGAAGAAAATAAGGAAGTGACTCTTTCAAAAGACAATGTTATGAAAGGTTGGAATGCTCGTAAAAGATAAAAATTATGATTTTTTTAAAGGGTGGTAATTCTGAAAGGTTGTAATGATTACAAAAGGAAAACTTGATGAAGATGTGTGATTATCCCCCACATTGAAAGATATAAAGGGATAAGGTTTCAATTTAAAGGGGCATTCAAATGAAATCATTGTGGGGTATAATATATTATTCAAAAATGCAAAAATAAAAAGTAGTGACTCAATTTTTTTTTGTTAACTCAGAGGTATCCTCATGACTCAGTACAATAATTAATTTACCTTACCTTGGTCTTACATATTGCCAAGTTGGGGTTCAGAAAATTGTGAACTGAGACAAGACTAGCCCTTTAAAAATTAACAAAAAAAATGAATAATAATAAAATAAGGAAGTGAGTTATTTAAAAGCTAAAGTTATGAATGCTTGTAACACTCACAATGAAATAAGAAGACAATAAGGAAGTGATTCATTCAAAAAATAAAGTTATGAAAGGTTGTGACACTCACAAAGGACAAAAATGGTGAAGGGTTGTGATTCTTTTGAAAAGTGACAATTGTGAAAGGTTTCTACTCTTTCTAAGAGCGAATATGATGAAGAGATGTGACTCTCCCCCATATTATAATATATAAAAAAGAAAAAGTTTCATTTTAGTACATTGATATGAAATGTGGGGTATAATATATTATTCACAAAAGAAACAATGAAATGTGGTGACTCAAATTTTTTGTTAACTCGGAGGTATTCTTTTGACTCAGTCTAGTGCATAACATACCTTATCTTGGTCTTACATATTGCCAAGTTGGGGTTCATGAAGGGGTGAGTGATGCAAGACTACCTCTAAAAGAATTAATGAAACATAAAAAAATAGTAATCTTGAAAAATATAAGAAAGCAAGTCTTTCAAAAGTCAAAGTTATGAAATATTGTGACACTTGCAAATGACAAAAATGGTGAAAATTTGTGAAGTTTTCAAAAGGTGACAATTGTGAAAGGTTGTTATGATTGTAAAATGCAAATATGATGAGGTGTGACTCTCCCCCACATTGGAAGATATAAATGGGAGAAGATTTCAATTTAGGTGGACATTCAAATGAAATCAATGCGGCATATAATATATTATTCAAAAAGGCAACATTGAAAAGTGGTAAGTCAATTTTTTATTTTTGTTAACTTAGAGGTATCCTTGTGACTCAGTCTAGAGCCCAAGCTATCTTTCCTTGGTCTTATATATTGTCAAGTTAGGTTTTAGTTATGGGTGAGTTGAGACATGACTAGCCATCTAAGTACTAATGTAAGAGAAAAATGAACAATAAGAAAATAAGGAAGTGACTCCTTCAAAAGGAAAAATTATGAAAGGTTGTGACGCTCGTAAAAGAAAAAAAATTGTGACATTTTTAAAAGGTGGTAATTGTGAAACGTTGTAATGATTGCAAAATGACACATGATGAATATGTATGATTCTTCCCCACATTGAAAAATATAAAGGGATAAGGTTTCAATTTAAGAGGACATTCAAATGAAATCAATGTGGGGTATAATATATTATTAAAAAATGCAACAATAAAAAATAGTGACTTAATTTTTTTTGTTAATTCAGAGGTATCCTTGTGACTCAACACACTGTTCAACTTACCTTACCTCGGTCTTACATACTGCCAAGTTGGGGTTCAGAAAATGGTGAACTGAGGCAAGACTAGCCCTCTAAAAATTAATGAAAAAAATAAATAATAAAAAAACAAGGAGGTGAGTCATTTAAAAGGTAAAGTTATGAATGCTTGTAACACTTGTAGCAGAATAAGAAGAAAATAAGGAAGTAAGTCATTCAAAAGGTAAAGTTATGAAAGGTTGCGACACTCACAAAGAACAAAAATGGTGAAGGATTGTGATTCTTTTGAAAAGTGACAATTGTGAAAGGTTGTGATTCTTTTTAAGAGCAGACATGATGAAGAGATGTAACTCTCCCCCACATTAGAATATACAAAAGAAAGAAGGCTTTATTAATACATTAATATGAAATGTGGGCTATAATATATTATTCACAAAAGCAACAATGAAATGTGGTGACTCATTTTTTTTTGTTAACTCAGAGGTATCCATGTGACTTGAGGCCTAGTGCCTAACCTGCCTTACCTTGGTCTTAGATATTGTCAAGCTTGGGTTCATGAACGAGTGAGTGAGGCAAGACTGGCTCTATAATAATTAATGGAAAAAAAAATTTAAAAAAAAAATTTAAAAATATAAGGAAGTGACTCTTTCAAAAGTTAAAGTTATAAAATATTGTGACACTTGCAAATGACAAAAATGGTAACAATTTCTGACATTTTCAAAATGTGGTGATTGTGAAAGCTTGTAATGATTGCAAAATGCAAATATGATGAAAATGTGTGACTCTCCCTCACATTAGAAGATATAAATGGGAAAAGGTTTAAATTTAGGAGGACATTCTGTTGATATTTGTGGTCTTGAGGAAAAGCCAGATTACGTTGAATTTCAAATACATTGAAAAATTGCTATAAAGACGACTTGAATATTGAATTATTGAAATGGCTATATGAGCCGACTTTCATATTAAAATTCATATTATGGGATGACTTGTATAAGAGACGACTTGCACTTAATTATACAAGGAACGACTTGTATTTAATATGCTAGTAAAGGTCAGCCACCATAATGTTGAATAGGTGTGACTCTTTAAGTCACCCTCTTGCACATTTATATAAGAGGTGAAGTGTGAATTGGAAAGGCATCAAAAACATAACATGCAGATCCAATTCGCACTATTTAGGCAGACCTAAGGTGATCTAAATTACAGTCCTAATTTGCATTTCATAAGCCAAGCTAGTAATAACAAAATTACAGACTTTGATTGAAGCTGAACTATTATACACACCTAGAGGACATTTATAGCAGAACTAAGAGCAGATTAAAATAGTGAATTGGAGCAGAATTAGAGTAGATTAAAATAGCGAATTGGAGCAGAATTAGAGCATATTAATATAGCGATTTGGAGCAGATAATAAGGATATGTTTTAGCAATCTCTCAAGGACAATCTTGGATAAATTGAAAGGCAAAGATCAAGGGTGAATTACACCAGATTCATAGGTCAAATCTGAGCAACATAAAGGGCATCTACAAGTAGATTGAAGGCTTCTAAATTGGGTATTCTCAATCCTCATTTGTTTATTATAAAATAATTTATATTTCAGTTTGTAGATTTCCTTTAAAGTCTGAAATATTAACACATTTAAATGAAATCAATGTGGAGTGTAATATATTATTCACAAAGGCAACAATGAAAAGTGGTAAGTCAATTTTTTATTTTTGTTAACTTAGAGGTATCATTGTGACTTAGTCTAGTGCCCAATCTATCTTACCTTGCTCTTATATATTGTCAAGTTAGGTTTTAGTTATGGGTGAGTTGAGACATGACTAGCACTCTAAGTACTAATGCAAGATAAAAATGAATAAGAAGAAAATAAGGGAGTGACACCTTCAAAAGACAATGTTATTAAAGGTTGCAACACTCATAAAATATAAAAATTGTGACATTTTTGAAAGGTGGTAATTGTGAAAGTTTGTAATGATTGCAAAATGAAACATGATGAAGATGTGTGATTCTCCCCCACATTGGAAGATATAAACAGATAAGGTTTCACTTTAAGGGGACATTCAAAAGAAATCAATGTGGGGTATAATTTATTATTTAAAAATGCAATAATAAAAAGTAGGGACTCAGTCTTTTTTGTTAACTTAGAGGTATCCCCATGACTCAGCACAATGCTTAACTTACCTTACCTTGGTCTTATATTGCCAAGTTGGGGTTCATAAAATGGTGAATTGAGGCAAGACTAGCCCTCTAAAGATTAATGAAATAAAATGAATAATAAGAAAATAAGGAAGTGAGTCATTTAAAAGATAAATTTATGAACACTTGTAACACTCGCAATGGAATAAGAAGAAAATAAAGAAGTGAGTCATTCAAAAGGTATAGTTATGAAAGTTTGTGACACTCACAAAGGACAAAAATGGTGAAGGGTTGTGATTATTTTGAAAAATGACAATTGTGAAAGGTTTTGACTCTTTCTAAGAGAGGATATGATGAAGAGATGTGACTCTCCTCCACATTAGAATATACAAAAGAGAGAAGGTTTCATTTTAGTACATTGATATGAAATGTGGGTTATAATATATTACTCACAAAGACACCAATGAAATATGGTTGCTCAATTTTTTTTATTAACTCAGAGGTATTCATGTGACTCAGCCCAGTGCCTAACCTACATTACCTTGGTCTTACATATTGTCAAGTTGGGGTTCATGAAGAGGTGAGTGAGGCATGTGTTAGAATAACTGAGAGGGGGTGAATCAGTTATCCATAGTCCCAAATCAAAATGTATAATCCAAAATAATTTACTTAAACTTTTGCAGCTCGGTAACAAACTAATGATTATCAACCATATCTAACATGTAATATGTAAAGTATGATAACAAAAAATCATCACAATGAACACATAACACAAAAGATTTAACATGGAAACCCTGTGAAGGGAAAAACAACCTAGGACCGGTAACCCAAAAATGTTCACTCTTTTGAAGTGAGGTCAGTGAAGACTCAACCCTGTTAAAGGTTACAAACACACTGTTAGGTGTGACCTTGTTAGAGGATTTTAAACCAACCGTTATCATCCAACCAGCATTCACTATGGGGTTGATAGGATAACAATGTTCATTCTATGAATGAAACATAAAAAGACTTTCAAGTCCACTCGGTTAAGAGATTTCTCTGTTTACAATGTTTAAAATGTAACAGCAGTTGATCTGAACACAATACAACTTCAATTGCAAATTATTAGAAATATTTTAAGCTCATTCAAATCCTCTGATCAGTATATCAATTCTGTATCACAATAATCAATGACCTATTGTCACTCGGTAATAGCTTTCTGATGCTCGGTAAACTCTGCAGTTAGGTTCTTCTTAACCAGTTTGATCAAGCATACAAATGAAGCTTGTTCATGCAATAGTTCTACAGTCTCCTTCTGGCATTAGTTTCATAATGAAACCTTAGTCTCTTAAATAGACAAGTAAATCATTTTCTTCTCCTCCATAAGATTTTTTCACTTATTCTCCTTCATCCATTTTGCTGCTTAAACCTTCCTCAGCTGATGTGCCAGTAAAATGTTTTGATTTCATCCTTTAGATCTTCCTTGAATTATGCTAGTCATTGATCTTCATAACAAACATTATCTCCATCACTGATTTTGATGTACTTTACAGCTTAGCAATCCTTATCGGCTAAACTAAACATTTAGTTCTTTTTCTCCTGCTCGGTTAACAAAGAAATGCATCAGTGAACACACACTCAATTTATACTATGCTTGGTATACACTACACTGCTTGATGTATATTGTGATGCTTCATCAACCGACCACACTGCTTTGAATCTTTCAGTTCTTTTCCTCATCATAAATGAATGAAACATAATCAAGTCAATAACATAAGGTCATAGACTCATCAGCAAGTTACACAATGTATTCCTTATCCTCATCTATCATATACATCTTCCTCATGTAGATATTTCCATTCTTCATCTCTTTTACTCCTTTTCTACATATGTTTAGTTATTGTAACTTACAAAATAAGTACTGTCAAACTAGTTGACATCAATGACAACATATTATTGATTTAATCATATTACATATCTAATCAACAACTCGGTGATCTCTAATCACATATCTTCAATTAGGTTTTAAATCAATTGTATTTCATCAATCTCTCTCTTTGGCATTGATGGCAACTCAAGTAATATGAAATATACCATACACATATCAAACTTGTATTCTACAACTCTATGAACAAATGTTGCACAAGCTCTCCCTAGCTTAATATGTTTAATCACTATGTTACTCAATTGCATTACCAATGCAGCTTTGACATTCTGCAAATATGATCTTTTGAGCTCTCAGATTCCTTCTTCTGTTCTCAGTAACTGATCTTTAGTGCTCTCCCTTTCTTTTAGTTTAGATGTTTCAGTGTTCTCATCAGTGCATCTTGTTTCATATGGTTTATCTCTCTCTTTGACAATAATGCCAAAGAAACAAATAAACATACAGCTCTACAATAGCCATGTAACTCTCTATTGTCTGATGCATTCTCTATATCTCTATATACTGATATGTCAATCTGTTCCAGTTCTCCAAACTATTCACAACCTTAGACATGATCCAAAGTGTGAACTATGTTGCATCAACATGAATAATCTTCTGATAAGATTAGGCTGATGCAACATCCAGATCACATTAGTGACCGATAGACAGGGGACAAACCCCAAGTCTAGTCCTCAAGTACTCAAATGTATCCTTTAGTAGAGGCTTTTTAAATATGTCTACAAGTTGTTCTTTTGATGTAACAAACTCTAGCTTAACTTGTTCTCCTATACTTGTTTTCTTAAGTAGTGATACTTAATAGATATATGCTTTATTTTAGAGTGCATCACTGGATTCTTTGAAATGTTTATTGCACTTGTGTTATCACTATATATAATCACCAGCTCGGTGATTATCTCATTCATACATTCCAAAACTTGCTTAATAAATGAAATATTTGAACAGTTTGTAGTAGCAGCAACATACTTTGTTTTGGCTGTAGATTGAGAAATGCAAGCCTACTTTTTACTTGTCCATGTAACAAGTCTTTCACCAAAGAAAAATGCTCCTTCGGTGGTACTTTTTCTGTCATCCACATTTCTAGCCCAATCAACGTCAATATAGACTCTAAGTTTAAATTTTCCTTCCTTAAGATACCATAATCCATAATCTTCAATTTTCTTCAGGTGTCTTAGGATTCTCTTTGTAGCAACCATGTGTGACTCTCTAGGGTTTGCAGAAAATCTTGCAACAATTCTCATAGCATGCGCTATGTCTGGTCTACTATGCACTGCATATATTAACTTACCAATCATTGATTAGTACAGTTTCTGGTTCACCTCTATAGTTTCATCTTCCTTAGTCAGTTTGCATCCAGTAGTCATCGGTGTTCCCACAGGTTTAGCATCTTCCATGCCAAATGTCTTCACTACTTCCTTGATATATTTAGATTGTGTGATGAATATACCATCATTCTATTGAATCACTTATAGTCCTAGAAAGAACTTAATCTCTTCGAACATAGACATTTCAAATTCACTTCTCATTTCATCAGCAAATGACTTACAGATTTGATCTTGTCCTCCAAATATTAGTTCATCCACAAATATGTCAGCAATAAGAATAGTATCATTAGTATCTCCTTTCATATACAAATTGTTGTTCTCACTTGTTCTAACAAATCCAATACTTAACAAATAAGTATGGATCCTCTCATACCAGGCTCTCGGTGCTTGCTTCAAACCATATAAAGCTTTATGTAATCTACATACCATATCTTTGTTGTCTGGATCAACAAACCCTTCTGGTTGTTCTATGTAGACTTCTTCTTCAAGTATCCCATTCAGAAATGCTGACTTGACATCCATTTGATAAACTTTGAACTTTTTGTGTGCAGCATATGCAAGTAACATTCTGACTCCTAATCTAGTAACAGGTGCAAATGTTTCACCATAGTCAATTCCTTCCTCCTGTGCATATCCTTTACATACCAATCTGGCTTTATTCCTTGTTACCTCTCCATTTTTATTTTATTTGTTCCTAAATATCCACTTAGTACCAATAACATTCTTATCTTTAGGTTGGGGTACTAAGGTCCAGGTATTGTTCTTTTCTATTTTTTCTATTTCTTGTTTTATTGCATTAACCCATTCTTCATTTTCTAATACAACTTTCACATTCTTCGGTTCATAATCACAAACTAGACATGTACATTATCTTGCTTTACTCCTTGTTTTCATTCCAGCTTGTTTGTCTCCAATGATTTGTGTCTCGGGATGGTGTCTTCTAACAAAACTTGCCAGTATCTGATTTCTTATTTCTTGTTCATCCTGTGCAAGTTCATTTTCTTGCTCGGTAGGTCCTTCTTGCTCATTAGTTTCTCTTTCATGCTCCTCGGTGTTATTTTCCTGCTAACCGGTTGTCACTATCTGTGGCTTCGGTAGATACTTAGGTTGTTCAATGTAAGTGAATCTACTTTAGTCTTCTGGTTCCTTTCTTCTTTCCTCTATATTCTTATCATCAAACTCATCAACTTGAGCATTAGTACTTTCAATCATTTTATTAGTTACTCTGTTCAGACACTTATATGCTTTACTTTTATTGGAATATCCTACAAATATCTTTTCATCACCTTTTGAGTCATACTTTCCATTTTTTTCATCTTTCAGAATAAAACATTTTCTTCCAAAAATTTTGAAATAACTTATAGTGGGTTTGTGTCTAAACCATAACTCATAGGTTGTCTTATTGGTGTCCTTCTTCAGTTGTACTCAATTTAGCACATAAACTGTAGTGCTAATAGCTTCTCTCCAGTATGTCTGGGCAACATTCTTTTCTATCATTAATGTCCTTGCACAGTCAATAATTGACCTATTCCTCCTTTCAGTAATGTCATTATGTTGTGGTATCCTCAGTGCAGAGACCTATCTTTTAATACCATGCTCATTACAAAATTTAGTAAATTCATCAAAGATAAATTCACCTCCTCTATCAGATCTTAATCATTTCAAATCTTTACCAGTCTCTTTCTCTACTTTTGTTTTATACCACTTAAACATCTTGAATGCCTCAGATTTTTCTTTTAAGAACATGACAGTCATCAACCTAGTATAATCATCAACAAAAAGAATAAAATATTTGTCTCCATAATAACTCTGAGTTCTCATAGGACCACATAGGTTAGTATGCACTAACTCAAGTATCTTATTTGTTGAATAGTCTTTTCTTTTGAAACTAGATTTAGTCATCTTACCTTTTTAACATTCATGACACATAACATGATCTACCTTAGATAAGTTAGGCAGACCTCTAACTCTTTTCTTTTTACTGATCTTAATCATGTTCTCAAAATTCACATGACATAACCTTTTATGCCACAACCATGCATCTTCATCTTTCATTATTAAATAAGAAGATTGATTATTATCAAGATAAAATAGATTACCTCTAGATTGTGTACCAGTTCCAACAAGTCTTCCTCCATCATCAAATATTTTTACCTTTTTGCTCTCAAAAGCAACTCGGTGGCTTGAATTGTTCAGCTATGCCACACTTAGCAAATTATAGTTCAATTCTTTTACCCAATAAAAATTTTCAAATTTTAATCTATCATTTATCATCGGGGGGTGAAAGCACAATGTTGTGTCACGTTTCAGGACAACGTATCAGCACACCTAAATTTGAGTATTTCTAACTAAAATTATTTTTTGTCAAACATATGGTCTAGCTAGATTCATTCTAGCTAAGTTAGATAAGTTCTTCACCTTTTCCAATTGGAACTTTCTATTAAATGCATGTTTTATAACAATTACTAAAGAAATAAAATTATTTCAGAAAAGCGACATTTCAATAACTCTTACTCTTTTTAATGATATTTTTTTACAAATATAAAAATACCCTTTTTTAGAGCACAGAGTCAAGATTATCATCATATAATTTTTATAGTATTTTAATTAGATCTAATATATTATAATTTCAAAATACTACAAGTATGTATTTTAACATTCGAGAACAAGATGCTTCAAAAATAGAAAAAAATAGTAAAGCTTATCAAAAAAATTGAAAATTTATATTTAACACTAGCAGAGAGAGCTATCTTCAAGAGTGTGTAATTTATTTTTTAAATGGTGTAGATTTGATAGGGGAAATTTGACGCGAGATGAAAACTGTCGATTTCAGGTATGTTCGACTTTGAGTAGTTATAACAGAGAAAATATACATTAAAAACTAATTTTTCTTCTTTTTTGCACTAGCTATACATTTTATCTATGACATATTTTGAAATCAAAGAAAAAAGAGATTATTTGCATATACTTTTTTGGTGCAGACAAGACCCTCATTTTTCAGCATTTTTGAGCAAGTAAAAAATGGACTTAAAAAATTTAAAAACCATGTGAATTCTTGTTCAAAAAAAATTAAAAAAATTATAGTCATAAACTTCATCCACTTTTACACATTTCATTAGTTTACATCATCTCCAAATTTTAAACATAAATGCCATTTTTATGTCATTAAAGTTAAAATTTTTGTGTGTTGTTGACCTTTTCCTTTATAAAAGTGTGACACAGCTATGTACTTTTACCCCGGGGATCCTTTACCTTTTACCATACAGGGTGCATCATTTCCCATTCTTACAGATCCTCCATTGTATTCTTCAAGATAATCAATTTTTTCTTCATCACCAGTCATGTGATGTGTACAGCCACTATCTATAATCCATGTATCATTCTTATTAACCTTAGAGATAAGTGTTGTCTCTACATACCTTTCATCTTCTTCATAATCATCCTTCATTTCCACAAATACAACCTCCACATCATCATCAGTTTCAGTATTAGTGATATCTTCTTCCTCAGCAATGTAGCATACCTTCTTGCCTTTGTCATTATTGTCTCGGTTATCTCTGTTGTAGTGTTGGTAGCCTCTATTGTTTCTTCTCCCATAGCTTCCTTCATATCAGCCTTTGGTTCTTTCATCATCTTTCTTATGTGGACATCTAGCAGCAATGTGGCCAACTTTTTTATAGTTAAAACATGCTAAAGGTAACTTACCTCTATACCTTCCTTTACTTTTAGGTAACCTTCTGGCCATAAGAGCTTCAAGTTCATCAAGCTCATCATCAGTATTGTTGTCACTATCATCATTCTTATTTCTAGAATTACCAATCTTTAGAGAAGTCATAAAAGTGAATTCAATAGACGGTACAACACTATTATCATAATTATTTAGTTCAAATGATGTAAGCTTTCCAATCAGATTATCAAGAGTGAGTGTGCTATTAGGTGCTGACCTATTTCATGAATTGCAGATATTCTGATGGCATAGATAGGCAATAAGGTCCTTAGAATTTTTCTTACCACAGTGTCTTCATCAATGACTCCATCTGATGCTCTAATAGCATGAACTACCTCCTTTATTCTGTTTGTGTATTGTACAATGTTTTCACCTTCTTTCATTTTCATGTCATCGAATCTTCCTCTTAAGCTTTCAACTCTTGCTCTCTTGACATTCGCATCACCACTATAAACTTGAGCTAACTTATCCCACATCTACTTTGTAGTAGTATAGTCCTTGATGTCTTCAAATTTGGCATCTAAACATGCAACTGCAATCTCCATAATAGTAACATTATGTTCATGTCTGTCCCTTAGTTGATCAAGGGTCAAGGGACCATTAGGTGGTGCAAGGTATCTATTTTTCATCAAATCTAGGGAAGAATTCCCAATCCCAGATATATGCAGCTTCATTTGACTTTGCCATATTGTGAAGTTATCTTTGTTTAGCTTTGGCACTTCCCTCTTAAACATTTTGAGACCTTTGTGTTGAAGTCCTTAAAACTTTGTTCCAAACAACCAACACTTTAATACCAATTGTTAGAATAACTAAGAGGGGGGTGAATCAGTTATCCACAGTCCCAAATCAAAATGTATAATCCAAAAGAATTTACTTAAACTTTTGTAGCTCGGTAACATAAAATACTATAGTGTTTGTACTTTTACCAATTACCAGTCAATAACAAACTAATGATTACTGACCAAATTTAACAGGTAATATGTAAAGTATGATAACAAACAATCACCACAATGAACACATAACACAAAAGATTTAACATGGAAACCCTGTGAAGGAAAATACCACCTAGGGCCGGCAACCCAAAAATGTTCACTCTTCTGAAGTGAGGTCGGTGAAGACCCAACCTTGTTAAAGGTTACAAACACACTATTAGGTGTGACCTTGTTAGAGGATTTTAGACTAACCATTATCATCCAACCAGCATTCACTATGGGGTTGACAGGATAACAATGTCCATTCAATGAATGAAACATAAAAGACTTTCAAGTCCACTCAGTTAAGAGATTTCTTTGTTTACAATGGTTAAAATGTAATAGAAGTTTATCTGAACACAATACAACTTCAATTGCAGATTATCAAATCTATTTTAAGCTCATTCAAATCTTTTGATCAGTATATCAATTCTGTATCACAATAATCAATGACTTACTATCCCTCAGTAATAGATTTATGATGCTCGGTAAACTCTATAGTTAGGTTCTTCTTAACCAGTTTGATCAGGCATACATGAAGCTTGTTCATGTGATAGTTCTGCAGTCTCCTTCTTCCGGCACTAGTTTCATAATGAAACTTTAGTCTCTTAAATAGACAAGTAAACCATTTTCTTCTCCTCCATAAGATTTTTCCACTTATTCTCCTTTGTCCATTTTGTTGCTTAAACCTTCCTCAGCTGATGTTCCAGTAAAACATTTTGATTTCATCCTTTAGATCTTCCTTGAATTATGCTAGTCATTGATCTTCATAACAAACATTATCTCCATCATTGATTTTGATGTACTTTACAGCTCAGCAATCCTTATTAGCTAAACTAAACATTTTGTTCTTTTTCTCCTACATGGTTAACAAAAAAATGTGTCGGTGAACACACACTTAGTTTATACTATGCTCGGTATACACTACACTGCTCAGTGTATACTATGATGCTTCATCAACCAACCACACTACTTTGTGTCTTTCAGTTCTTTTCCTCATCATAGATGAATGAAACATAATCAAGTCAATAACATAAGGTCATAGACTCATCAACAAGTTACACAATGTATTCCTTATCCTCATCTATCATATACATCTTCCTTATGTAGATATTTATGTTCTTCATCTCTTTTACTCCTTTTCTACAGATGTTTAGTTATTGTAACTTACAAAATAAGTACTGTCAAACTAGTTGACATCAATGACAACGTATTACTGATTTAATCATATTACATATCTAATCAACAACTCGGTGATCTCTAATCACATATATTCAATTAGGTTTCAAATTAGTTGTAGTTCATCAACAAGACTAGCTCTAAAAGTATTAATGGAAGATAAAAAAATAATAATCTTCAAAAATATAAGTGACTCTTTCAAAAGTCAAAGTTATAAAAGATTATGACACTTGCAAATGACAAAAATAGTGATAATTTGTGACATTTTCCAAATGTGGCAATTGTGAAAGGTTGTAATGATTGCAAAATACAAATATGATGAAGAGGTGTGACTCTCCCATACATTGGAAGATATAAATGGGAGAAGGTTACAATTTAGGAGGTCATTCAAATGAAATCAATGTAGGGTATAATATAATATTCGTAAAGGAAACAATGAAAAGTGGTAAGTCAAATTTTTTATTTTTGTTAACTTAGGGGTATCTTTGTGACTCAGTCTAGTGCTCAATCTATATTACCTTGCTCTTATATATTGTCAAGTTATGTTTTAATTATGGGTGAGTTGACAAATGACTCACCCTCTAAGTACTAATGCAAGAGAAAAATGAACAAGAAAAAAATAAGGAAGTTACTCCTTCAAAAGCCAAAGTTATGAAAGGTTGTAACGCTCGTAAAAGATAAAAATTGTGACATTTTTTATTGGTGGTAATTGTGAAAGGTTGTGATGATTGAAAAATAAAAATATGATGAAGATGTATCATTCTCCCCCACATTGGAGGATATAAATGGATAAGGTTTCAATTTAAGGTTACATTCAAATGAAATCAATGTGGGGTATAATATATAATTAAAAAATGCAACAACAAAAAGTAGTGACTCAATTTTTTTTTGTTATCTCAAAGGCATCCCCGTGACTCAGCACAGCACTCAACTAACCTTATCTTGGTCTTACTTATTGGCAAGTTGGGGTTTAGAAAATGATGAACTGAGGCAAGACTAGCCCTTTAAGGATTAACAAAAAAAATGAATAATAAGAAAATAAGGAAGTGAGTATTTAAAAGGTAAAGTTATGAATGCTTGTAACACTCGCAATGGAATAAGAAGAAAATAAATAAGTGATTCATTCAAAAGGTAAAGTTATGAAATTTTGTGACACTCACAAAAGACAAAAATGGTGAAGGGTTGTGATTCTTTTGAAAAATGATAATTGTGAAAGGTTTTGACTCTTTCTAAGAGCGGATATGATGAAGAGATGTGACTCTCCTCCACATTAGAATATACAAAAGGGAGAAGGTTTCATTTTAGTACATTGATATGAAATGTGGAGTATAATATATTATTCATAAAGGCAACAATGAAATGTGGTGACTCAATTTTTTTTGTTAACTCAGAAGTATTCATGTGACTCAGCCTAGTGCCTAACCTACCTTACCTTGGTCTTATACATTGCCAAGTTGGGGTTCATGAAGGGGTGATTCAGGCAAGACTAGCTCTAAAAGTATTAATGGAAGATAAAAAAATAATAATCTTGAAAAATATAAGTGACTCTTTCAAAAGTCAAAGTTATGAAAGATTGTGAAAATTAAAAATTACAAAAATAGTAAAAATTTGTCACCTTTTTAAAAGGTGGCAATTGTGAAAAGTTGTAATGATTACAAAATGCAAATATGATGAAGAGGTGTGACTCTCCCCACATTGAAAGATATAAATGGGAGATGGTTTCAATTTAGGAAGTTATTCAAATGAATCAATGTGGGGTATAATATAATATTTACAAATGCAACAATGAAAAGTGGTAAGTCAATTTTTTATTTTTGTTAACTTAGAAGTATACTTGTGACTCAGTATAGTGCCCAACATATCTTACCTTGGTCTTATATATTGCTAAGTTAAGTTTTTGTTATGGGTGAGTTGAGGTATGACTATCCCTCAATGTACTAATGCAAGAGAAAATTGAATAAAAAGAAAATAAAGAAGTGACTCTTTCAAAAGGTAAAGTTATGAAAGGTTGTGACGCTCATAAAATATAAAAATTGTGACATTTTTTAAGGGTGATAATTGTGAAATGTTGTAATGATTGCAAAAGGAAAATATGATGAAGATGTGTTATTCTCCCCCACATTGGAAGATATAAAGGGATAAGGTTTCAATTTAGAGGAACATTCAAATGAAATAAATGTGGGGTATTATATATTATTAAAAAATGCAACAATGAAAAGTAGTGACTCAATTTTTTTTGTTAACTCAGAAACATCCCCGTGACTCAACACAGTGTTCAACTTATCTTACCTTGATATTTCATATTGCAAAGTTGGGCTTCATAAAATGGTGAACTAAGGCAAGACTAGGCCTCTAAAGATTAACAAAAAAAATTGAATAATAAGAAAATAAGGGAAAGAGTCATTTAAAAGGTAAAGTTATGAATGCTTGTAACACTCGCAAAGGACAAAAATGGTTAAGGGTTGTGGCTCTTTTGAAGATATGCAATTGTGAAAGATTTTGTTTTTTTCTAAGAGCAGATATGATGAAGAGATGTGACTCTCCCCACATTGAAAGATACAAAATAGAGAAGATTTCATTTTAGGATATTCATATGAAATGCGAGTTATAATATATTATTCACAAAGGCAACAATGAAATGTAGTGACTGAATTTATTTTTTTGTTAACTCAAAGGTATTCTCATGACTCAACCTAGTGTCCAACTTTCCTTACTTTGGTCTTACATATTTTAAAGTTGGGGTTAAGGAGGGGTGAGTGAAGCAATACTAGCTCTCTAAAAATTAATGGAAGAAAAAAAAATTGAAGAAAATAAAGAAGTAACTACTTCAAAAGTCAAAATTATGAAAGGTTGTGACACTCATAAATAACAAAAATGGTGAAAAGTTGTGACTCTTTTTAAGGGTGACAATTGTAAAGGTTGTAATGATTGTAAAATGCAAACATGATGAAGAGATATGACTCTCCCCCACATTGGAAGATATAAAGAAAGAAGGTTTCAATTTAGGAGGATATTTAATTGAAATCAATGTGGGGTATAATATATTATTTATAAACGCAACAATGAAAAGTGGTAAGTCAATTTTTTATTTTTGTTAACTTACAGGTATCATCACGAATCAGTCTAGTGCCCAACTTGTCTTACCTTGGTCTTACAAATTTTTAAATTGGGGTTTAGTTAGGGTTGACTTGAGGAATTACTATCCCTCTAAGGACTAATGAAAGATAAAAATGAATGAGAACAAAATAAGGAAGAGACTCTTTCAAAAAACAAAATTATGAAATATTGTGACACTCGTAAAATACAAAAATCGTGACACTTTAGAAGATATAAAGGAGAGAAGGTTTCAATTTAGGAGGACATTCAAATGAAATCAATGTGAGGTATAATATATTATTAAAAAATACAACAATAAAAAATAGTGACTCGATTTATTTTTTTGTTAACTCAGAGATGTCACTGTGACTCAGCATAGTGCTCAACTTACATTACTTTGGTCTTACATATTGCCAAATTGTGGTTCAAGAAGGGTGAGCTAAGACAAGACTAGCCCTCTAAAGATTAATGGAAAAGAAATAAGAAATAAGAAGAAAATAAGGAAGTGAGTCATTCAAAAGGTAAAATTATGAAATGTTGTGACACTCGCAAAAGACAAAAATGGTGACATAATTTTTTTTTGTTAACTCAGAGGTATTTATGTGACTCAACCCATTTCCCAACCTGTCTTACATTGGTCTTACATATTTTCAAGTTTGAGTTCATGAAGGGGTGAGTGAGTCAAAACTAGCTCTCTAAGAATTAATGAAAAATTAAAAAAAATTGAAAAATATAAAGAAGTGACTCCTTGAAAAGTCAAAGTTATGAAAGGTTGTGACACTTGCAAATGACAAAAATGGTGAAAAGTTGTGACTCTTTCAAAGGGTGGAAATTGTGAAAAGTTGTAATAATTGCAAAAGGAAAACATGTTGAAGAGGTGTGACTCTCCCCTACATTAAAAGAAATAAATGGGAGAAAGTTTCAATTTAGGAGGACATTCAAATCAAATCAACGTGGGGTATAATATATTATTCACAAAGGCAACAATGAAAAGTGGTAGGTCAATTATTTATTTTTGTTAACTTAAAGGTATCCTCGTGACTTAGTCTAGTGTCCAACCTATCTTACCTTGGCCTTACATATTTCTAAGTTACAAGTAAATTGAGGCATGACAAGTTCTCTAAGGACTAATGCAAGAGAAAAATGAATAATAAGAAAATAAGAAAGTGACTCCTTCAAAAGATAAAGTTATTAAAATGTTGCGATACTCGTAAAAGACAAAAATTGTGATGCTTTCAAATGGTGTTAATTGTGAAAAGTTGTAATAATTGTAAAAATCAAACATGATGATGTATGACTCTCCTTCGCATTGGAAGATATAAAGGGAGAAGGTTTCAATTTAGGTGGACATTCAAGTGAAATCAATGTGAGGTATAATATATTATTCAAAAATGCAACAATGAAAAGTAGTGACTCAATTATTATTTTTGTTAATTCAAAGGTATCCCTATGACTTAGCCTAGTGCTCAACCTACCTTACATTTGTATTACATATTGCCAAGTTAGGGCTCAAGAAATGGTGAGTTGAGGTAAGATTAATCAAAAAGAAAAAAGAATAAGAAGAAAATAAGGAAGGGTCATTTAAAAGGTAAAGTTATGAAAGGTTGTACTCGCAAAAGATAAAAATGGTAAACGGATGTGATTATTTTGAAGAGTTGCAATTGTGAAAGGTTTTGACTCTTTATAAGAATAGATATGATGAAGAGATGTGACTCTCCCCCACATTGAAATATACAAAAGACATAAGGTTTTATTTAAGGAGGACATTGATATGAAATGTGGTGTAGAATATATATTCACAAAAGTAACAATAAAATGTGGTGACTGAATTTTTTTTGCTAACTTGGAAGTATTCATGTGACTCAGCCTAGTGCCTAAGCTACCTTACCTTGATCTTACATATTGCTAACTTGGGGTTCATGAAGGGGTGAGTGAGGCAAGACTAGCTCAAGTTAAGAATTAATGAAAGATAAAATAATGATAATCTTCAAAATTATAACGAAGTGACTCTTTTAAAAGTCAAAGTTATGAAAGGTTGTCACACTTGCAAATGACAAAAATGGTGCATATTTTTTATTTTTTCAAAAGGTGGAAATTGTGAAAGGTTGTAATGATTGCAAAATGAAAACATGATGAAGAGGTGTGACTCTCCCCCACATTGGAAGATATAAATGGGAGAAGGTTTCAATTTATGAGGATATTCAAGTGAAATCATTATGGGGTATAATATATTATTGACAAAGGCAACAATGAAAAGTGGTAAGTCAATTTTTTATGTTTGTTAACTTAGAGGTATCCTTGTAACTCAGTCTAATGCCCAACATTTCTTACCTTGGTCTTACATATTGTCAAGCTAGGTTTTAGTTATGAGTGAGTTGAGGCATGACTAGCCCTCTAAGAACTAATGCAAGAGAAAAATGAATAAAGAAATAAGGAAGTGACTCCTACAAAAGGCAAAGTTATGAAAGGTTGTGACGCTCATAAAAGAAAAAAATTACAACATTTTTCAATAGTGGTAACTATTACCCAAAAATTTCCTATCATTCATTTTTGGCCGCATCCTGTTTGTTCCAAGAAATGCTCAAGTGTCAAAACCCTCTATGTTTTCTACCTTTTAGTGTCGAAAGTCCAATGTGTTTTCTACCTTTTGGCCTGAAACTCTTTGTAATCTCCCATTGATAATTCAGATATGGCAAAACATATTGTGACACTCTTGTTGTCCTCATGCCTTCTTATGTGAGTTATCTCTTATTGGATTGAAGTTTATGAATGCTGTCAATAGAAATTGGGGTCCTTGGTCCCTCTCACTTTCTGTGATTTTGTGTGTTACTATGTCTGATCTGATTTAGATGTTTTGTGGGTATGCTATAGCCCCTAGTAGTCTTGTCTCATTCCTACACCTAGTTGCAGAGGAGGATGTTTGTTTGCAGGTCATAGGTTGAGTCTTCTGTTCAAGCCCTCCTATGAAATACTTATGCAAACCTATCTAGTGAGGGGTGACTTATTAGACCTAATTCCTCCATTAATCTCATCCCTCTATACTGAGATCCAAACCCTAGTTTTGGTGCATCACTAGTCTAAATGTCTAGCAGGCTGACATCCCACAGAGGTCACCAAAATGTTACCCAAAAATTCCCTATCATTCATTTTTGGCTGCATCTTGTTTGTTCCAAGAAATGCTCAAGTGTCAAAACCCTCTATGTTTTCTACCTTTTAGTGTCAAAAGTCCAGTGTGTTTTTTGCCTTTTGGCCCAAAAACCCAGTGTGTTTTCGACCTTCTCTCTGAAGGCTCTAGATTTTTTTAACTTTCGGTCCAAAAATTCTCTATATTTTTGACCTCCAGTTTGAAAACCCTCTGTGTTTTCAACCTTCAAGTGTGCAACTCTGAGTAGGTGAGTCCCAGTTCCTCATAGCCATGCAAGTGCAGTAAAGATCCGATGGCTGTCGCATAATCTCATAGAATCTTTCGAGCCCATGAGATCATGTAACAACGGTTGGATTAGAATCCTCTTGGCCTATTCTAATTTTTCATTACCTTTTGGCGACCACTTAAATCTTCAATTTACCCCGTGCGCGAAATACTTCCTAAGTCTCTGGTTTAATTTTTCCTAAGTCTCAGCGCACTTTTATTTTTCTAAGCCACTAAACCCTAGCAAGATTTGATGGTCCTCGCTATACTGCTAGCCCAAGATGCATCCTATTTAAGATCGCGGTCTAGCGATGACCATTGATCTTCCTTGCTTTACAAAATCCTAATCTACCAATGGGGACCAGTTGATGGTTTTCAAAGAACCGCTAGTGGTCTGTCGCATGATCGCATAACCCCTTTTTAGGTTATGTGAACATGCGACAAACCGTTAGCCACGCTGATAGAGCTTGCAGTTTGGCGGTGGGCCCTTGGTTGGTGATGTGCCTGCTTCTCAGTGGCTAGCTAGTGGTGACGTGTTCGGTCAGCGGGGACTTCGCCAGCTGCTGGTGGGTCCTCAGGTGGTGACATGCCCATGCTCCATTGGTCAGTTGGTGGCGAAGATTTATTGTGGGTCCACATATTTCAAATGAGCTGGCTTATTTCCTGAGTGCACTACTGCGATGTGTTGGGCCCAGCTCTTCATAAGGCCACAGTCGACGGTCTCTTCTTTGGCGGTTAAGTGAATGGAGATCTGACGGCTGTCATATGATCTCATGGAGTCTTTCGACTCGATGAGATCATGCGCCAACTGTCGATCTTGCTTTTTTATCAAAGCTCTGGCGGTGTTGTCGTGGGTCTGACTAGTGTGCGGTTAGGTTTCTATCGAGCCACGTGGTAAAAGGTTGACAGGTGGGATACTTTGTGGGCCCAAGTGTCTTGCGGGGTTGAATTGTGGTCAGCATCTCAAGCTTGTCACATGATCGCATGCGGCTTTCTAGCCTCATGCGATCATGCAACCGTTGACTTTTTCAAGGCGATGCGGCCAGTTTTTTGTAGGCTTTCTTTTGAGGGGGATGTTGCAAGTGCAGGTAGCTAAAAATTTATGACTTTGGAGGCGGTTGCAGTTGGATAGAATTTTGCAGAGATTTTAGGCTGCCGTTTTGGGTCCTTTCCAGTATCTTATCAGATTTTGAGAGTATTCATGACTCAGTGGGCTTGCAGGGAGGTAGATGGATCAAGGTTGTTGATCTGCAGGCAAGATCAGTACAGGTATGGGCACGCAAGGAGAAATATATGATCGGTTGAGATATTTTTTAAAGATTCATTTATGATCAGAAGTGACTATTTTAGGGTTGGATTATTTTATGCATATCTATGTAGCCCTACAAGTTTGATTCCTACCTGCGTGCAGAGAGGTGTATATAATTTGTTTTTTGGAGCCTTAGTGCTCAAAGAGTTCACATTTTGTAAAAAGGAAAGTTTCTTTCCTAGAAAGCTATTTGAGACACTTTTCTGTCCTCTGGTTTTCTACTCTTTGTAATCTGCCATTGATAATTCAGATATGGCAAAGCATTTTGTGACACTCTTGTTGTCCTCATGCCTTCTTATGTGAGTTATCTCTTATTGGATTGAAGTTTATGAATGCTGTTAATAGAAATTGGGGTTCCTGGTCCCTCTCACTTTTTGTGATTTTGTGTGTTACTATGTCTGATTTGATTTAGATGTTTTGTGGGTATGCTATAGCCCCTAACAGTCTTGTCTCAATCCTACACCTAGTTGCAGAGGAGGATGTTTGTTTGCAGGTCATAGGTTGAGTCTTCTGTTCAAGCCTTCCTATGAAATACTTATGCAAACCTATCTAGTGAGTGGTGACTTATTAGACCTGATTCCTCCATTGATCCCATCCCTCTATACTAAGATCCAAACCCTAGTTTCGATGCATCACCTAGTAGGTAGTTTTCTTTCCTGTTATTTCCCTTTCCATGTATTCCTTCTATCCCTTTCCCTCAAAAGATTTACTTTCCTATCTAGAAGCAAACTAAGGTGACTATGCAAGAGGAACCAGCCTAGAACCTAGAGGTCTCATCTCGGTTAGCAAAGGACCCACAACCTTGAGATGATTCCCTTGTTATACTGGATTATCAAGACCAAGAGAGCTTGAAATCAGAGGTGCAAATTCAGTGTATAATAGTAACTGTGAAAGGTTGTAATGATTGAAAAAGGAAAACATGATGAAGATGTGTGATTCTCTCCCACATTGGAAGATATAAAGGGGAGAAGGTTTCAATTTATAAAGACATTCAAATGAAATCAATGTGGGGTATAATATATTATTAAAAAATGTAACAATAAAAAGTAGTGACAATTTTTTTTGTTAACTCGGAGGTATCCTTATGACTCAGCCCAATGTCTAACCCACCTTACCTTGGTCTTACATATTGTCAAGTTGGAGTTCAGAAAATGGTGAACTGAGGCAAGACTATCCTTTTAAAGATTAATGGAAAAAAAAGAAGAAGAAAAAAATAAGGAAGTGAGTCATTTAAAAGGTAAAGTTATGAAAGATTGTAACACCCGCAAATGACAAAAATGGTGAAGGGTTGTGGCTCTTTTGAAGAGTGGCAATTGTGAAATATTTTGACTTTTTCTAAGAGAAGATATGATGAAGAGATGTGACTCTCCCCTACATTGGACGATACAAAAGATAGAAGGTTTAATTTTAGGAGGACATTGATATGAAATGTGAGGTAGAATATTACCGATTCTACTTTCTTTATCTCAATTTTGATCTGTGTCAGGTTCCGTGGTCTCACTTTTGAATACTAGCACGAGAACATTCTAGATGGTCTAGCTAGCTCTTTTGGAGAACTCCTCTCTATAGATCCTATGACAACATCCAGAACTAGAAGAGTTTATTCTAGGATTTGTTTGAATATCCTTCAGATGGCTAACCTGCCTCTCAATATTTCTATCAATTCCAAACTTGGTGTGTGGAATCATCTGGTTGAATTTGAGTCCCTTCCTTTTGCTTGCTTTATCTGTCAATAATCTAGTCATAGGGCTAAGGATTTTCCCCTCAAATCCCTGAAACCTAAGGTCCCCCTAAGAAGGTGTGGAAGGAGAAAGGATCGATGAACCCCAATGGTACTAGCTCTAAGGCCCCGATTGTGCCTCCTAGAGTTGGTAATGGATCAAGTGTGAATAATCCCCCTCAAAAATTTGTTGTTCCTAAGAATAAATATAAGTTGGAAAAATCGGCGCCCTTGGTTCATGTAGGAACTCTTGAAGAAGGAGAAATTAAAGATACTTTTTCCCCTAAGGAAGACCTCCCTTGTGGGTATCCCAAGAGTCCGTCATTAGATAAAAAAGAAGGTACCTACATCTAGGATATTATTTTGAGCCCAAAAACACCATGAACTAAGAAAATGTGGGTGGATTCGTATGATGAATCCAACCCTTTTTCTTGATAATGAGGAGGCTCACTAGATAGAGATAGGGCATAGTAAAAAAAATAGGCTGAGACTCCCCTAGGAATGCCTCTAGGTGGAGTTACTAGAGCTATGAGAGAGGATGTGGGAACACCTAAACTGACTAGAGGCAAAAGAGGTACTAGAACCATGAGAGAATAGGAAAATAGACAAAGTATAGTGGATGGGCATCAGCACACTATCCTGGAATGCTCCCATGGTAAGAAATGAAGATCATCTCTTGGAATATGAGGGGCTTAACAGCGCCCATAAGCAGGACCTTTTAAGAAATTATGTTAGGGATCAAAAGCCTGATATCATCCTTATCCAGGAAACTAAAATGGCTAGAGATAAAGTTGAAAAGATTAAAGTTTTTTAGAACTATGGGGTGGTGGGTTGCAGTTCAGATGGATCTTCTGGTGGGACTGCTACTTTCTAGAACCTTAATACTATCCAAGGTGATGCTATTAAAGTTATGAAAATTTGTGACACTCATAAATGATAAAAATGGTAAAAAGTTGTGACTCTTTCTAAGGGTGGAAAATGTGAAAGATTGTAATGATTGCAAAAAGAAAATATGATGAAGAGGTGTGACTCTCCTCCACATCGGAAGATATAAAAGGGAAAAAGATATAAAGGGGGAAAGTTTCAATTTAGGAAGACATTCAATTGAAATCAATGTGGGTTACAATATATTATTTACAAATGTGACAATGAAAAGTGGTAAGTCAATTATTTATTTTTGTTGACTTAGAGGTATCCCCGTGACTCAGTCCAATACCCAACATGTCTTACCTTAGTCTTACATATTTTCAAGTTGGGGTTTTGTTAAGGGTGAGTTGAGGCATGGCTAGCTCTCTAAGGACTAATGCAAGAGAAAAATGAGTAAAAATAAAATAAAAAGTGACTCTTTCAAAAGGAAAAAAGTTATGAAATATTGCAACATTCGTAAAAGACAAAAAATATGACGCTTTCAAATGGTGGTAATTGTGAAAAGTTGTAATGATTATAAAAAGAAAACATGATGAAGATGTGCGACTCTCTCTCTCACATTGGAAGATATAAATGGGATAAGGATTCAATTTAGGAAATTCAAATGAAATCAATGTGAGGTATAATATATTATTCAAAAATGCAATAATGAAAAGTTGTGACTCAATTTTTTTTTCTGTTAACTCAGAAGTATCATGTGACTCAGCTCAGTGCTTAACCTACCTTACCTTGGTTTTACATATTTCCAAGTTGGGGTTCATCAAGAGGTGACCTGAGGTAGGACTATCCCTCTAAATATTAATGGAAAAGAAGTAAAAAGAACATAAGAAAATAAGCCATTCAAAAGGTAAAGTTATGAAATGTTGTGACACTCGTAAAAGATAAAAATGATGAAAGGTTGTCTCTTTTGAAAAGTGAAAATTGTGAAAGGTTTTGACTCTTTGTAAGAGTAGATATGATGAAGAGATTTCACTCTACCCCACATTGAAAGATACAAAAGAAAAGAAGGTTTCATTTTAGGAGGACATTGATATGAAATGTGGGGTATAATATATTATTAATTCACAAAGGCAACAATGAAATGTGGTGACATAATTTTTTTTTGTTAACTCAGAGGTATTTTTGTTACTCAACCCATTGCCCAACCTACCTTACATTAGTCTTACATATTACCAAGTTTGGGTTCATGAAAGGGTGAGTGAGGCAAGACTAGCACTCTAAGAATTAATGAAAGATAAATAAAAAATAAAAAATATAACGAAGTGACTTCTTGAAAAGTCAAAGTTATGAAAGGTTGTGACACTTGAAAAAGACAAAAATGGTAAAAATTTGTGACTCTTTCGAAGCGTGGCAATTGTGAAAAGTTGTAATGATTGCAAAAGGTAAACATGTTGCAGAGGTGTAACTCTCTCCCACATTAGAAGATATAAATGGGAGAAAGTTTTAATTTACGAGGACATTCAAGTGAAATCAATGTGGGGTATAATATATTATTCACAAAGGCAACAATGAAAAGTGGTAAGTCAATTCTTTATTTTTGTTAACTTAAAGGTATCCCTGTGACTCAGTCTAGTGTCCAACCTATCTTACCTTGGTCTTACATATTTCTAAGTTATGAGTGAACTGGAACATGACTAGCCCTCTAAAGATTAATGTAATAGAAAAATGAATAAGAAGAAAATAAGGAAGTGACTCATTCAAAAGAAAAAGTTATGAAAAATGTTGTGACACTCGTAAAAAACAAAAATATGACATTTTCAAATGGTGGTAATTGTGAAACGTTGTAATAATTGCAAAAATCAAACATGATGAAGATGTGTAACTCTCCCTCACATTGGAATATATAAAAGGGAGAAAGTTTCAATTTAGGTGGACATTCAAGTGAAATCAATGTGAGGTATAATATATTATTCAAAAATGCAAAAATAAAAAGTAGTGACTCAATTCTTTTTTTTTGTTAACTCAGAAGTATCCACGTGACTCAGCTTAGTGCTCAACCTACCTTACCTTGGTCTTACATATTGCCAAATTAGGGTTCAAAAAATGGTGAGCTAAGGCATGACTAGCCCTCTAAACATAATAAAAAATAAAAAAGAATAATAAGAAAATAAGGAAGAGTCGTTCAAAAGGTAAAATTATGAAAGGTTGTGACACTCACAAATGACAAAAATGATGAAGGGTTGTGATTCTTTTGAATAGTGGCAATTGTGAAATTTTTTGACTATTTCTAAAAGAAGATATGATGAAGAGAAGTGACTCTCCATCACATTGAAATATACAAAAGAGAGAAGGTTTCATTTAAGGAGGACATTGATATGAAATTTGGGGTATAATATATTATTCACAAAGCCAACAATGAAATATGGTGACTGAGTTTTTTATTTAACTTAGAGGTATTCTTTTGACTCAACCTAATGCCTAGCCTGCCTTACCTTGATCTAGAATATTGCTAAGTTGGGGTTGATGTAGGGGTGAGTGATGAAAGACTAGCTCTTTAAAAATTAATGGAAGATTAAAAATTAAAAAAAAATTGAAAAATATAAGGAAGTGACTCTTTCAAAAGTCAAAGTTATAAAAGGTTTTACCACTTGCGAATGACAAAAATGGTGAAAATTTATGACTTTTTCAAAAGGTGGCAATTCTGAAAGATTGTAATGATTGCAAAATGCAAACATGATGAAGAAGTGTGACTCTCCTCCACATTGCAAGATATAAATCGGAAAAGGTTTCAATTTAGCAGGATATTCAAGTGATATCAATGTGGAGTATAATATATTATTCACAAAGGCAATAATGAAAAGTGGTAAGTCATTTTTTAATTTTTGTTAACTCAGAGGTATCCTTGTGACTCAGTCTAGTGCCCAACATTTCTTACCTTGGTCTTACATATTGTCAAGTTAGGTTTTAGTTATGGGTGAGTTGAGACATGATTAGCCCTCTAAGAATCAATGCAAGATAAAAATAAATAATAAAAAAATAATGAACTAACTGCTTCAAAAAGAAAAGTTATGAAAGGTTGTGATGCTCGTAAAATACAAAAATTGTGGCATTTTGAAAGGTGGTAATTGTGAAAGGTTGTAATGATTGCAAAATGAAAACATTATGAAGATGTGTGATTCTCCCCCACATTCGAAGATATAAAAGAGATAAGGTTTCAATTTAGGGGGACATTCAAATGAAATAAATGTGAAGTATAATATATTATTAAAAAATGCAACAATGAAAATTAGTGACTCAATTTTATTTTGTTAACTTAGAGGTATCCGCATGACTCAACGCAGTGTTTAACTTACCTTACCTTGGTCTTACATATTGCCAAGTTGGGGTTCAGAAAATGTTGAGCTGAGGCAAGACTAGCCCTCTAAAGATTAACAAAAAAAATGAATAGTAAGAAAATAAGGAAGTGAGTCATTTAAAAGATAATGTTATGAAAGGTTGTAACACTCACAAAGGACAAAAAATAAAATAATGAAAAGTAGTGACTCAATTCTTTTTTTTGTTAAAGTAGAAGTATCTCCACAACTCAGCCTAGTGCTCAACCTAACTTACCTTGGTCATACATATTGTCAAGTTGGGGTTCAAAAAAGGGTGAACTGAAGCAAAACTAGCTCTTTAAAGATTAATGGAAAAGGAAAAAAGAATATGAAAAAAATAAGGTGGGTCATTCAAAAGGTTGTGACACTCGCAAATGACAAAAATGGTGAAGGGTTGTGATTCTTTTTAAAAGTGGCAATTGTGAGAGGTTTTGACTTTATTTTAATAGCATATTAGATGAAGAGATGTGACTTTCCCCAACATTAGAATATACAAAAGAGAGAAGGTTTCATTTTAGGACATTGATATGCAATGTGGGGTATAATATATTATTCATAAAGCTAAAAATGAAATGTGGCGACTCAATTTTATTTTTGTTAACTCAAAGGTATTCATGTGACTAAGCCTAGTGTCTAACCTACCTTACCTTAGTCTTACATATTGTCAAGTTGGAGTTTATGAAAGGGTGAGTGAGGCAAGACTAACTCTATAAGAATTAATGGAAGATAAAAATAAAATAATAAAAAGTGGTAAGTCAATTTTTCATTTTTGTTAACTTAGAGGTATTTATGTGACTGAGTTTAGTGTCCAACATATCTTACCTTGGTCTTATATATTGCCAAGTTAGGTTTTAGTTATGGGTGAGTTGAGGCATGATTAGCCCTCTAAGTACTAATGCAAAAGAAAAATGAATATGAAAAAAATAAGGAAATGACTATTTCAAAAGAAAAAGTTATGAAAGGTTGTTACGCTCGTAAAATACAAAAATTGTGACATTTTTGAAATGTGGTAATTGTGAAAGGTTGTAATGATTGCAGAAGGAAAACATGATGAAGATGTGTGATTCTCCCCCACATTGAAAGATATAAAGGAGATAAGATTTCAATTTAGAGGGACATTCAAATGAAATCAATGTGGGGTATAATATATTATTAAAAAATACAACAATGAAAAGTAGTGGCTCATTTTTTTTGTTAACTTGGAGGTATCCCCATGACTCGGCACAGTGCTCAACTTACCTTACCTTGGTCTTACATATTGCCAAGTTGGGGTTCAGAAAATGGTGAACTAAGGCAAGACTAGCCCTCTAAAAATTAACGAAAAAAAATGAATAATAAGAAAATAAGGAAGTGAGTCATTTAAAAGGTAAACTATGAAAGGTTGTAATACTCGCAGAAGACAAAAATAGTGAAGGATTGTGGCTCTTTTGAAAACTGGCGATTGTGAAAAGTTTTGACTTTTTGTAAGAATTGATATGATGAAGAGATATCTCTCACCTACATTGGAAGATACAAAGGAGAGAAGGTTTCATTTTACAAGGACATTGATATGAAATGTAAGGTATAATATATTATTCAAAAAAACAACAATAAAATGTAGTGACTGAATTTATTTGTTTTCTTAACTCAAAATTATTCTCATGACTTAGTTCAATGTCCATCCTGTCTTACTTCGGCTTTACATATTGCCAAGTTGGGATTCAGGAGGCATGAGTGAGGCAAGACTACCTCTCTAAGAAATTATTGGAAGATAAAAAAGAATAATTTTGAAAAAAATAAAGAACTAACTACTTCAAAATTAAAAGTTATGAAAGGTTGTGACACTCATAAATGATAAAAATGGTGAAAAGTTGTGACTCTTTCTAAGGGTGAAAAATGTGAAAGGTTGTAATGATTGCAAAACGCAAACATGATGAAGAGGTGTGAGTCTCCCCCACTTTGGAAGATATAAAAAGGAGAAAGATATAAAGGGAGAAGGTTTCAATTTAGGAAGATATTCAATTGATATTAATGTAGGTTACAATATATTATTTAAAAATGCAACAATGAAAAATGGTAAGTCAATTATTTATTTTTGTTGATTTAAAAGCATCCCCGCGACTAAGTTCAGTATCCAACATGTCTTACCTTGGTCTTACATATTGCCAAGTTGGGATTTTGTTAGGAGTAAGTTGAGGCATGGTTAGCCCTCTAAGGACAAATGCAAGAGAAAAATGAATAAGAATAAAATAAAAAAGTGACTCTTTCAAAAGAAAAGTTATGAAATATTGTAACACTCGTAAAAGATAAAAAAATGTGACACTTTCAGATGGTGGTAATTGTGAAAGGTTGTAATGATTGTAAAAATCATACATGATGAAGATGTGTGACTCTCTCTCTCTCTCTCTCACTAGAAGATACAAATGAGAGAATATTTCAATTTAGGACATTCAAATGAAATCAATGTGAGGTATAATATATTATTATTTTTTAAAAATGTGATAATGAAAAGTTGTGACTCAATTATTTTTTTGTCAACTCAGAGGTATCCCTGTGACTCAGCTCATTTCTCAACCTACCTTACCTTGGTCTTACATATTGCCAAGTTAGGGTTCAAGAAGGGGTGACCTGAGGTAGGACTAGCGCTCTAAATATTAATGGAAAAGAAATAAAAAGAAAATAAGAAAGTAAGTCATTCAAAATGTAAAATTATGAAATGTTGTAACACTCGCAAAAGACTAAGATGGTGAAAGGTTATGGCTCTTTTGAAAAGTAGAAATTGTGAAAGTTTTTGACTCTTTGTAAGAGCAGATGTGAATGAAGAGATGTGACTCTCCCCCACAATGGAAGATACAAAAAAGAGAAGGTTTCATTTTAGGAGGACATTGATATGAAATGTGGGGTATAATATATTATTTGCAAAGACAACAATGAAAAATGTGGTGACATAATTATTTTTTTGTTAACTCAAAGGTATTTTTGTGGCTCAGCCCATTGCCCAACCTACCTTAAATTGGTCTTACATATTGTCAAGTTGGGGTTTATGAAAGAGTGAGTGAGGCAAGACTAGCACTCTAAGAATTAATGGAAGATAAAAAAAAATAAAAAATGAAAAATATAGCGAAGTGACTCCTTGAAAAGTCAAAGTTATGAAAAGTTGTGACACTTGCAAAAGACAAAAATGGTGAAAAGTTGTGACTCTTTCGAAGCGTGGCAATTGTGAAAAGTTGTAATGATTGCAAAAGGTAAACATGTTGAAAACGTGTGAGTATCCCCCACATTAGAAGATATAAATAGGAGAAGATTTTAATTTAGCAGGACATTCAAGTGAAATCAATATGGGGTATAATATATTATTCACAAAAGCAACAATGAAAAGTGCTAAATCAATTATTTATTTTTGTTAACCTAAAGGTATCCCCGTGATTCAGTCTAATACCCAACCTATCTTACCTTGGTCTTACACATTTTCAAGTTATGAGTGAATTTAGGCATGACTAGCCCTCTAAGGATTAATGCAAAAGAAAAATGAATAAGAAGAAAAAAAGGAAGTGACTCATTCAAAAGACAAAGTTATGAAAAGTGTTGTGACACTCGTAAAAGACAAAAGTTCTAACGCTTTCAAATGGTGGTAATTGTGAAAGGTTGTAATAATTGCAAACATCAAATATGATGAAGATGTGTAGCTCTCCCTCACATTAGAATATATAAAAGGGAGAAGGTTCCAATTTAGGTGGACATTCAAGTGAAATCAATGTGAGGTATAATATATTATTAAAAAATGCAACAATGAAAAGTAGTGACTCAATTTTTTTTTTGTTAAATCAGATGTATCCCTGTGACTCAGCTTAGTGCTCAACCTACCTTACCTTGGTCTTACATATTGTGAAGTTGGGATTCAAGAAATGGTGAGCTGAGGCAAGACTAGCCCTCTAAAGATTATTGGAAAATAAAAAAGAATAAGAAGAAAATAAGGAAGAGTCATTCAAAAGGTAAAGTTATGAAAGGTTTTGACATTTGCAAATGATAAAAATGGTGAAGGGTTGTGATTCTTTTGAAGAGTGACAATTGTGAAAAGTTCTGACTCTTTCTAAGAGAAGATATGATGAAGTGAAGTGACTCTCCCCCACATTGAAATATACAAAAGAAAGAAGGTTTCATTTAAGGAGGACATTGATATGAAATGTGAGGTGTAATAGATTATTCACAAAGGCAACAATGAAATTTGGTGGCTCAATTTTTTATTGTTAACTCAGAGGTATTCTTGTAACTTAGCTTAGTTCCTAACCTGCCTTGCCTTGATCTTACATATTCTTAAGTTGGGGTTTATGAAGGGTTGAGTGAGGCAAGACTAGCTCTTTAATAATTAATGGAAGATAAAAAAAAAGAATAATCTTGAAAAATATAAGGAAGTGACTCTTTCAAAAGTTAAAGTTATGAAAGGTTGCGGCACTTGTGAATGACAAAAATGGTGAAAATTTATGACTTTTTTAAGAGGTAGAAATTGTGAAAGGTTGTAATGATTGCAAAACACAAACACGATGAAGAGGTGTGACTCTCCCCCACATTGGATGATATAAATCAGAGAAGGTTTCAATTTAGGAGGATATTCAAGTGAAATCAATGTAGGGTATAATATATTATTCACAAAGGAAACAATGAAAAGTGGTAAGTCAATTTTTAATTTTTGTTAACTTAAAGATATCTTTGTGACTCGGTCTAGTGCCCAACATTTCTTACCTTGGTCTTACATATTGCCAAGTTAGGTTTTAGTAATGGGTGAGTAGAGACATCACTAGCCCACTAAGAATAAATGCAAGAGAAAAATGAATAAGAAAACAATAAGGAACTGACTCTTTCAAAAGGAAAAGTTATGAAAGGTTGTGACGCTCATAAAATAAAAAAATTGTCACATTTTTCAAGAGTGGTAATTCTGAAATGTTGTAATGATTGCAAAAGAAAAACGTGATGAAGATGTGTGATTCTCCCCCACATTGGAAGATATAAAGGGGAAAAGGTTTCAATTTAGGGAGATATTCAAATGAAATAAATGTGGGGTATAAAATATTATTAAAAAATACAAGAATGAAAAGTAGTTACTCAATTTTTTTTTGTTAACTCGGAGGTATCCTTGTGACTCATCCTAATGCTCAACATACCTTACATTGGTCTTACATATTATCAAGCTGGAGTTCAAAAAAAGGTGAACTAACGCAAGACTAGCCCTCTAAAAATTAACGAAAAAAAAAAAAGAATAAGAAGAAAATAAGGAAGTGAGTCATTTAAAAGATAAAATTATAAAAGGTTGTAACACTCGCAAAGGACAAAAATCGTGAAGGCTTGTGGCTCTTTTGAAAAATGGTAGTTGTACATGAAAAGTTTTGACTTCTTCTAAGAGCAGATATGACGAAGAGATGTGACTCTCCCCCACATTGGAAGATACAAAAAATAGAAGGTTTCATTTAGGAGCACATTGATATGAAATGTGAGGTATAATATATTATTCACAAAGGAAAAAAATGTAATATAGTGACTGAATTTTCTTTTTTGTTAACTCAAAGGTGTTCTCGTGACTTAGTCTAGTGCCCAACCTTCCTTACTTTGGTCATACATATTGTCAAGTTGGGGTTCAGGAGAGGTGAGTGAAGCAAGACTAGCTCTCTAAGAATTAATAGAAGATAAAAAATAATAATTTTGAAGAAAAATAAGAAGTAACTACTTCAAAATTCAAAGTTATGAAAGATAATGACACTCATAAATGACAAAAATGGTGAAAAGTTGACTCTTTCTAAGGGTGGCAATTGTGAAAGATTGTAATGATTGCAAAATGAAAAAATGATGAAAAGATGTGACTATGCCCTACATTGGAAATAAAGGGGAGAAAGATATAAGGGAGAATGTTTCAATTTAGGAAGACATTCAATTGAAATCAATGTGGGGTATAATATATTATTTACAAATGCAACAATGAAAAGTGGTAAGTCAATTCTTTATTTTTGTTAACTTAGAGGTATCTCTCAGATGTAGTCTAGTGTCCAACCTTTATTACCTTGGTCTTACATATTGTCAAGTTGGGGTTTAGTTTGAGTTGAGGCATGTCTAGCCCTCTAAAGAATAATGAAAAAGAAAAATGAATAAGATAAGATAAGATAAGATAAGATAAATTTATTAATGTCCAATGGAAGACCAACAAGGGTCTATGGGACAGGAATCATACAACCAAAATAGCAAGAAACCAGAGGACCACCAAACAGTGGTCGAGGGAACATGCTAAAAGAACAAGAAACCAAACAAGAAGAAGCAGAGAACAATGAACCAAGAACCACTAGGGCAAGGACTAGGGGTCTTTCCCAAGTGAAAAGAAATCCAACACAGAAGGATAGTGACTTGGAAGAATATGGGTATGGACCCGTCGTCATGATCTACTGGTGGTTTGCTGATGATGGGTAGAAGCACTACAAGGTCTCACAGATCTAGAGTGATCGATGGCAGAGAAACATGAGGGTTGCTTCACATCCTGAGCTAGGGGCAAGTGCGAGAAGAAATCTATAATGATTTCCTTGGTGACTTGCTTTTGGGGAAATAGAAGTTGTAGGGTCTGGTCACAGAGCTGTACCATCTCTCGTAAATAGAGTGTCAGACATCTCTAGTTAGAGTAATGAAATAAGGAAGTCAAGGAGCTACAATCTTTGAATAAGCAATAGAATCTCCCTCTGATCTCATAGTATATAGGGCAGTAGAAGAAAATAAGGAATCGACTCTTTCAAAAAGAAAAGTTATAAAATATTGTGATGCTCGTAAAAGACAAAAATTGTGATGCTTTCAAATGGTGGTAATTATGAAAGGTTGTAATAATTACAAAAAGAAAACATGATGAAGATGTGCAAATCTCCCTCACATTAGAAGATATAAAGGGGAGAAGGTTTTAATTTAGAAGGACATTTAAGTGAAATCAATGTGAGGTATAATATATTATTCAATAATGCAACAATGAAAAGTAGTGAGTCTTTTTTTTTTGTTAACTCGGAGGTATCCCTATGACTTAGCCTAGTGTTCAACTTATCTTACCTTGGTCTTATATATTTCTAGGTTGGGGTTTAGGACGGGGTGAGCTGAGGCAAGACAAGCCCTCTAAAATTAATGGAAAAGAAAAAAGAGTAAGAAGAAAATAAGGAAGTGAATCATTCAAAAGTTAAAGTTATGAAAGGTTGTACAACTCGCAAATGAAAAAAATGGTGAAAGGTTGGAACTTTTGAAAAGTGTTAATTGTGAAAGGTTTTAAATTTTTCTAAGAGTAGATATGATGAAGAGATGTGACTCTCCCCCACATTGGAAGATACAAAAGAGAGAAGGTTTCATTTTAGGAGGACATTGATATGAAATGTGGGTATAATATATTATTCACAAAGACAACAATGAAATGTGGTGATTCAATTTATTTATTTTGTTACCTCAGAGGTATTCATGTGACTCAGTCAAGTTCCCAACCTGTCTTACATTGGTTTTACATATTGCCAAGTCGGGGTTCATGAAGAGGTAAGTGAGACAAGACTAGCTCTCTAAAAATTAATGAAATATTTAAAAAGGAATAATTTTGAAGAAAATAAAGAATTGAATCTTTCAAAAGTCAAAGTTATGAAAGGTTGTGACATTTGCAAAGGAAAAAAATGGTGAAAAGTTGTGACTCTTTCGAAAGGTGGAAATTGTGAAATGTTATAATGATTGCAAAATGCAAACATGATGAGGTGTGATTATCCCCCATATTAGAAGATATAAATGGGAGAAGGTTTCAATTTAAGAGGACATTCAAGTGAAATCAATGTGGGGTATAATATATTATTCACAAAGGCAACAATAAAGAGTGTTAAGTCAATTATTTATTTTTGTTAGCTTAAAGGTATCCTTGCGACTCATTCAAGTGCCCAACTTGTTTTACCTTGGTCTTACATATTGTCAAGTTGGGTTTTAGTTATCGGTGAGTTGAGGCATGACTAGCTCTCTAAGGACTTATGCAAGAGAAAAATGAATAAGAAGAAAATAAAGAAGTGACTCCTTGAAAAGGAAAAGTTAAGAAAAGTTGTGATACTCGTAAAAAACAAAAAATTGTGACATTTTTGAATGGTGGTAATTGTGAAAGGTTGTAATGATTGCAAAAGGAAAACATGATGAAGATGTGTGATTATCCCCCACATTGGAAGATATAAAGGGGAGAAGGTTTCAATTTAGGGGGACATTTAAGTGAAATCAATGTGGGGTATAATATATTATTCAAAAAAGAAACAATGAAAAGTAGTGACTCAATTATCTTTTTTTAACTCAGAGGTATCCCTGTGACTTAGCCTAGTGCTCAACCTACCTTATGTGGTCTTACATATTGTAAATTTGGGGTTGAGGAAAAGGTGAGCTGAGGCAAGAATAGTCCTCTAAAGATTAATGGAAAAGAAAAAGAAATAAATAAAAAATAAGAAAGTGAGTCATTCAAAAGGTAAAGTTATGAAACATTGTGACACTCGCAAATGACAAAAATGGTGAAGGGTTGTGACTCTTTTAAAGCATGACAATTGTGAAAGGTTTTACTCTTTTTAAAAGTAGATATGATGAAGAGATGTGACTCTCCCCCAAATTGTAAGATACAAAGGAGAGAAGGTTTCATTTTAGGAGGACATTGATATGAAATGTGGGGTATAAAATATTATTCACAAAGATAACAATGAGTTATGGTGACTCAATATATTTTTTTTTTATAACTCAGAGGTATTCTTGTGACTCAACACAGTGCCCAACCTACCTTACTTTGATCTTACATATTTCCAAGTTGGTGTTCTGAAAGGGGTGAGTGAGGCAAGACTAGCTCTTTAAGAATTAATGGAAGATAAAAAAATGAAAAAAAATAAGTGACTCCTTCAAAAGTTAAAGTTATGAAAGATTGTGACACTCGCAAAGGATAAAAATAGTAAAAAGTTATGACACTTTCGAAGGGTGGCAATTGTGAAAGGTTGTAATCATTGCAAAAGGAAAACATGATGAAGAGGTGTGGCTCTCCCCCACATTGGAAGATATAAAGGGGAGAAGGTTTCAATTTAGGAGGACATTCTCGTGAAATCAATGTGGGGTATAATATATTATTCACAAAGACAACAATGAAAAGTGGTAAGTCAATTCTTTATTTTTGTTAACTTAGAGGTATCCCTATGACTCAATCTAGTGTCCAACATGTCTTACCTTGGTCTTACATATTTTCAAGTTGAGGTTTAGTTATGGGTGAGTTGAGGCATGCCTAGCCCTCTAAGGACTAATGCAAAAGAAAAATAAATAAGAAAATATGGAAGTGACTCCTTCAAAGGAAAAGTTATGAAAGTTTGTGACCCTCGTAAAAGACAAAAGTTGTGATGCTTTTGAAGGGTGGTAATTGTGAAAGGTTGTAATGATTGCGAAAAGAAAACATGATGAAGATTTCATTCCAAGTATTGAAGGACTTATAAATCATTATCCTTCCTACATTATCTACCAAGAAATCAAGTAATCAACTAGTTAGAAAGATAAAGAAAATAATAATCAAATTCGCATCAATCATCACTTCAACTTGAGATCAAGTATACATACAATTCAACAATCAAACGTCACTCTATCAAATTAACATTTATTCAACCACCATCCATCAACATGTCAAACTATCATTTTTTATATCGTCACTTCTCAATCATCTAATTGATAATTACTTAATCATAACTCACAAATACCTTGAATCATCAAACCAGACAAATTTGTCTTTACAACGATCTATCTTATAGTATAGAGAATCTGAATATTATTATAAATTAGTATCAAATTATTGGACTAACTGCCAACATCCCTCTTTGGGATTCGTGACATAGTTTAATAGCCTCATGTATCCTCTATAAGTCTAGTGGTTGTATCAGGCTTTTACAGGTTGATATTTTGGTGCAACGAAAACCACTAGTTGTAACAAGTGGTATCAAAGCTTGGTCATAAGTTCGAATCCCCTTGGGTGATGCTAAGGGGGGATTATTGGACTAACCTCCAATGTCCCCTTCAGGATTCATGAGATGGTTTAATAGCCTCATGTATCTTCTATAAGTCTAATGGTTGTATTAGGCATTAATAGGTCAATATTTTGGTGCAACAACAACCACTAGTTGTAACAGAAGTATTAGTTCTTATAATAAACATCATAGTGGGACTTCTTTATGATTTCTTTCTTATGAATAAATTTCCTATTTATGATTTCTTGCTTATAATAATATCTATGAATATGATATTATTATGTTACCCTTTATTTGGAGAAAATGTGCAATAATGTGTAACTCTTATATGTTTACCATAGTCAATCATAGTAGATATAATAAGGGAATACAAGGAGGGAGAAATTGTTGTGAGGCATTTTTTTAAGTATGAGGCCAATGGAATGCAAGGATAACCTACCCTTGGGCTCAAAAAGGAAGGATGCTCTAGACACCCTATTATAGTTTCCTCAAACTCTTACCTTATTTTTTCATTATGTTAAGGATCTCTAATCATAGGAGGGAGGATAAGTGTGATGATTTGGGAACTCTAAAAATGACATTGATATGTCTAGTGCATTACTTTAGTGGGGTCATGACAAGTTACTTCTCAACTCTAGGCATAATGTTTTTTATATTAGAGTGGAGCAATGAAAACTTGATGGACATTTGCACAACATTTGAAATTTAGCCAACTACATTCAAAGGCTCTATCAGCCTGCATCCAAGAGAGTTAAGGAGGTAGTATAGGTAGTACTTGCAGTCAAGGTGCAACATAGAGCTTTCAATAGGCTTTCATTCTGGCCTCCATAATTGTCTAGCAATACTAGTACTTTCTTTCAAAGGACAACCAATTTTGATGACGGATTTGGGTTGGGAGGATTGCAATGTCCCCATGTTTTCAAAAGTTAATTAAATTAATTAATTAAGTTTCCCAAAAATTAATTTTATATCCTACGGATGACTTCAATTAATTAATTTAATTGTAAAACACAAAAAAAATAATAAATTAATAAAATAAGTCACTTTATTTATTTGGCCTAACCTTCTAGATGTTTCATGGAGCTCTTTGTAAGGTGGTTGGCTGAGTGAAGTAAATCATCATCAAATGTTTAGAATTTCATTGTTACTTTTGTCGAAGGCATACAAGCTAGAGGAGTGTAAAGTTCTACTGGTGAGACTATCTACCCTAGTCTGCAATTAGAAATATCATTTCAGATATTCCACTTTGTACCTACTGGAGATTATACAAGTTTGCAAAGTATTCATTTGAAGACAAATTTGTAGAATAAAGATATTCACAGGTTTGTGGCCATTTATATCTTGAGATTCTTGACTTGGAAAAATATAAGTTTATTTTGAAATATATTATTACTGTTGTTGGTCTCTCTTGTTCATGTTATCTTTGGATTTTTTTTTCTATTGCATATAATTAGTAGATAGGTTCAAACACCAAAGTTTACAAAATATTACAATTAGGCTAGATTGTTATACTCAACCAGTACAAAAATTAACTCAAAATTATAGTTGCTTACGTTAGGTACATTTCAAGACTATATTATACTATATTGAAGTAAATAAAGGAGATATCAGTGATCATTCTTTAGGTTCATCATGGTTCACATCCAATTCGTTGGAGTCAGGAGAGACAACAGTATATCCAATAATATCATGTCTCCCAAAGATTGGTTCCCTCATGGCTCATGTTGAGGAATTGGCTGCTACTTTTGGGTTCTCTCCTTTCAGCCGTTGTAGGAATTCATTGTGGTGATTGTTGAATACTACTCCATCTTTCTTGGTAGTGTATCCATGGGATATTTTCTTCTCTATGGTGCCCCTACCTTCCCTCAGGATCTAAAGGAATTTACTTTCTTTAAGTTTAATCACAGCTGTGACCTACAATGAAATATCAATATAGATGAGTCTCCTAAGAGACTCAATAAAGATTTTGGGCCTTCCTTGCAAACACATCATCATTCCTAGCCTTCCAAATAGTCCATAATATAACTAAAGAAAGAATAGTCCAAAAATAATTGCAAAAGTTGCTTATGTTGATGCGACTAGAAATGATGTTCAGAGCTTAGAAGTGTTTTCTAAAAACAAGTCCAAAAATGTTCCAAAGTTCAAAAGCAAATATACACTCGAAGAACACATGAAAGATAGACTCTGGTTGTCTACACATAGAACAGGGATTGGGTTCTCCTCCAGACCTCTTGAAAGGGATTTTCTGAAGGAGAAGTCTCCAAAGGAAGCAGATAATCTTAGGTTCCATGGGCCTTGACCAAAGAGAGGAAAAGTATCTATTCCAGTCATGGAGGGGGGCGTCTAGATTCCATTTAGAGTTAGCATGGGTGAGGATAACAGGGTTGAAGGTGATCATTTGGTAGAGATACTTTTTTTTACCATATGAATGGGGGAGTTTTCTGTCTAGGTAAGATGAAAGGAACAAGTGTCATGGGAGCAGCAGGATGTTCTTTTCCCTAGTGAGTTAAGGGTAGAGGCAATAACAACATAGGTTCTCTTCTGGGTAGTTGGTAAGCTAAAATTTAAGGCTAAGATCTCCCATGAGATGATTTTGACATTGAGAAGAATATCTTCAAAGGATTTGATACCTTTTGTTTGCTCATTTCTTAGCGGATCAGCCTTGAAGTATAGCTAGAGGTTTACCATTGAGAGTAAGGTTCCACCAAACTGACTTGCTACCACAAACCACTTCAGATCTCTCAAACGGGCTGGTGGTAAATAGAAATTGCTTAGAAAAATTCTTCCATTTCTAGATTTCTTTGAAAACATTTGATCCATATACTCTCACCTTGCAATATAATCCCAGCAGATTTGTGAAGCTCAGACCACTCCAATGTTTATGCTTAGCAATGTGAGCCCTGCTCAAATTATTCCTTATCAAGATCGTCCAAGGCTCCCCTCTTATAGCGGCTCTAGCAATCAACTTCATAGCTAGGGAAAAGCCTTGATTTTTAAGATCTTTAAGCCCCAATCCTCCCTAGGTCTTATCTCTAGTGCACCATTCCCAGGAAACAACATGTATTTTCTTATTCCATCTGCCATCAAACTAGAGAAAGTCTCTGATAATCTTTTGAATCTGAGAAAACTGACTATGGTTGAAGATGCAGGTCGAGGAGAAGTAGATTGGGTATGAGGAGAGAATCTTTTGGCAACCTGTACTCTACTAAAAAAGGAGAGGAGATTGTTGTCCCATTTTCTCAATTTAGAGAGGATTATGTCTTTGATCCACATCCACATGTCATTAATACTGGGATCTACAACAAATGGTATGCCCAAGTATCTAACGATGTGCTTAGGACCTCCCCACTCAAAACTGAATCTGCCCCACTAGCTTGGGGGTTGGTCCTTCCATCCTAGCATAATGTATTTAGAGACAGAAATCTTGATGCTTGAGGCTTGGCAAAAAAAATCCAGTTTGGCTATTAGCCGGTCCATATTGTCTTCCTCAAGACTTATAAGGATTGATGTGTCATCTACAAAGTGAACATTTGAGACCTCCTAACCATTGGGGAGGGAGATACCTCTAATCTTAGGGGTCAAGGTGTCATCCCTCAAAAGGTAGTGAAGAGAATCAATAGCAATAACAAACAGAGAAGGGGCAAGGGGGAAGCCTTATCTGATGGATCTTGTCAACTCAAAGAATTCTGATCTGACCCCATTGACTTTTACTGCCTCCCTAACACCATAAAGAATGGTAGAAACCATTTTCCAAAAGGAATTTAGAAACCCCAAGCTTTCCATCATACATAGGATAAACTTCCATTCTATTCTGTCATAGGATTTTTCATAATCAATGAGTAGCATAGAGCAGTTTTTCCTAGAGACTTTGGCCCAATCTAATGCTTCCCAACATGTTAAAAGGTTCTCTAATATGTATCTTCCTTTAAAAAATCATGTATGTGTGTTATTAATCACTTTGGGGAGGATATCCACAATTCTAAGCGCAAGAGCTTTGGCCAAAATCTTATATCCTACATTTAGTAGGGTAATTGGTCTCCAATTCTTAATCAGCAGTCTATCCCCTTCTTTGGGTATCAATTTTATGAGTCCTATATTGATTGTAGGGCCTAGAGATCCGACATCAATGGCCTCTTTATAGGTCTTGAGGAGATTATGACCGATCCACTCTACATTACTCTTATAAAACTCCATAGTGAGCCCATCCAGCCCAAGGGCTTTGTCATTGGCCATACTTAGGATGGAATCTCTTATTTCTCTGATAGAGAGGTCCCTCCCTATTAACTCTTCATCTGATTTACTTAACTTCCTTGGGACAATACCTTTTATCTTCTATCTGGTAGTATCCATGGCATTGATGTCTTCTGAGGTGAAAAGGTCCTTATAGAATATAGAGAAGGAGTGAACAATGTCCTCTTGAATTGAGATAATAGTTCCCTAATCTCTAATACCAATAATCTTGACTCTTGCCTCCTTCTTGAGGGTTTGGAAGAAGAACTTAGACCCTTTGTCCCCCAAGTTAATCCAGTTGGCTCTGGCTCGAATTTTAGCTCCTATGGTTTTAACAATTTGGAGATTCCTTAGGGAGTCTCTACATAGCATAACTTTGTCTAAGAGTCGGGGGTTATGGGGTGAGTCTTGGATTTGAGTCTTAGCTTCTTGGAGTTCCTCAACTAGCTTGAGTTCTCTCCTCCTATTATCTTTGGCTTTCTTCTTGCCCACCACTTTTAGCATAGTCTTCCACAAGCTGGATGTCTGATTCCACCTTTTAGTCTCTGACCCATGTCTGGAAATACACTCGTTGAACCAAGCTATGATCTTCATGGAAGCCATCACATCAGGGTCTTTTAGGAGGGAAGAGTTTAGGGAATATCCTATCTTTCTAGTAGTATACTGAGATTGTTCATCAATCAGGTGAAAGGAAGAGATAATTGGATGATGATCAAGTAAGGAAAAGGGGTGGACTTTGACACAGTTATCCACTAGAGGGGGGGGGAGCTGAAGAGCTTCTTACTGATATAGAATCTATCAATTCTAGAATATATCCTCTTCTCCCCTCTTTGGAAATTGGACTAGGTGAAGCAAGTGCCCTTAGATTTAGCTTTCTTGCCTTCTAGGGGGTCAAACAGATTTAACTTAGATATCATCCTATTCCAAAAGACCAGCTCATTACCCTTCCACTCAAATCTCAACCCTCCTAATTTATCTTGGTCCCTCTCAACCATGTTGAAGTCTCTAGCAATAATCCAAGGAATGTTATATAAACCAGTGATCCATCTCCATAGTTCAATCCTTACATTGTGATCATTAGGGGTATACACCAAGCAAATTCCAAAAGAACAACTATCTTCCTCAACAATAACCCAAACTACTTTGTTGCAGGGAGAGAACCCCCATTTCTTGATTGCCTTCCTCCATTTAGGACCAATTAAGATTGAGGTTCCCCCTTTCCCCTTCTGGTGTTTAGTGGAGTAAGCATCATCAACTTTCCAAATGCATTTTAGGGCTATATCTAGTGCAAAACCTACAGCTTTAACTTCTTGCAACATAAGAATGTTAATTTCCTTATTGAGCTGAAGAAACCTCTTAACCACATATTTCCTATCAGAGGATTCTAATCCTCTGACATTCCAAGATGCACAGTTCACTACCATGGGGAAACTTAACTGTTGGAATCCATTAGAGCCTTAAAGCTCTTGAAGCATTGGGGGATTCCTTTCTTTTTTTATTTACACGGTTTCAAATTGCCAGTCACGTTGGGGGGTCTACCTCTCTTCCTCTTCATGCAACTCCCTCCATCGCTTTTCAATGGAGAGGATCTCAAAGGCTTCTTACTCCTCCCTCCCTCATCACGATCTCTTGATGAGAAAAAAAAAACTTCTGAAACAGCATCCCTCAACTGACCTTAACCAACCTTAATTTCTCCATCCTCAAGGTCCAAGTCCTCCTTCTACTCCATCTCCATCTGGGATTCAGTTGAAGCAAAGGATGGTAGCTCTACAATATCTCTCCTCCTAGGGGAAAATTTCTAGGAGTTTGGTAAGGGGAGGGGGGGAAGCGAGAATTCCCACCATTGAGAATCCATTAAGCTTGTCAGTCTGGTCAGTGGGTGGGGGTTTTCTATCCAGGCTAGGCGCTTGGTCAAAATTAGGGAAAACATCTAAGATAGGGGAGTTAGGAGGGAGCAAGAAGCTTCTAGGGCTACCAGCCTTCTCCACTAGAATCATGAGGTTAGAAGGTGGAGCAGAATCAATCTCCCTACCTAGAGGGAGAACATAGTAGATCTTCTATTTTGGTTTAGGGGTGAATTTCACCATATCAGCTTTCAATTGGATCCTTTCCAGAGAAATTTGTTGGGCATTTTTAGTTTTGTGTTTAGGCTTCGGATGCTTACTACTACTCTTTAGCCCATAGTCTAGGTCTTTAGCCAGTGGTAGCCCACAGAGAGATTCAAGAATCTCAAGGATGGAAGGTGGGGGCTGAGGGAGGTGATCAAACTACCCTTTAAGTATGTCTAGGGTTTCAACAAGGGCTATCGAATCCTACATCCAGTTGTTGGGCGGATTAATTTTCTCAGGATTAAAATATTTTCTAACAACTGGGTTGGGTATGGGCAAGGATATGCATTGGAGTGGAATCTGAGGTCCCTCATTGGATTCTGGGTTGGAATTATTGGACAAGGGCTTTTTTTTTTTCTAGGAGCACCAGAGGATGGGACGCGCTTACTCAGGATGAGACAATCTTTCTTTTTATGTCCTTTTCTTCATAGGTAGCAGCTATTAATCCCTCCCAAGAAGGTAATGGGGCATGGGAAAATATTGGGAGTACCACCAAGGTCAAATTAGAGGGATTCTGGGAGGTTGATGCTAGGCTTGAGAGAAATTAGGACCTGAATATCAATGTGGGGGATTAGAACATTTGACTGATCAATCCTTAGAACTTTGCCGACTAGTTTAAGAGCATGTGGAATCAAGTTAAGCAGAAAAGGTGGGAGATTTCCTACCACTAACCATCTAGGACTGGAGAGAGTGAGAACTTTACTATGAGAAGCCTCTAAGGACTAGGGAATGGCTCTAAATTTGAAAGGGCCAACTTTCCAAAATTGTCTATCTACAATAGTCTTTTGGGCATTCGGGTCATAAAAAAATTAAATAAATAATCCTTTTTGAATCATTTTGCAATATGAAAATTGAAACCCTAATTTATGACACCAAACACATTGAAACCAGTCACTAAGGACCGCTCTAGAAGGGATTCTAGATACATCAACAACAGCAAAAAAAATAGCTGTCTCTCTAAGTCTATTCTTCTCAAGTTCTATCGTTGAAAGCATTTGGGGATTAGATTTGATAACAAGCCTGGGGGTCGTCATTGAAACCTTGCCTCCAACTCCTACACTTGCATTTGTGGCATGGGTGGCGGACAAGATGAAAAGCACCCCCTCTGACAAGGTCCTCTCACTCTGGATGACTTGCTTGAAATATTTAGGCTTTGCATGGATCCTTCGCTCTCCATCTCCTACACTGTTTTGTCCTACCTCTCCAACTGGTGTCAAACCAACTTCTGTTGTCTTGTGCTCAACAATGTTGTTGCTTCAAGTTATATTAGGGCCATTTCTTCTGGCTTCATTTAAGCAAGGGAAATTAATGTCATTAATTTCCCCGGGAGAAGTGGAAGCCATAATGGCTCACCCAAGCCACATGCATGGGAGGTACATCAATCCTTCAATCCTCTTATCCTAGTTGCAGAGCGAAAAAATTTTGTGCATATTTTTCATCTTTATCTAAATCATCTTTGGATATTTTGATATATATCATACGCTTTATATGTTGTGATTTATGGGATATTATTTCTTATATTATTATTGAGAGTTTAAGTGCAAAGAGGGGAAAATATTGTGCAACAACTCAATATATCATCATGGGCTAGATTAATATTTATATAGTTGGAAAATAAATATTTTGGTGGTGCGATATTACTTAATGGATTTAATATGACTAGGCAGTATATTAAGTCAATGGTTAATTGAGAATGTTGGACATAGTACTTTGTGTTGGACCCAACATCCACAAATCAAAGGTTATAACCCTGATTAAGGGACAACATCAAATATTCATATTTCTTTATCAATATGACAGTAGTATTGGATGAAGATGTTTCTTGGTTGTATGTCAATATTGGCATGAACATTCTTGTGCCATGAGTTTCTATTGAAGGGTTGACTTGCATATTTTATGGTAACCAAGATAATTGTGTATGCTTAGCGCAGATTCAGTGAAAATTGGTATTTGGGCTTTTCATGTGATGAATATTCTCACCTTGTGCAATTCGCTAGCTTAAGCCCTTGAAGAAATCCTTGCCAAGGCATAAAGAGTCCATTTGTTATGTAGAATATTGGGAATTTTCTTGGTGTCTACTACCATATTGTGAGTTCATTCTTTTCGTTAATGGGAGGAGGTTGATTATTCTATTACTCTAATGTTTGGTGATAAATATTTATAATGTTTGTGCAAAATTCATATTAGCAGTTTGATATTGGTAGCATTGAATCTCATCTTAGTGAGCATAAAAAAATAGAATATGATTGTGGATTTCTTTGATATTAGTAGGTAACTTATTGGCACAAGATACTTAGAATTGGCATGAATGGTGGGTGGACTTTTCTTGTGCTTTTGGATGTGGTAGCCAAGGGCCTTTATATATTGTTCTTGAACCAAACAAAATAGTACATAAATGCTTCCTAGCCATCTGAGTGTATCTCCTTATGCAATCATTGTTATAGTCATATTGTAGTGCAAGTGATGGAAGGGTCAACATTTTGTGATTCTTTGGTGTTGAGTGAACTCATATACTAAGGAGCAATGCCTATAGCAAGGGATCCATTAGCATATAAGTTATAATTGTGAACAACACCATTCAAGGATTGTGAGATGAACTACAAAAAACAACTCATATTTGGTAAAGGGAAGATTTTGAGGAGATTGAGGTTGCTACCATACCTTTCCAAGTGGTGTCATGATTTCAAAGGGATAGAGAAATACTTTCTCTTTTTATTCTATTAACTAATTAAGGAATGTTTTTTTTCTCAATATGAATGTGTGGAAGGATACAATAATTAATTTAGTCATGGGCAACAAAAATCTAAGACACAACAAGTGCAG